>SJOL01006347.1:205886-296367 GCA_004794785.1 Opisthorchis felineus | reverse complement strand
GGCATTGCCATTTCTACGGAACAAGTCGCAACATGTTCCAACCCCCAACCTGGAGGGCCAGGAGACTGTGTTTGTCAGACCTCTAACCATTGACCAACCTGGTATGAGAGACTCTATGAGTATCTCGAGGACACCCCCAGTATAGCTCAATGGATCGCTGAGGTGCACAAACCGTCATACCAGGATAAGGTCCAGTCTCTTCGTGACCTTTCAGGTACTCCTCCGCGTTTTCTGGTACTAAAAATTCGCCGGCATCTTTTTACGGTTGGAGAACTCAACGTATTTGTTAGGGTTTACCCTCTTTCTGGGTTGCATTTGCAGACCACTAGAGAAGTAATGATAGCCCTAATGTTTCTGCTCACCACTTTATTTCAAGTGACCTACTCGGACGTATAGCTCTGGGCACTTCAAGTTGAATTTTCACAATGCGCATTCATATCGGCATCACATATTATGTTAAAATAGCTAGATCTAATTCAATAAACCGCCCAAAAGGCCATCGATCAATGTTTTGAAAAAATAGACTGGATGTGAGGATACTGCGCATGCTTGTAGGAATAAATAGAGACGAAATCAAGCAAGGAAGTACCAGTCAATGAAAGCCTGTAATTAGAAAGAAAGTATGAGGCAGACATATCTGTAATGTGTGCCTAGTATGGAAAGTGGAAAACATCAGAGGAGATTTGTTTAGGAAAGTTGGAAATAACTTAAAATACCAGCTTACCATGAAGTCACCCCAAGCGTAGCATCATATTCCAACGCATGTAGAGGTTTGTCTCAACGACTCAACAGTAAGGCGAGAATTTTTCCCTACGGGTCCTGGGGGTAGGGCAGAGAAACAATAAATCCAGTGAGGGAAAAGGCAAACAAATAAACAAACCTACGAATTAGCTTGAGGTTAACAGGGCGCAATCTCACTCTAACCACAAATAAAGCTAGACGCCATGTCTGACTTTGCTCTATTTTCCTCTTGACTCAGTTTCACTGCGTTGATTTTCGTCTGTTAGCGCTATTAAACGAGTCAATGTAACAGACGTGGAGTGTTAATTTTTGTATCTGCTGCTGAAGTGACAGAGTGCTTGAGGTACGCAACAGCGAGATGGACAATATGCCAAACTAGTGTGATTATGGTCCACGTAGTATCTTGTAGTCGATTCAGAAGCATCTGGCCCGATTGCTTCAGAATGACGAAGGTATAAGCCATTGACCTGAAGCTTTTTATTGATTTCTTTGGCATTGTAATTATCTTAGCCACTCACCACCAGTCAGGCATGTTTCACTTAGAAAACATTTAGCAAATAGCAGTTATTGGATCACTGATGATGTCAGCGCACTCTCTGAACAACAGTGTAAAGACCGCAAGCTTTGCCTAAATCGTGCTGATTCTGTGGTACCCGTAACCTACAGTTATTGATGAGGATATGTGCGACAAGTGAGTGTGATAGGCCTGATCAGTAGAGACAAGTGGAATCCGCCTGTGAGCGTTAAGGATAGTCATGTAGTTCACAAAAATAGTCAGCTGTTTCATAGTTTTGAAACTGGACTACGTGAGTAATAAATGAGGTTAGAAAAACAGTCGATTAGTAAGTGCCTGAAAAAGGAGGTTGCTGTAGACGCGTAGTATGTCCACCATTTAGTAAAGGTGGTAAAAGTGCAGAAGAGCATGCGATGTTTGGCTGGTGAATTCATCTAGCTACCAACTTCTTAAACTTCTACGGACACCTTTAAGTCGTACGCGCTGTATTCTCTGTCGTTCCAGAACACATTCAAGTCTTCCATCAGGCGCACCTCAAGTCTAATATGTCCCCCTATTAATGACCTGGAACATACCACATCCCAAATTGCGACATATGTTTCACGGCCGGACCATCTGGGTCAGCCAAGTGGGGAGGACAGTGGATCATTACGCGCTGCATCCTTGACAGATGGCCGGGTATCGCCATCAACGGGCCTGTCCAATTTAATCCTGGCCCCAAATTTGCCGTTCGTGATTAAACCGAACCCACTTACTGCGGTGAAACAGAAACCACTTCTGGTGTTTCTCAATCCAAGATCAGGTGGCAATCAGGGGTTTTCTCTGCTTCGAAAATTTCAGTGGTTGCTCAACCCTCGACAGGTTTTTGACTTATCTCAGGGTGGTCCGCGCATGGGGTAAGTGGCAGCGAATATTTTGTATTGCGTTGCTCCTCATACGAATAAAGTTTCATATTTTGTCATCATGTATTAGTCGGTATGTCACCTGCTACCCTTTTCTATTGCTGTTTTACCTACAGAAGACCACAAATGGGCGCACAATCCTGGCTCACAGTTTTCTAATGCTTCGTGGGACTGGAGACAGGGATTCAGATTTACAAAAACTATTTCGTTGAAATTCCGAAGAGAAATTTCTTCTTGGCATAGTTCATCAAGCTTATTGCAAGCTTGCGCATTAAACTAGAGGTATACGGAGTTGAAAGTCCAAGTTAGTATCATCGTTAGACATACGGGAGTCGGAAATGGGATTTTTTCTTTAGCGAACCGTCGCAGAACTTCCGCCAACCTTTTTACTGATTTCACAACAAAAAGTGCTCCAATGTCTTGGTTATCAACCGTATTCAAACCGGTAGCAAAATTTTTGAATGATGTCACATACGAAGGTTCACTTGTTTTCTTTGCTTCCAAGTACAGCGATCCTCAACCCTCGCGATCCCAATATCTATAGGCCGACCAAATCAATGGGATCGCGTGTTTAGATTGATCATGATGCTGTTGTAGCCCCAGGTATGATTGCACCTGTCTGCTCAAGCCACTCCTTACTTCCAGTTATAAGCCAATCTGCCCGAACGTGGCTGCATAAAACAATCCTGTTGTGATTAATCCTTGCGGCTGAAAATCGCGCGCTAAAGGCAATCCAGATTAACAGCTGTGTTTTCGTACCCCGAATTACTACTAGTGTCAATGGGATTACACAATGATTTTAACAGATGCTTAATTACTTACGAATGCAGTCAGCGATCTTCAGGCGTGGAACGTTTTACACACAATGCACAAGTAACTCGATTTGAATAATATACCACTGATCTCAGAATAGGCTCACACTAACATGACCTACTAGTTCCTACTTAGAAGCGAGGTTTCAGTTCCCTTGAAGAACAGTTGCCTTTCAAATACTTTGATTTTTCTAAATGAAGAAATAGTTCTAGTCAGACTGTCGTTTTAGTTTTGATATATCAGAAAAATCGCCTCATGCACGTCAGTGCTGCACTGCACAATTATCAAAGCTTCCGGTAGATGGCATGATATTTGCCTCACCGGTTAGTGAAAATGGTTTACCTCAACGAGACTTCCCTTCCAGGTTAAACCAATGGTGGTCATTCCAGCAAACCGTCTTTGACCAGAATTACTGGATTTGATGCTTACCAATATGCATCAATCGTGCACTCCGGTAGATCTTCCCTACTTGCATTACTGTGTGATGTTCTTACTTAAAGCCGTACCGCAGCCAGATAACAAGCCGAAAATGTATCAGGTAACTTGCAATTGAAGAGAGGATGAAAGCCCTATTGTTTAGCTCATTAAAGAAGAACGCGAAATAGCACCGAAGTGAACCAAGAGGACTTTATGCATGTATCGGTTATAGATTATGTGTGGACTACCACAAGTCTCCGTGCTCGCAGAAGACAATTTAGAAGCACAGGACGACGGAATTCGACATTAAAGTTTCGGAGTACTTGATTAAGTGACTCGATTTCCGTTGATTTCACTGAGCATCAAAGCCGACCGAAATATTGAGATAACCAAGCTCATTGCCCGGAGGATCTCCAACTACTATCCGCGTCCTCGGTCACGCAGATATAAACATTTTGATTTACAGCGTCCCCATTTGATGGTTCTCTACGATACGACCCGTACGGACCATATTTAGCTAAGCAGCACGACACGAAAGAGCAATATCCACACATTTAAGATTCCGTGGACCCCTTACCAGGCATATAGCACTTGCTATTTTACCAAAAAAAGTATAAAAAATAACTAATTGTGCAGATTTTGCGGCAACATACAGGTTGGTCGATTACGTGAAGTGGAAATTACTTCACCTGTTGTCCAAACGTAAATTAAGCCTGAGTGGGCTTTCAGGCATTACTGCCTGTAACCTGTTGGGAACACTTCTAGGAACATATAAACCTACGGTGGGAATAAAATAGTGACTTCTCTTGCGCACACCAACAAATTGTTGAACAGAGCCAGTGGAATGCATCCTGAGGTGACGCGATGCTCATGATAGTGGATGCTGCCTGCTAAATACAAAGACAGTTATACACTGAGAAATAAACTTTCTGAGGTTATCTGAGTACCCAGTATTTCCTTGTTTTCCGCCATTGAGGCAGACTCACAAGGGGAGCGCTGCGAACTGTTAGAAACTGGCATCTCGCAAGCCGAAAGAGCCCATTGGGATTGGACCTTAAAAACGTGAGTTAAAAACCTCAGTTCAATTTGACCGATATTTCTTGCAAATCAAGTCACTGCCAAGCTAAGAACATATTATTGTGGATAGAAGTCACACTGATTTGGCATTTTCTTGCAAAGCAGCAAGAGAATGTCCAAATACCTAAATGCCTAAAGTCCCAACTATCGTCCAGCCTTCTTCGGAAGATTATGTAACAATTTGTCAAGAGGATAAATTAACCAGTCCGACAAATTACGGCGGCAATATAAATCTAAGAAGTACACATTCTAAGTTGACTGATATGTCAGGGCTTTTGGGCAAATGGTTAACTAGTCCATATTTTTCAGCAGCCGTGGTAATGTGCTAGTAACTCTATACAGTCAAAAGCATCCTACCTACGGTTTCTGCAGAAGAACCTAATACCACCGTCTGTAACTTTGCCCTTCAATAAACGAAGACTGATATTCCAGCACAACCAACCCCTTCGCACAATGCTCCTTGTGTTTGCAGTATCCTTGACGAAACCTTGCTCCTAGGCGGGCTACAACAATGGCTACTAAGTCAGCCTAATCTCATCACGTTCAAATTCCTCCACACCGGTTACATTAAAAGGGATGTATAAGAAGCTAGACAACGAAAATGTACCATCTGTTTTCCTCTCTAACTTAGGCATACAACTTTCAGTTGGTAACTAGTTTTCATAGCGTACCACTCTCCTCAAGAAAATGGTCAGACAAATAAATCATTTGTTGCAAGTTCCCGGAATGTAAACACTAATGGTAACCTTGGACGGTATCTAATGCCCTGTAAGAAGAAAGTCTTTGACATGGAAATTGCTGGGTCACGTTTGTTCCGCACTATTGCCGTTGAATTTGTACATTATAAACATAAGGGAAATTTCATCCAAATCCTTATACAGAATTGAACTGAACATAAAAACTGCACACTCTTGTGCAACCTCAAAACAAGGGGAATTCCCATCCGTCCATCTCTTCGTATGGGACACTTCTGTCGGGCTATCAGTGGCCTCGATTAAGTAGGAAGTTGAGAGTCCAGCTTAGATCAAAATGTGTTTGGGTTCAGAATATTCATTGCACTGTGTCCAACCGATAGCAGCCCAAGTTATCTATTGTAGAACGCAAACCATCATCCATTTTGGCCTGGCAGTCTTGTGGGTATTTTTGGGTTTTATTGCTTTTAGCCCCCAAATACTGTCCAGATTTTTCACCAATCCAATTCAAATCAAAATTTTTATCCGCAAAAAGTTGTCATGAAAAAAAGAGGGAAGACCTCAATTGGAACTATTCATTTACTTATTAAATTTGGCTGCGCTCACAGGCTGCTCTCACTTTTTCTCACGAAGCTTCAGTCAGACAACGTTAAAGTGGATGTACTTGGTTCAGCGCATGTCTATGTTCTCAGTTCACAGAATTTGGTTGCCAGCGAATTTCCCATTCAGCTAGAATTCGCTCAGTTTGATCATATAATTTCAACTTCCCAGTGACCAACTGATCTCCACTGTCTGTTTTGCCTGCTGGTAGTCCAAATATCAGATAAGAGGGGATTCAACAAACACGCAAAGTAAGCCCGGCTCTCGCCAGCATTTTGGTCCGGGAAAGGACTTATTTTTTACTAAAACAGAATCATATCCTTATCCTATCTTTGAAGGAATTCCAATAACTAGGAGTGCTTGTTGTACTTATGGAAAGTTAACCAAGGATAACAACACTATTCTTTTAACTGATAGCTTCCCACTGACGGCACATCAAGCCACTGTGGCACCGAAGTGTGTCTCAGTTTCGTTTAATCCGCCCGCATCACACTGATTTTTGGTGCCTATCATCTCTGTTCTGCCTATTTCAAACTATGCAACAAGGAACTTCAGTGGCATGTTTTTCTGTTTTATGGTAGACTTTAAGATACAGTGAAATACCGCATCTGATGGAGTAAACGGATCAAACGTAATTGCCAAAAAAGTGTGCCCATTGGAAAGGCTGTCTTGTAAAACACGTTCATTTTATTCTTTGTACATTCTGCCAGCTAACTTGTGGGGTGTAAACGTGAAGTGGAACTTACGACGTTATTTGCGGCTCTTTTTTCTTACAGGTTAGAATTATTTGCTCGTGTACCAAACCTTAGAGTTCTTGCGTGTGGTGGTGACGGGACGGTTGGCTGGGTGCTTTCGACAATTGAGGAACTCGGTTTATCTCCAATGCCTCCTGTGGCTGTACTTCCCCTGGGTACGGGCAACGATTTAGCTCGAACTCTTCATTGGGGTGCGGTAAGTATTGTACTGATTGACAGTTGGTGATGTCTGACTGCAGTTATATTCTTCTTCTATAACTTTGGCACATTATTAGCCAGAGTTAGCTGATAATTCGTGGAATGTGGAATCGTCATGGTTATCAAGGGCACCTCCATCTAAAGTACCAATGGTAACTCCAGCAAACGCGTTTACTGCCACTTAACAAAGAAACGTTACTCAGAAAGCTTGTATCACGGAAATGAATACTAGGCAAAAAAAGAAAATCTATCGCCAGCATACAACATACCTCCTTAACCTCAGCATCTTTGACCACTGACTCAAATAATCGAGATGCTAAACCATGGCAAGACCACTGTGAGTAGTGTTTGCAGCCACAACTCAATTTCCCATTTCAAGCGGGTAAGGAAGGCTTCATCCTTGGAGCCTATTATGAACCACTCACTTGGAGGAGTTAATCTGAATAGCCCTTACGCAACAGTTTATGGGTTTATTCAAAAGCTTTCGTTAAGGATTTCACCCTGTGAGTGAAGTCGGCCCAGGCAAATATTGCCGTTTCATCCACCCTGGTAAGAAGCATCAGTGCACAATCCACAAATCTCTATAAAAATTAGACACACGCATCATTCCGATGAATAGGTCAACACTACTAAGAATACATGTTGATTAATACTAATTTTTTGCGACCTCTTCTTCCAGTCAATACAGATTAAGGGATTAAAACTAAAAGCGAACGATCCAAATAAGCGAAGCAAGTGTGAAGCGAAGTATGCGGGAAAAAGTGTGGAAAGTATTTACATCACGATCGACTGGCCTGAGTTGTCTGAGATTACGTGGGCATACCATAAAAGAATCAATGCGCGTAAAAACGCCTTCTGAGTACACACACTCGGGTTGCGTGAGCGAATCATGGTTGCCTCAGCTGTGGTCGGACAGTCTATTGAACGGTTCTTGGTGTGGTGAGCAAGTCGCAATCGCCTCAGCTGTGGTCAGGCATCGATACTGGACGGATCTTGGTATCTAGATAGGTGCTTGGCACAGTATGTGAAAAGTTGCGTTGGAATTAATCACGACTCTTATCAGCCAAGTGAGTGACCACTGCACTAGTAATCGACCTCTTTGAAACGTTCGCCAGCCGAAATTGGTTACGCCCCTTTATCCTCTTGCATAACTGCCGTGTCGTGCACCCTGGGAATTCTACCGTGCAACATCGGGTGTAGACGTAGCTACCCGGAAGTTTATCTTTGAAATATAGGGGGACTATTTGAATAGTTTTGGACCACACTATGAGCGAAGTGGCCGGAAACCCTTTCTCATCCAGTTATTCATCCTATTCATTTTGATATTTATGCTGTAGAGCCCGTGAATAGCTTTGCCAAGATTTGAGAGCAATCACTAGAACTAATAACTAACAGCAACAAAATCAGTCGTTCAATGTCTCATATAAAACGTCTAACCCACGGTGTCACTGCTGGCAGTTTCTTCACTAAAGTAATACCCAGTGAGCTTATTCACTTCTTGTAGAATTGTCCGATGGGCAATTCTATCGGTCGTGCATTCCATTTGCCAGCATATGGGGAGCATGTTACAAGGTTCATCAAGGTACCGTGCCATATAGACAGTGTGCCGTGTAGCATTGTTGGCGTGTATGTACAGTTGTACACCTATTCAGATATTAAATCAGTTTTGAAGACTGCGCCCATATCATGAGCCTCAAAAATAACAAAGTCGATGGTGGTCTGTCAGAGAGATTCCACCAAACTTAAAAATAGTAAAAATAGTGAAATGGACTCATTTTCAAACCAAATTGATCCTAATTGGACACGACTGATTTATAGATGGTCTATGTTGTTCCTTACCTGAATGGGTTGCATAAATGTCGCTTTATTTTTCATTTGGCGTGATATTCGAGGTGTCAAATAGTCTCTTCTTGATCTAACTCTAATTATAAGGTTGATGTTAAAGGGTGTTCGAAAATCTTACAAGTGGTGGAAAAATAGTTTCTTGAAGAAGACAAACCTTAACATTCAAACTATCTCTACTGCCTGATTCTTTCGAAGCTGACTCCAGATTGGCCACTTTTGCCCCTAAATTTGTGCATTTTCCGTATTCGATACCTTCGGTTATTGTGTTCTCTCTTGCGTTGGGCTCTTCCCAGGATAAATCTTCATTTTATCAAGGATTTCAACATTTTTCCCACATGGGGTATTTCTGAAATGGCACCGCGTACAAATGAGAGATTTCACGCCTCTCTTCCACCAACGAATAAAGAATTTTTATTCTTTTCAAGGGCTACGCCGATGAACCGATTTCAAAGATTTTGCGGAGCATTGAACACGGCGATATTGTTGCACTAGATAGGTGAGTTCACTGTCACTGGGATATAAAAACCATGCTTGAATAGCTGTTAATTGCTCTGGAGATCTGTTGGATTCCTTAAACAAAGTGCATCATGCTGATAATCCATCGTTTATGTACAAACGGGGTGAATGCTGACCAGTACGTATTTACTGAAGTCCCCAGTGACCTGAACAATAAGTCACCACGAAGTTGAGTAAAATACTTTGATCAGCGATTCACTATGTTCCGCTATAGTGACTTGACTGCTCATGTGAGTATACTTTGAAACGTAAATTCAGCCAACTGGAGTTGCTTTGGGACAAACCTCACCATTTTAGCTACATTTTCTATTATCTGCCACCGCTTTAGCTGGATTTGCGGAACCGAACATAGAAACACTGGAATCTCTTAGGAAAGGAGTTTTGAGAGCAATGCTAGTTCTTTCAAGCAATTAAAATTTGACAGTGTTGCATGATCATCTGGCCACTGTCTGTCAGTGATCTTGAGAAAGGGTTGAGTCAACTTTTCTGTGGGAGAATGATAAACCGCCCTGTTAGCTGCTTGCAGCAATTATGGTGAAACTGTGGTTGAACTCATTTAGTTAGAAACCCTCAGCAGGTGGTTACACCCTTTGCTACAAAATGTTGTAGGTTTTGAAACAAAGCATTTAAGAAAGCATGCGTCTCCGCTCAGTCCACCTGAGATTTCGAGGGTGTACCGGTAAGGTTTCCAGTGACGAAACACGTTATTTTTCACTCAGTATAACGCAGTAAACTGTTAATTTTTTTCAATTTTTCTATGGGCATGAGTGAGTAGTTGGTTGGATTCACATTTTCTTTTCAGTCTGCACCTGGTGGAAAACCACTCTGACGACGATCGTAGGCGGAAAGTACCCCACTTGTCCATTTTATATTTGTATCATTAATGCGTCCGATAAGATGAATCTGAATTGAATTCTCGCCACAGTTTTTTTCATTACACACTATTAACCTAAGGGACCTGCATCTTATTAGAGATGAAGTTTGGTCGAATTGCCTGAGGGAAATTCCATGGATAAACTGTTTGTATCTGAAAAACATAGAGCTTCGCTTACCGGAGCACTGGGAAATCTGTCTTCGTTGGTGTAAATGAACACCATCCTGCTTACTATGTTGAAAGCTGGTGCTAATTCAAGAAACCCAACGGCATCTTTAGGCTTATATCCGGTCCACAAGCCATTGAGCGTGCGGCTGACATTGGGGCATGTTGACTGATGTCAAAGGATGCAAAAATACGGTTGGTTTGCGAGCTGAACTTGCGAGCTGGAGCTACCGCTCTCAATCTCTGTGACGTTTGTGTTGCTTGAGGATGTTTAGATTATCTTCCACAATTCGGCTATTGCTGTGTAGAAATTTAAAGTGCTGTGACGAAAAACAAGCTCCAGCTGACAACATCATGGAAACGGACTCCAGGTATTCAACTGGAATTTCGACGCTTTGTTGAATAATGTGGGCTGATGTTGGTATGTGGTCCGAAAAATTTTCTTTATTCGTATGGCCAACTTTGTGTCCTACAGCCGGTCATGTTATGGGAACGGACCATCTACTTATGACACCTTGTACCAGTTTGGGACAGAATTTCTTTGCTTGTTATCACGCCGGAAAATTTGATCCCATAATTCAGCCTATACGAGTAGGGCAACGACTCGTTAATGTAGAGATATAATGTTCTTCCGCTCTTCATAGGTTTGCAGTTGATTCAAGCAACCTGCATGATGAGCTTTGGAGGAAACCCGTCACTCGCAGCAGCCAGCGGCAGTGCACTCAATAACCTGGTCTATGAAATTGCGTTTTTTTAGTTTGCATCCGAGCTTGGTAACATAGCTCATCTTCGTCACTTGGGACTTTGGAAGCGATGGCAGACGAAATAGACCTTAAAACGCGTTTCGATCTTAAGTCACCAGATCAAATATTATAACGCAATCAAAATTATGATGTTACACACCGAAATTTCCTATTTTAACTCTCTTTAGTCTGGTTTGCAACTACTGGGACCATGCTTCTCATCAAATAAATGGCGTAGCAAATTTACTTCGGTGATGAGCTATGAAGGACTCTTCAGATCGGCCCTAATTAATTCCAAACGCTGTATTTGTGGAATTTCCATGAATCACTCAATAGCCTTTTAGAAACAGACGGTATTGTCGTGTGATCTCAAATTCCGTTTGCCGCTACTGTTTTAATCAATCGGTGTTATTCGGAAGCGTCCAGTGGTTCAAACACAGCTGTAGATAACTGTGTAAGTAGGTTTCGTGTGAAAAACCAATCCCGCTATCTTATTTGTTTGGTGTTTTGCAGAGAGCTGAAGGCAAACACGAGTTCTGTAATCTTTTCTAATTGTAAATCAATTCCGTCTCTGAGACAGATCTCCCAACTTTTAGGCTGATCATCTTTTTTGTTAGTTATTTACTCTGACGTATCCGTGAAGCCCTTACTTAGGAGTCGCTCATCACCATCGTCATCATAGTCCCCATCATTTTCATCATCATCATCACCATCATCATCGCTGTCATATTCTGCTTTATCATCGTCGTTTTCCTTATCATTATCTTTAACAGAAAACCATCAAGATCACCATTATTGCATTCACAAACAAGCCATTTACAGCTCACACAATGGCTCCAGCAGTCGAGATTTGCACTCTTCCACTTTTAACTGCCACAGTATTATTCATCTCATTGAATTCATCACTAACTCGGTATCATTTTTTTCACTGATGCAAAAACACAAATCGTTATTGCTTATTGCGAAGAAAAACGACTAAATTTCATATCCACATCACTCTCGTTTGAAAAGTCGTCCTTTTGTCGTGGCGCAATTCTTCTCGTGAGTCCACATTAAAGAAAGGATGCACTATACCCGAGTTTCGCTCTTATCAGAGCTCATCAGCGGTGCATATCCTTGGCCTTCCCGAGGCTTGAACTCGCGAAAACTGACAAGCGAGACAAGCTTGTTTCCACTAATCCACCACAGCACGCCGAATGCAACTGCATTATCGAATATGGGCAGGTAAACCTGTTCACGCGTTCAGTCTATCATATGGCAAGGCGGAATGAGAGATCACTTTAAGAGAAGCCTTCTTGTCGCCATGACCTAGTAACCTAGCACTGATTTCCTCATTATCCGCATACGTTCACTTACCAAGCGAATCTGTTCCTTACCATAGTGTCTCGTTTCGTCTCGTGAACACTACTTCTTTCCAATTCTCTTTATAAAGATGGCATGTGGACTGCGAACCACACTCCGATGTGGACGTGACACCTGCCGACAACGATACTGAGGATGGAGCAAGAAACCGAGTTCTCAGCACGTCGCTACCACTGAAAATATTCAACAATTATTTTTCATTTGGAGCAGATGCTGCGACAGCGCTAGAATTTCATGAGTCCAGAGGTACGTTTACTTTTCCGGTTAACCCAGGTGATCGTTCCAGGCAACAGCAACCGTAGTATTACGATGCAGACTCTCAGTTGATTTGGATGGCCACAGTCGAGGCCTGTGCGCGTTGGTTCTTACGAATAAAACCTAAGGTCCTGAGACCTGTGCAGTGTGCTTCTTGGCTTTTCAGCTTACAGAACGAAATCTACATCAAGTTTAACCAAATAATGTGTCTGCATGCAACTAGAAGCCTTTGGATAGTCATACTCTGTTAAAAGTATGATAACTTCAGAATCAGCAATGTCCACAGATGTGTAGCAGCTGTCACTCCCACCGATAAGCCTAAGTTTCAGACTAGAACTACACTACTTCCTCCAATAAATAGCGCACCATGTTGTTTATAGCTACTCATATCCCAGAGCTGCTTGAAAAGTGGCATTTCGGATACTTCAGCAACTACCAATTATAAGCCCCCTTACAAAGGGGTTTCACCATGGGGAAAAAAAGAACGTCCCCGAGCCTACTTGTTGATGTTTCTCTGAAGGACGCCAAAAAGTTTCAGAGGTTTGGTAGACAATCCGTGGATTTATGGCTGGGCAACGTTTCGCTTTTGACATGAAAGCTTCGTCAGGCCAAGTGTGTAAGTAACCAGGTCGATCGGATTTCAAGGCCGTCAGGGAACCAATCCGAGAGATTTCTTATGACGAGCCGACTTGCTCAGTGCTGGGTGTCGGTCTGAAGTTCCTGTTTGTTGGTTGGTGGGGATGACTAACATTTACGATAGATTGGTTAGGGGGGGGGTTGTATTCATGTTGAAACCGGATTTTGCGGCCTTGTTTTTCCGGTCTAGGACACCTTAATGGAAATTCCTCTTAGGGGACGTTCACAAATTTTGTTCGCTTGTTCGAGTCCAGGGGTGTTGGGACAATTGGTTTTTAGTTGGGGGGGTGATTAAATGGATCTTACCCGGCTTGGATTTTGTACTTTTAATTAAGCGGCAACCAAGACGGGTATTAGTGCCAATACCAATACCCAACAAGGAGTGGATCGGAACAGCAGTCATTACATACAAAACAAGGACCTCTGAAGTAATTAGAAGGGTACTGAATACGGCTAACATTAGAGTAGCATTGCAGAAGCGAAAGACTTCAAGCTCGGTGTTGGTGCAGTTGAAGGGTCGCCTTCCGGTTGATAGGACTAGGAACTGCGTATACAAAATAAAATGTAGCGACTGTACGAAGGTTTATATAGGTCAGACAGCCAGGGAATGGCACACCAGAATCGGTGAGCATAGGTGATGCATTAACAGAACACGGAGAAACGTAGATGAATATCAGGCGACAGTCAAAGATTCGGCAATGGCAGAGCATGATGCACTAGACACGGGGCACGGGATAGATTTGGAAAATGTGGATGTTGTGAGACGGGGACTAAGATTCACACCACAGGGACTGGTGGCCGAGGCGGTGGAAATCGCCAATCGTCCCATCGTGAACAGAATAGAGGGCATAGGATCGGCAAGCGTGTGGAGAGCGGTTTTAGATCAGCCGAGATGACACGAGGCGGTGTGCAGTTATCATCAAAATGGTCTGGGTCTAAAAGTATAAAATTCAAGCAGCAAGTAAGATCCACTTAACCACCCCCCCCCAACCCAAGTCCAGTTGTCCCGGCACCCCTGGACTCGAACAGGCGAACAAAATTTGTGGACGACCCCTAAGAGGAATTTCCATTAAGGTGTCCTAGACCGGAAAAACAAGGCCGCAAAATCCGGTTTCAACATGAAGACAACCCCCCCTCCTCCAATCTATCGTAAATGTTAGTCATCCCCACTAACCAGAAAACAGGAACTTCAGACCGACACTCAGCACTGATCAAGTCGGCTAGTCATAAGAAATCTCACGGACTGGTTCCCTGCCTTAAAACCCGATCGACCTGGTTACTTACACACTTGGCCTGACGAAGCTTTTATGGCAAAAGCGAAACATTACCCAGCAATGAATCCACCGGTTGTTTATCAAACCTCTTTGAAACGATGACTACCCAATCGGTCCCAAAGATTTTCCAATTGATTGAAATCCAAAAATTTATTCGCGATGCAATCCTTGACTGTTATTCTGCCTCTGCTCAAATGAGTGCTGTACGCACTAGTCAGTTGTGTTTTTTGTTCAGCGTTCTTGTTAATCCTAAGTTTCACTACTTCACATGCGGTTCTTTGAGTTCAGCGTTAGGGTGAAACATTGCTAGCCCGTTATGCACTCTTTCCTTGTTTCTCATATCTTTTGGTAAAAAGCGAGCTCTAATCTGGAGGCCTCTAAATCTTGAGCACACAATGAACAGAAACTTCCGGTTCACTATTTCCCGCGTTCACGCATCGATATTTTTGAACTGTTGGCTACTTTTCATTTGTAGAGGCTAATCCGGAAAAGTTTAACAGCCGCTTGAAAAACAAAATGTTCTACGCAGGGGTAAGTACATTTATAACCTCAGCTAGAACAGAATACTGCAGTTTTTTACTCTCCATCTCTTCGTACATGAAACGCTGTTTGATGTAATTTCAAGAACCACAAATGCCGACTGGACAATTATTTGGGAAGTTGCCTAGCTGGACTATACTCGGTAGCTCATTATTATCAGGGGAGCTTTAAAAATGGATGTCTACCTTCGGTAACTGTGAAAAACTACAACGAGCTATTTACTTTTTCGACAGGTTGATGGCCCAAGATAGGTTAGTTGTTTTAGGAACTAACTACCGGTCCTAACATCAGGTTTGATGAATCTACGCTTCTGCAATTTATTCAGAATTCGTCATGAAACAATGGAATTGGATGGAGAAAACTCAGTCAACCAGGGTTTTTGATCTTATAGAGCCCATCCAGTGGATCTCTTTCGAATAAAATTTTATTGTGGAACTTATCGTTTCCTTTAAACCACACGTAGAAATTGGCTGAGATCTACCCACCCATGATTAATCAGGTGACCACTCCTAACTGCTCGCAGTTTTCAAGGAGGATCTGGTGGTTACCAAACTGTGGGCGAAAACATTTTTGAGCATAAATGGGGTAGACAGTTGCGTGCTGCAGTAGTTAACTTTGGGCCAGAACATAGAGAGAGGAAACCCTGCTACATTCTCCTGGTAGGTCTACATCAGGACAAAACACAGTAGATTGCATTTCCACTACCGGCCAAATATACCATGCAAAACCCAACATTATACTGGGCTCACAATTTTGGAACCACTGTACGCTTAGCACCCAAATTTCCACACACACACATCAGAAGACAGTATTCTAAGTGTTTATTGCATATTCATTTGCATTTCCATGCACTTTAAGACATGTGAGGCAGTGTCCATTGCTGTTATTCCAGTTTCATTCGATTCCTCACTTTGACAAAGCACGACAACCCAAAAACGAATCAATCGCCTAGAAATTCACCACAATGAGACCGTAGCATTAAAAGGTAGAAGTGGATAGCAGCAGGAGTAAACTTAAGGTTAACCCATCATAAAGACCGGCTGTACCTACATTTTCAAAGGCACACAAAAACACAGGGACATCGGTTTGAAACAGCTGTAGTCACAGAGAAAGAGCAAGTAGAACTTTGCCACACTGATAGCACCCACACCTGGCAAACTTTATCCATGTTCTTGTACCAACATCCTAATCGACCAACATCGTTCGTTTTAATCTGAATTTCGCAATGAAATGCCCTACAAACCTACTTTTGGTGAGCACACAACACTTTTAGCCAGCCCTGATATCTGGAGAATACATCTTCTCAGAATAGTCCATCCGTTCTTTTTCATGGTAGCCGCTTTTGGACCGATCATGGTATTCTCCGTAGTTTGAAACTGGATGCAATACTTACGGTTACAGATTGCAATATTGGATGTCTTTCTAAAACGGGTCACCTCCGATTTCATTACGTCACCTAATATTTGCGTTTTAACCGATACCAGCCCCTAGTTTAGCAGTTGAGCTGAGGGAATTTTCAGACGACGGTTTGTTTACTGATTTCTCTCCGTTATTCCTTTAACCATGTGGACGCCCGACGTAGGCATATCTGGTGAATCTGGCTTTGTAGCTGTACCCAATCACCTGGTGACTTCTTTAAGCAGCATAACCACTAGTTAGTAGCCCACCTTTATTTCAAACCATTTATAGGACCGGACAGTGGATCAGATAGCTCGCAATTCCAGAGCTAAAAATGTGACATATAAGTCGCCCGAATTCTCGGATTAGATCGCAGACAGGGCGTGGTTTTGCCGAGAATCGATTACGAGACAGGATAAATAATTGGACTCCTGAGAGATAGTCAGACATCGTAGGGACAGGGGTGGCACGAAGCACACCATTTGAACATTGTATTACTCGGGTATGCAAATCGTATTAGTGAGGATGTTAAGATCTTCACCTGTACAGACGTGATAGTTTTGGCTCTTGCGTCGCGTTGGGGTAAGGGAGTACCACTCAACCAGCATGTCACGGGTAAAGTTCAAATGTCGATACAATCAAGGATATGCACTACTGAGGAGCTCTAAAAGAGTGGAACTTGAGTCCAATGCTTCTGCTTTCACTGTGGACTCGCCAGAATGATCGCAGCAGAATGGAATGAGGAATATTCAGCCAAATATGAGATGGATGCATGTCACAGTACTTTTACTGTCCCAGTGGGGCTGTGTGACACAGTCTTCACCAGATGGCTCTTAGTTGTGCTCCCAAAGAAAGTGGAAAGCATGCATCCGAATTACTCCCACATCGATATTTTCTTCGTATTTCTGTACACCTAAGCCAGTCTCCAAATTTTTTTCAATTTAGTCAATGTATGTTTGCCTCCTATTACTTAGTTATTGAGTGTTGGGCATACTGCGCTGTTGCTACGTTGTCCCACGTAGTTTCCAAAAACCATCAAAATAACCAAGATTGGAATGTTTTATAGAGTGAACAGTTGCAATGTCTTGGTGGCATATACAACTTCGTTCGACCTACGCAATGTACTACTCATAAGGTTGCTGAAAATTCTTCGACAGCCCACGACCGGTTTCGCCCTTTTTGGGGCTCATCAGGCAGGCGCAGTCCCCGAGTTTTCGTCAACCTTATGTTCTACTTGAACCCAAATTGGACTGTTTTCAAGAAATACACTCATTTGCAAATCAATCAGTTGCCTGGAAACATCACAAACGAGAGGTTCAGCTGGGTTCCAGGCGAGTCTCTCGCAAAACCAAATTGATTTGCAAATGTGTGTATTTCGTTCGACCTAGTTCAATTCCACAACGGCCTGGGCAAAGAAGGTTTGAAACCCTACGTGCTTGTCTAAAGTTGTTTTTCTTGTTAACCGATCCAAAAGCCCAAGGCATTATTGCCGGCATATCGGTTTCCATAGGCAGGAATACAAGGTGCAGGAAAATTGATTAAGTTACGACCATCCCGGTCTTATAGGCAAACCTGAGCAACAATCCACTCCCATTGGCACAGTGACGTTGGGCCTACTTGGATCTCTAGGCATATATATATTGTGAGGCTTTCACTGTCATTTGAGAGTGCATGTCCGTCAGATCGTGTCTTTACTTTGTAGCATTGCGTGTGGGTCTGCTGAACTACGTAAGATCACTAACACGCCTACATAGGTGCACCAACCCTAATCGTGTTGACGTTGTCCACCGAGCGTACGATCTCTAATACAGTGGGCTAAGTTCTGACAAGTTCAAATAGGTTATATCAAATGTTTCGGCTTCCTGTCAAAACGAAGACAACCAAGCCGATGCGACTGCAGGCGGTAGGGTCGTTTATGTCTAGCTGAGGTGACACACGTGCCCAAGGGAGCAGACTGTAGAGAACACAACACCCATATGTGTTCACAGTACCCTACGCAAGCACAGCATACTGTGAATGCTTCTGGTCAAACAAGTAAGGGATAGTTTGTGCCACCTGCAGCATGTGGTAATACTCATCACATGTGTATGGCGGGGAATAATGCATAGTTCTCCATAAAAAATGCGAAGTTTACCGACGTCAACATACTTCACTTAGGGCACTGGATGAACGAGGAGTGGTGGACAGGCAGCACTTTTTTTACTTTCCTATGTAGACACCCCAGTAATCTCAGAATATTCTTCAAAATGGGGGATTAGTTTCGAGCTTAAAGTATTTGAAAGAGAAAAAGCGGAGTTGGCGTTCATTCTCGAATCAGATGAACAGTTTGTCTAAATTAGAGAAGCAACTAGACATGAAAATCTCCATTCGTCTTTCCAGTTGAAATACATAAATGTGCAGACAATATTCCCGCCCACAGAAAAGTAGACTCGGTGACATATAACATCTCCTGAAGCGTAAATGAAAGTGCCTAATGGTTCTGACGAAGACAAATTCTATTTAGGCCGTCGATATGGTCCGCCTAGTCTGGTGCGCCAATTCCGAAAAGCGCAGTAACGGTCACCACTCTACGATTGTCTAGGCTAAAAACTTGGGCGGTTTATTAAGACGGAAGGCAATATCCAGTGGCCAACAAATCCTCCGTTAACAATTTCCCTTTGGGGGCATATCAGAGAATCAAGCTGGAGCACTGTATCTCAAAAGGCTGTTGCATCCACATGCCCCGCGGAGTCCCTGCTTGTGATATGATCACTCAGGTTCTTAACTGTCCGGCTTGCAGCGGGGAGTTTAGCATGACTGAACCTAACTTTGTTCTAAAGCAGTACTGGTTCGTATTGATCCAAAGCCCAGTATAACCAAGCTGAAAGGATGACAGAAAATTCCTGTCTATAACACTGATGGGACAAGCAACAGCGTGTCCCTACATTAACTTCTTTCCGTGTACATGTCGCTGTAGCCATTAAAAGCTGACTGACGTAGTGCGTAATTGTGTATCTGACGAGCTATGTGCATGCAGTAAATTATGAAGTAAGTTTTTTGCTCTCCACACTACTAATAAATACAATCTCACCAATCTTGAGGGTTTGGTTATCCCATTTCCGGCTGTGTAATCGATTTAGTTAGAAACAAGTGATCAACTCCTACCGACTCTCAGAAGTAGGATGGACAATTGTCTCAGCATTTCCAAGCTTTCATTGTCCTGTTTAAAGTTTTTCTGTTGATAACCGAAATTTTGCACGTGGTGGAGGCCAAACTCCAAGGCTTAAGAGGCTACTGAAGGCTAACTGCGTCCGTTCCACCCATTACTCAGGCATATGACAAATTCATGCAGGTGTTTATACATACATATATAATACATATGCATCAATTTCATCACCAGCAGCATCACGATAGTCATCTTTCTAGACAGCACTTAAAACCGGCGCTATATTATGTAATAACTCTTATCATTTATTCCAATAAAGCATAGTTTAATGAAAGATCATTGGGAAATTAGTCCGCATCAGTGGTAAACAACCATTTGGATATTCTTCTTTCAGACGAAACATGCTACCTGCATGCTACAAGCTGGATCATCAGTCCTACCAGACTGGAATTTTCCGAATTTCCATATTTCCATTTTTCTGGTAGTAACACTGCATTCTTCTAATGAATACGTTCTATCCGTATTTTTGCCTAGTGTGGAGGGAAAGATTTGATCCTTCGAAGTTGGCGTGACCTCTCGGAGCACATCACTCTTGTCGTAAGTGGTCTATTTTTAAGCGTTCTTGCTGGAATGCGCTCAAGCACTCCAATACCACCATTATTAGTCATTCAGAACACTGACACGTTTTTTTCCAAAGATACAACCGTTCTGATCATGACCTTGGGCTATTGGGTCGAAATATGCTGGTCAACCCGAATACTTATTGACTACAACATCCCATTCAACCTCGGGAGAAGTCACTAACCCTCTAGAAGACTGGTTCAAACTGCAAAGTGACACGCTTGTTATGGTAAACTTATGGAGTAGTGTCTCCACCCTATGTGAGCTTTCCTAACAGCAAGAGCCTCAAAGGAAAAATTTTCAATGAATTTCACCTGTCTAGCTGACTTGGTCTGAAATTGGCCTGATCTAAAAAAACACGAAGTTCGCACTAGCCTTGGTCGCTACGCTAGTCTAGTTAAGTCCAAAATACCATATTTGCATGATGCGGACGTCGCTAGCGTGGACCAGACATAGAAAAAGCTATCTATTCCTAACACAAAACACCAAGTGATTGGTTTTTCCCACTTTTCTGCCGAGTGTATTTCAAGCTGATGAAATGGCAACACAAAAACGTTGGAACTTTGGTGCTGCACATCATGATGGCTTGCCCAATAAATAAGCGATTATTAGACTAGCTGATACACGGTTGAGATATTCCATTGTTCGAAGTTTTCGGAGCATTCTGATAGATCGCGTTCCACATTGCAGAAACAACATGGTAGAGAAGCTAAAATGCTTGGATGCATGGTGAGACCACGAAGTAGAAACTTTGCAAAATATTTTCAATAGTTATTCAGAACACCGCCTATCAGTGGCTTCGAATCGCGGATGTCACATTTTTCGAAGTGTATTAATTTTTGCACTCAGTCTGGAGTAGCATTATTAGCATCTCACAGTCTGTCAGCACTCAATACGACATTTCTTTCATAAAACGACACCATATCTTCGATGAGCAGCTGATTTCAGTGGCATTTTTTGAAAAGTTGTGTATCCTCTTTTGGATGAGAGCATAGAAGGTCAAGAGGAAATGGCAGTCCTAAAGGGTTTTGTTCACCGTGGTGGACAGTCCCCAAGGTGGCTGATCTTGTTCGTCATAGACGATATGTTTTCATTAATAACCTCTTTAAACAGGTTGCACTCTGTGCATCGTCAGGACTAAATTCGTCTCCTCAACGGTAGAACCAACCAATCGGGTACTCAAGTGAATTACCAATTTTCTCAGAAGGAAATTGTGTCTAGTGGTACACAGAAAAACCTCACTTACCGCATGATTAGAGTTATGATTCTAGCCCAATGGATGAAATTCTATAAGAGAGATAGAAATAATATTCTACAACTCTCGTTTGGATTGCTAAACTAAGTCTCCTTAAAGTGTAAAAAAGGCTGGGCCTTGTATCGAATTGTTGGCAAGAAATTTCAAACGTTCAAACAGAAGTTTGTCGTGTAAACCTGGACTATATCATGTAAAAATCAAAGAAACATTGTGCAACACTTCCCCACAAGCCATTCATGTCCATGAACCAGGAAGAATATTGAGAGAAAAGAGTGAAACACTGTAGCATCATTTATTGGATGGATGAGCAGCACATTATAGCACAACTTATCCTGGCTAAATTATCGCATGTGGAATGATTCCATGGGGAGATAGCTTCCAGGCTTTCGCTTTATGTTTGCGCATTCATGACAGTAGCCGCTTCTGGAATGTAGCGTATGCTGAGAGAGTGAAAAATGAGTGGGTACAGTGTAAGGTGTTCAACAAAGTTTCATATGGCCCGGTTACGTTAGGCGAAGCTGACATATCGCAATGGTCCACTTGCATAGTGAATCCAAAGTCTGATTATCAACGAAGAACAGTAAATTGATTGTTTCGAAAGCGTAGACTCACTGGGGAGTGTCGAGAGCCACAGTTTACTTTGTTGGCAAACGAAGTCTGCAACCTTATCGCTAGTGTCTTCATACGACAAACATGTCCAACTGCTCAACGTAAACTGCCGAATAGATAACTTGAATTTGCTTTCATAAAAAACTATTAATGCTTCAGATAATACGGCATTAAGGATTTTGGCAACGGCTATTTTGTGTGGCAGTCAACTGAGTTGAACCTTAAGACAATTAGCATTATGTTGTTTTATTTCAATAGGTTTGTCTCCCATATGTTTGTAAGGATAATTCCTGGGCCACAAAAGTTACCTTTCGGTCAGATAACGTTCATTTTGAAGGAACTCGCTTGAAGGATATTGTGCCACATAATTTTACTATAATTAGATATGGTTTTCGGTTTTTGCAACATTGAATCGCGTTTGTCCGCCATATACCAGCATCAACTGGTATGACAAGGCCTTCTCCCATCCACTGCAAAATTAGTCCAGTAAATGTTATGAAGCGTGATACACTGTCAGACGCCATGACAAATCCGAAGTCATCATAGTCAAGTGTCTGTCATTGTTTGTCAATCAACCGGGTTGTCTCAAGCAGTGCATCAAAAAACCATACCTTATTAGTAGGGTGCAGTACAGTGTGTTATTTTTCTTGTTAAAAAATTGAATGCGGTCGGAGGAAAAATCTCTCCAAAAAGCGCATGTTCAAGGTAATCCGCGTTTCCAAACCTGCAGCATTAGTGTGTGTGCAGATGCAAGGGATCGAAGATTCAGAAATTGGTGGGATTGACAGGATCTTTCCATATTTCGGAAAGCGGGTGGACTGATCTGACTCTCCTTAAACTGCTGGCAGAAGGTACCACCTTTTTTCGAAACAACTGTAGTTCTTAGCGGAAAACAGCCATTTGCATACAAATTTGGTTTTGCGAGAGACTCACTTGGAACCCAGCTGAATCTCTCGTTTGTGATGTTTCCAGTGCATTACGTATTAACTGTAGTTCTATTTAGTCGGATGTATCATCTCCAATTATGAGTTCTGTTAAAGTACAGGGCAATTTGATAATCCTGCATGATTGTACACAACTCTTGAAACAACGACAGACGCGACTCCCTCAAAGTGGGCTTGTACCCTTCGAAAGAAGCTTTCGATGCGTACTTGTTTTTGTCAGGGGGTCTTTACACTGAGGCCCAACGGCCTGAGTACTAGAACCATCGGAGTATTCCGAAGGTACTACATACTGTTCCGTGTATTCCATATACTGGTGTTAATAATCTTGATGGCTATTCCTAGTCTACCTCGCTTACAATAATGACGAGTTTCAACAGCGAAAAAAGCTTTTATGCATTTTTGGCGGTCAGTTTCATCATCCATCCTGATTCAGCGGCAGCATATACGCGATATCGCCCATCAATCACTTTCAATCTCACCTTAAAGACTACGGAAACGTTTTGCTGGACGCGTGTTTGGAAGATATAATGCGTTCAAACAGGGGGGACGATGCTTAATTTTTTATATTTGGTCGCCAGATTACTGTTAAGTCAAAAGGTTGGTTGGGCTGGTCCAGATGGCCTTTTTTTAAATGTCTGGGTTAGTTATAAGATTGAACAAGACTGAACCGCATGATGAATTACCAACACTCATCTCAGCACCGTTTCTGAAAAGCATGCTATTTATAAGCCAGAAATTCGAGTAATTTGATACGGAGAAACTGTCGGATTTTTCTACTGGATAGTGTTAACCACGGACATTGCACTGCTATGCGGGGAATGGACAGTATGTTCGGAAAGTTTACGTACAAAGCCGACTTACTGGCTTAGTTACCGCGTAGTGTTTCAATGAGAACCTAGTGCATCAAAAATTGGGGTTCATAAACTAAAACACCTTCACCTCTCTAGAACACGTCGACCCTCCTCTTTTTCTAGACCCAAACCAAACTTCATGCGGAACTTGACTTTTCCGCATACCGATCTGATTGTTTTTCAATGTGATAGACGGGCTCTGAGGACACACGTACTTAAGCGAATACATCCCATTGAAACAACTAACCAACGCACAATAAAACCAAACCTACGAATGTTAGAGCACAACAGTCTGTTTACTTTGTGGGCAAGCAGGCCCAGTTATCTAACCGAGGAAGGAGCTTGTGTTCATTGGTACGAAACCTCATAATAACAATAGATAACCGTTCAGCTGCAACACACATTGTGTGCCTAGTTGCTTTGCTACCCGAAGGAAGCACGATGGCTTCCAGGTTGCCCAGGCCTAAACGGGGGCAGTCGAGATACTGATGTTGGATTCAAACTACGACCCTCCGCCCAGTGATTTCGCGCCTTAACGACTGAGCTATCTCAAAGCTGAGTACGAGACCTTGGTCCAGAAATTTTTACCATGAAGAGAAAGGAAGAAATGACAGTGTTGTTACTGTCTAGGCTAGTCTTTCGAAGCGCTCAGATCATTGTGTATCCGGGAAAATAGCCTCGGTGGAGCTAATGTCGTCCAAACCCCAACTGTCGTGGAGGATATAAATGAAAATCAGTAGTCCCGTATTTTTGAATTTGTTTTCCTCAAATCAGCTGAGTTTGGCCTAGTTGTATGAATAAAATTCGTGCACATAAATTTTCGAGGTTCTGCAGCAGCCATTTTTTACGTCAGACCAACCAAAGGGACAGCATATCCCTGAGATAATCGGCCTTGTACCTTCACTAAACACGTATATCTCAACAGTTGAGAGCCCCATACTTTTGCGATCAACGTTAGTCTCCCCAGATGATTCGGGTCACAAACTCGTGTAGCCCATGGGACACCAGCCATGCCAAAAACAGCAGAAACACTTCTTTTTGCGCAACTTCTGGTAGACTGCGCTGCATCGTTAATCGTAGAACAGCAAACTGACGCCTACCCACCTGTTTTCATATGTACTTTTTGTACTCGGCTCTTTTACAAGGCTATCCATGATGTATTTGTTGGATGTAATTGTTGGATGCTGTGTGATTTAGCAGCCCAATCGCAGAGGTTGAAGACTGCCGATCACAGATATATTATAGCCTAACCATCTGAATATCAACCGATAATCTGGTTAGTAAAAATAATGTTAGGCCGGGACATACTGTCTTCACAAAAAATGCCCGTTTCATAAATAGAAATCTACAGTCTAACCACCACAAGGAAATCCCCCAACGGAAATGGTAATTCAGCAAATTTGTACAAGCCGATCCTATTTGAGTCAAGAAAAATATGTGAAGACGTTCGACACTTCCTTAATCAAAAAGCGAAGTATCGTTGAGGAGAGAATTGTGGAAGCTGTGCCCCTTCAATCGCTCCCCAGGAAACAAGACCCCAGAGCCTAAGAGGGCATAAGTTTTGACACTTTAAATAGATTATCCGGTTCAGAAATGGAAAACCACACTGGAAATGCTCAATGCTGATTATCTGTATTCGTCGGTCTGGTGCAATCCAATAGCATAAACGAGTTCTCCTTGACCGGATGGGATAGGACTTGGGTTTGTAGATAACTCAATACAAGAACGCACAGTGTGTCATTTTTATGAAGAAACCACAGAAAGATGTTAATTTCCGTTAATTACCATACAACAAGGACAAAGTAGCGGCCGCTAACCCTGAAAGTTTCGAGTTACTCTTCTACACTACTGTTTTTGCTTGTAAGTAAGAAACATCTTGATAGCTGATCAGGTCTCGGGGTTGTTACTAAATGCCTGACCCACCTATTCCGTTCCACAAGAATGCCTGCAGTTTTGCGGGATGAGTGCTGATGATGATTCCTGGTAAGGATGAAGCGTAAATTGACCTCACTTATAGGACAAAAACTCGAACGAAATTTCTAAATTCCCTTAACTACCAACAAACTATAAACAGTTCAGAAGGGGAATAGATCACACTTCGCATGCACCTTCCATTTTAGAAGCCGTCACTCGAGGTTGCAGTCAGCAAGCCACGACGTAATCTGAATCCAGTTATCGAATGGTACATGATGCCTTAGGCGGAGTGCCAGTTAATCAAAGTGCTGATCAACTACTTGTCACCGAAGGGTTTAATGTTCAAACCACCAGTCGGTAGGTCACGAGTTCAAAACCCCCTGAACTTTCGTGGGAGGCGCATTGCCGATGATTCCCAATAAGGGTGAATTAGACGTGCAATTCTTCTCGGCTCATCTGCGTAGAGTAGCTTCAATTATGGGATAAGATACACAGTAACACACAATAGGATATATGTTACACGAATGAGACATTCCATATTAGGGGGATATTTTGTACCAGTCACAAACTCTGTTTAGAGTACCTTGGTGTAACCATCAATTTACTCCCTTGGTGCATCCAAACATGCATGTGGTTCATTTTGGTCACTATCCTTTTCCTTAGGAAACACGCTCATTGGCGTAACTTTTCTGTACCCCCTACCACCTTTTAAAAGGCGAGGAGTACCGGAATGACTTGTACTTTCCTGATATAAAGTCAGGTACAATTTTTAAACAATTTGAAGATGACAGATAAAAATACTCTCCCACACGCCAGTTTCCGTACTTCTTTATTTCTCTGTACTCTATGGCAATCAGCTCTGCCATTTTTTGGAGTCAAATTTGTAGCTACCCAAACAGACAAAATACGGAGCTATCTCAGATTTTATCCGGCTCCTTTCAATTTGTTTCGTTTGAATTCATTTTCCCCCTCAGTCTCCTTCAATCTGCGCTACAACAGATCCTACTGAGCGAGTTCATGTTGTGTCTTCAGCAGAAAACTAGACGGACGAAGTAGACCATTGCTCGCTCGTCTATGTGCGAAAGTAGTCAGAGTTACTTGTGAATAAGTAATGTATATGTTCCATGCAGCCAAACGAGTGATCCGTTCCTTGTTTTTTTTTAAACAACACATTTGGGAAGTACTTTCACAAGCGCTCAGAATGAAAGTTGAGATCAGTAAATATGGCTTAGGATTTTTGGCCAAATCCTTTTGACACAGTTTTGAAGTTTTTCGCCTTGGTTTGTCGGTGGACGGGGTTTAAAAGCAGCAAAATTTGGGTAAACAAAACCGTATAATGCTGTTACCCCCGATGGCTGAAAACCAAAAGAATCCGACATTATCGTTCCATGATTTGTTTACCATCGCAACTTACTCGCTTCCTGTTATTCTTCACAGTGTGACGGCAAAGATCTGACTCCGCTAATACGAAGTCTTCGCCCTCATGCGATCTTATTCCTGAATATACCAAGGTAGGTGCTAAAATGTGTTCTATTTGAGTAGCCATTTGTGTCAGGCAAAGTTCTCATTATACTAGTTTTGGACCTATCTGATCTCGCCTAAACGTCCGAAATATTCCCATTAGTCACAGCGTTTCCTGGTTTCTGATGGATATCCCATAGAGGAGTGTGCAACCGAACACTTTTCAGCCGTTTAAAGCAAACACGTCTATAAAATGATCTAACCTTTCCTTTGCATCTTGTCACTTCAGCTTTTGTCTGTGTTGTCCTCGTTTCTTATTAGTTTATTCAATCGTATACTAGTTAGTGTAACTGACATACGAAGCAATCGGCTTTTCTATACTAAAGTCAGATTTCGTCTAGACATTGTGCATTAGCTAACAATGTTCACCAAAGGGTCACAAGATTCTAGGCGTGATTTGTGGGCAATCTGATTTGCCGACTTATTGCGTAAGTTGAGCATTGATTACCTCCGATGCCTAGGTTGTGCAACTACCTTCTACGTGTTTACTGTTTGCCAGACTAGCCAGACTGGCCAGACTGGTGGAGTTCCTAATGTTCGGCTGCCATCACGTGACTCGTCAATTTCCGTTAGCTGGTTGTCCAAGGGCCATCGATGAAAAGTGCAACTGCCATTTTGAGCAAGAGGATGGATTGTCCGGTCTATTAGACATCCAGCCGAAATCAGTCTTTCAAAGCACGTGATAAGTCCCAAACCTAGTTTACCACCTGATCACCCGGTGAAACTGGTTTGCGCGTCGCTTCGTTCAAGCCACTGATAAGACCATGATAACTTCTCTTTCCCTGATGATGATTACAAGCTATATTCCATGTAGTGCTGACGATGTACATAGATATTTCTACCAGTGCCAGTGGAAGCAACCTAAATCACAATAGCAGTGTTCTAAAAGTGTGCCGACATAAACCGTGTCTGGCTCACTTTGTAGAAACCATATACCATATGAACTAACGTCCAACGACTTCATGCATGCATGTGTAGCAACAAGAAGGTCAAAAGCCCAGGTGATACTCAATCGAGGAGTGAAACACGCACGATTGAATTCATAATGCACTAACATTTCTGCTGTTGTTTATGGTCTCTGCAAGCTACTGTGAACGGCCATATCAACCCCCTTCTCCAGCATTTTCTCAAAATCTCGTAGATGACTCGTAGATGACTGTGATTTTTCAGCACCAAAATTGTAAAACCACCAACTTAAGTAGAAATAGTTACAGAAAGCATCAACCGTGTTGCACATTTTTTCTCTAGCTCCTGTCTGAAATGGACGACTTTTTTGGCAGTGGAAATCACTGACATTAGGTAGGTTAGTCTGGTCACAAAGCAAGTTACTCGGTAGGGGAGGCTATGTGCATGTCGTTGCAAACAAACATGCCTCACAGTAATCTTTCTTTGGTTGCCCTGCGTTTACACAAATTTAGCTAACTCATTTGCATATGAAGCTGCGTGCGTAAATTGGGCGGAACGGAATGGGCAGTGGTGGAATATTTTCTGATCCCGATGTTTTAGCCGTTCCTAAGTTGAAAAGTTCAGATGTCAGACAGGTTGTATTTGTATTTCTGCGCTTGGAGCCGGATATCTGATGTGATGGTAATTCTGCTGAATTGTCACTAGTCGATTAACACCTGGTGAACTGCTATCACTGAGTGAGTAGAAATCTTTTTACCCAATAACTTTCAGGTTGTTTTCACTTCGAACAGCTATAAAATAGCTATAAAAGAGATTAGATCGCGTAGAATCATAAGGACAGAATAGTTGCAGGAGGACTTTCAAGCAAGAGTGTTGTAAAATCAGATCCTATGAATCCCACAACCACCTACTGCCAAAAAGAATGTCCAGTGGATTTTAGCCTTCCACGATGCCACTTGACTGCCAAGTCCTGACAGGTGGGCTAATCGACCGACACACCCAGGACAAATCAATGTAAACTAATCATATCGCCCACGCGTGAACACGTTCGCCTGCTCAGACATATTAATTCATGTATATCTAGCGTGCTTTGGTGGTATGGTGATACTACCATTGACTGGCATTTCAGATATCCGGGGTTTGAACTCTGGGGGTTCCGATGATCTCCACTCAGAGCGAACCAAGCTAGTTCCCTCCATTTTGCGAACTAACTGGGGGGAATTGTTCTAGTACAGATCTCTTCAGACAAAAGTGACATGAATCCCACAGATTCCGAAATCAACTACTTCATCGGAAAACAATGTTTTGGTGGGCAGATAAGCCAGGCATGCCCGTATTAGTCAAGCTGTATGCACTGGGACCTAAAGCATCATACCTTATGTTAGTCAAAAGCAGCCGCTAGCATTAAGGCAGAAGCTATGGGTGAAACCGCTTACCGGTTAAAATATCGCGTAAATATAGGAGGTTCTCATCAGCTGCAAAGTATGTGGGAATAAATTTGGCGCAAGGAGTGTAGATATCACAGAAACTGACTGAAAGCAAACGACTTTTGAAAGCAGGAGATTGGGGACATTGATCCAAGCCAGCTTATTAGGGTTGCGTTATGGGTCATTTTTCAGAAGTTTGCTGTCGACTGGACGCTTATCCGATACCCTGCTAGAAAATACTGCGAAATAAAAGTCCTTTGTGTTGTTGGCTTCAGGCCGTCTAGCTGCTAAGTATACATATACGCACCTGTCATGAATCCATGCCCAGAATAATTCCGATTTTCAGATAAACGATTTGAACCAGGAAACTTGAGGAAGGCGTGTCCTCATGACATCAGTGCACATTTATCTCTTGAGCGTAGTCACAACAAATCAGGGTGGTGCGAGACTTATTTTCCGTTCTCTGTCAAACGAGGTGTTTCCCGGTGTGCAAAAACCACCAGAATCCTGTAGGAAATGGCAACCCATCAACTCAATGACTGAAGAAAACTGCACATGGTGAAGGGCTGCCTTTCACTGCCCCAGCTACCTGAGCTTTTGTCCTTTTTCGTGCAAAACTGTGACAAATCTAAAGGTCTAATCAGGGGCCTTCATTTACACTTCTCGACAAGAAAGTTTGCGATTCTTGGTAGAATGCTGATGCTGAAGAACTTCCAATCAGCAACATCAACACACAGAACACAAACTAATTGGTGTGGTTTCTTTTATGAATATCCTGTTTGCAGTACTTGTTAGGTGCTTTGCTGTACTCAACCATTATCGTGAACGTTGTATGCGATCCGTTTTCCATAACAAGTGGCCAGTCGAGTAGAAAATCCAATCACCCCTTGATCCACAACGACGTATAAGAAAACTCCTGGACAGTTTACCGCTAGCTTCTCCTCTTTGCGGGTTCATTAAATAGGCGAGTTTTTTCAACTATATTTGAACACCAGCTTGGGTATGTTAAGAGTTGAAAACTGCTTGACAAATTGATGTCGTGTGATTGTAGAGCCCACTTTAATATCAAAGAGTTTTTATCAACCTCGTATGCACCATCGGCAGATTAATCTGAGTCGAACGTTGATACTATCTCAGTTTGTAAACGAGTGTTGGACTTTGCACACCTATCCCCCCTTCTATTGTCGACTGAATTTAAACGCGCAAAGGTTTTCTTTTCCCACATTTGGTTAGCTTATCTTGTTACACCTACGTGCATATTTCGGTACGGACTCACCTAGTTTAGGACTAGCGATCTGGTGTGTTATTACCCACTTGCCTGATTTTTTAGATATTTGCGTGTCTCAATTCGTGTTTAGCATGCGCACGTATCGGCCGTAATCCAAGTTATTTAGAAGTTTCTGCTTCATACGTGGTAGGTTCTTTCCGGTTGATACCATCTCCAACTAGCTCAGTGACGTCCATCAAAATGTCCCTCTGGAGAGTTCGGGTACTCACGTATAGAGAGCTAAAATGCGAATGTAATGAATTTACACCGAGATATGTGATTACTGTTCGGCTGTGCACAGTATCCGTTCGTTTCAAAAAGGGATCTAATAGTGGAGAAATTTATTGATTCTGCTGTCAGCTATGAGCGGGTACAACTGTCCTCTTACTGCTCAAGAGTTGTAAAAGGTATTAAACGTAACGTAGAAACTGATGGAAAATAAGTGTGATAAGCTACTGACAAAATGCCTTTCACGAAGTTGCCACGCCTCATAAGCCACGAGTCTCTATCTTCAAGATCTTAGTCAAGGGCTGTATCCCATAGGAGTTTTCAGCATTAGGATTCGAGTTCAAAAGAGCTATCAAAAAGGTCATTCTTCGAATTCCATCAGTAGAAGAGCTCTGAAACTGGTGTTCCCATGCCCAAACAATGCTGCGTTCAGCTCAGCTGAACGCAACAGAAAAGTATCTCACGTTTTGCCTTTTGTCCACGTCATGGCTATGGAAACCCGGGTTGTCAAGGCTATTGACTGGTCTCACATCTGAAGCCGTATTTCTCCACATCACATCTACTGAGCGCAGCGAAGCTTCTGATAGTGTAAATCTCATGCCAGCTAAGCTCCTAATCTCTGTAAGATATGGCAAAATTGGAAGACCCTTCGGACTGTGCGTAGTATATACGTATTAACGCCTAGCAACAGCGTTTTTAATCTTACAATTTCTTGATAGTGTCCGGATAGTAAACAAGTGTATGATTTCATAGTTCTACTTCAACAGATTCATGGACCCAGTCGCTAGTGTACTGACACGCCACTGTCAAAAATGTCGTTGAGCTCAGGATTGTTTTCACCAGTTTGGATTGGTTGTTATTTTCCGCACAGATGCAGTACGGTGTGTCCCATTCTGAGGAGAAACCAACATGGGAAAAATTATTTGGCCTCTTCTGGAGGTTTGCTCTCTCCTTAGGGTTGGGCTGTGAATTCAAAATCCGTGTACCAGATCGTTTGCTTTTGTAAAACAGTCTTGGAACCGTCGCCAAACTTTTTTTCTCGGGTACAATATTCGGTGTTGTCTGGTGAAGACTGTCGCCGTTATCAGTGTAACGTAGCTTCATGATGCTGTCGATCATCATCAAAGTGTTCTCTTATGGCTTCAAAGCAACCCAACTAATCATTCACTGAGCTATAAAGCGTTTTCAACTCACGTTAATTTCCATTGCTTATATCTCACTCTGCACTAGAGCCTTCATGTATCTTTCCTTCTGTTTGAGTGCAATGATATCTGTACGGAAAATTATTGTATCGAAATGACAAAAACGTAATTATGCTAAGCATCACTCTGAAACCAGTTCTTTACCCAAGCATTTTTTGCTCCCGTCATAGTTTCAAGTATGTAAGGTGTCACATCATTAATGGTGTAGGCTGAAACTCGTCTTCATCACGTCTTCAGGAACCGCATTCCATTTATGCCCTGGTCATGCAGTGGCAAACTATGGGGATGCCAAAAATATGTCTAAACTCCATCATCAGCCGATACATCAATTCTTAAAACCAGCACCGGACACATGGATGTGACAGGATAAGCAATTGCCACGTGATCCAAATAGACCGGAGAAGGAGATCGTTTAGCTGTAGCACCCTTTCGGTGCCAAGCTGTCATGTCAAAGAAAGGAGGCACGAGCGCTGGGATACTGCCAATTTGCCCAAGCCTAGACAGAAGCAGTCGAGATGCTGAGGTTGGGTTCGAACCACGGACCTCCCGGTCCGTAAGCTGGCCTCTTAAACACGGAGCTATTTCGAGCTCGAAGAAGGAAAACTGGGAAAGAGAAACTTAGGCTCGATGCTGTTCTTTGCAAAATGCGGTGAAGCTCAACATCTGCCGAGTGACAAAAATATATTTCCGGTCTTGGATTTGAGGCCATTTTCCTACTGGGTTACTGGGTTGACGGCTGTCAAAAAATGTGGAAGTCATGTAAGCATTAGCCTGTGTCACAAACGCACGCTATTCGGGAATTCCAGATGGCCATTATTATCCGTAGATTTCTGTGTGGATTTTTCATGTAGTCAGATTCATAGCTTTTGAAAATAAAAGCTTCGAGGCTGTATGGAACTGGAGGTGAACTCTTGCGATAGTAAACATTTAATAGAAATCCGGCGGAGAGTTGTTTCCTGTGGATTACCCCGGCTGGTAACCCCTCTTAAAAAAGAATGCCAATTAAGAACAATGAATTTATTATCCAAGGACGTGGGCTCCATGGTTCTTTTTCTAGTAAACTGGCTCTTTTGATTTGGATCTTGACTTCAGATCCGCCCCCATTTGTATTGCATTTGGATGGTTCCCTCACGGACCGCAGCCTCCGGTTTGATAATGATCCTGTTCTTTTGACGTCTCAATCCACAGGCGCCCAAGCCCGACGAAATGAAGCTAACCTGGCGCATCTGTTTATTGACTTACGTCATTAAATTGACACTGACATCAGCTTTTACCTTCCTGAATGGGTCTTCTATCGACCCAATGAGTCACACTGACAGTCTATTCGTTGTTCTATCATTCAGGTGCTCGCAAAATTTTGTGAAATCTACGTAGATATATTCTGAGGTTATAAAACTGGTAGAATACCTTTCCAACTGCAATGGCTGGCGGTGTTCTTTCTTCATCCTGTGCGTTTCTTTTGGTTGTGTTGAACGTACTTTTTATTCAGGCTTGTCAGAGTTAGTGGCAAAATAACGGCTTTAGGGTTTTTGTATGTGGATTAGTCTAGGATACCGATTGTTACTGCTAATTTGTTCGTTTTGTGAACTGAAGAGACACTCGAGACTAATATTCTCCGATGGACACCGACTTTTTTGGACGAATTTTGTGGAGATAATACTTCTGCACCTGGTGCACTGAGTAGAAATTAAGTTTCTTCATCAGCGATGGTGTAGCTCTTTCGCTGACTCCATACAATAAGAGACGCCGTTTGGACTGAGGCTGTTTAAAGCCGATACATTCTTCAATCTCTATATTCCTTCGTCATATTACTGTAGAGAATGTTTTTTGAACTTCAGGATAGCCTAAACCGCACTGTTAGACTTAATACACTGCTGGGTATAAACAGCAAAACAGCGCAGTAACACTTCTTACTGCATCAACAGCTGGTTTTTGTTCTGTCACTCGAAGGCACTTAAGTGCTTGACCTACTAAGATATCTCAATCCGATTGAGAACCATCGATACACACTAGCATACTGACTGTAAACAAATTAAGACGCCTGTGACTTCACAACTGAGCGGGTGGGTTATTCTAAAGCAAGAATTGAGTAGTACCGCTCGAAATATCATCCGATGTTCAATAAAAACACAGAGAAGTGAGCTGAGCTGAAATGGCTGGAATACATCACTGAAAACAACCCTATAATTTTGTCCCGCCCCTTTTTCTTGTGGTTTTGCGCCAGTTTGATCCAGGTGTATTTCTGTAGATTACGAGTTGGTTCTCCTACTGACCGGAAATAATTCCATTCTATGCAGCAGTATTACACCTATAACTATGGTGCTAACTTTAGCGGATCAACCGGTAGAGCACCCCTTGGATAAGAATAGCCTTAGATTTGCTTCGATTTGTTGAGTACTTCGGGTTTCAGGTTCATAAAAAGCTCCTATCTTCTCTTATAAAGCATTATATGTGTTACAGCAACCCATTATTTTCATTCTGATCTACTAAGATATGGTTCAGGGACATTGCCTTGGGGGACTGTACCACCCAATGCCGGTTTCGAACCCCAGCAGATCGATGATGGACTGTTAGAGGTGATTGGTCTGTCCTCCAATTCATTGGTAAGTATACTCTTTCCGTTACACCCACTCTCTAGGTAAGCAGGCATTTTTTAAACTAAATGTGCTATTTGTATCTGATGTTCAGGAACCTCCACTATAGTCAACCCAGTAGACACTGTGTTTGGAGTAAATATTCTAGTGGCTTTTCCTGCTTTTCGCCAATCACCGAATTCCACGTGGCACTGTTGATCCATTGGTGGTTTTCTAGACTTGGATTCTCCAAAGAGCAACATCAGGACAGCACATCTGTTAAGCCCTGTTTGTCGCAAGGATGCAAACTGCCTCATTATAGCCCGAGTTAAAATTGGAAGCGTCCCATTATTAGCTTGCATAGGGTAACGTATTTATGGGTTCAGAAGTCACAAACTCACTGCGAGATCGATTCGAGCCTTTTCAAGTCACTTCAATTTATCAGCTATAAATTGTGCACTAATGGTTCATTGGCACTAGCTGCTACGGTTTCGGTCACCGAAAAATGCGAGAGCCAGGGAGGTATAGCCGAACACTGGAGGTGATGGCGCCTCTAAAGTGCGCATGCTTCGTCTCCCTGGATGAGGAACCCGAGACGCGACACATCAATGGTTACAGACATTGTCAGACGTGTCCCAGTAGCGCCATCAATGGCGCTCGTGCATCTAAGCTATTGCTTTTAATGAATAGTTCCCCTACCAATCTTTCTAGTTAAAAGTCCACTGACAACCCTGTATTTAAGAGCCGATTATATGAGCCACCACCTCCAATGAACAGATGACTAACCCATCTCCCCAAATCATCAGTGAACGAAACTTGGCAGCTATGACCATCGTAGGACAAGTACGGGGTTTTTACAGTCGATTATGATGATGGTATGGCTGTTGACGTTTAACTCTTTCTTTGGCTGTCCAAATGTTTTTGATGAACTCACAGTGGATAGAAAGTTGGGATCTACATAACATACAGAAGCAGCTTAATAGTCCACCGCTCCCTCTACTGGGGTAAGTAGATTTGTGCCACTTATCTTATAATCGGGATTAGCATCCACATTTTTAATTATCCTCTCCGTTTTCAAATGCTGTCCTCAACGAACAGGCCACTAATTTGCGGTAATTCTTTGTCACAGTTCACTATGATTGCAAAACCGGTTTGAGGGACTGCACTCGTGTGCGCCTCCTCTCCAGCTGCATTTGCAGAAAAAGGGAACTCATATCCCAATAATGTTTCACCTTATCACTTCATTGGTGGGGGCAACCTCAACATCTCAATCGTTACCAGCCTACGAATTGGCTAATAACTGCCGTATGACAGGGAGAAAATGATGCCCTGGTACAGACTAGAAAAAGAGCAATCGTGCGGCCCTAGTACAAAAGTGCCCCATGCTTTTAAGGAACACTCTGAGGAACAACCATTGAATAACAATGAAATCAACACATCTGAGCCATCTGCTTTGGCAAGACACTATCTGCGGGATCCACACAGCATTATTAGGGAATCTTGCCCTAGATAAGCCCAACGGATGACGGGCGAACTTTAGCCAGACAGTCCGGCTAGGAAGTGCAACTATGCTTTCCACTGAGGTCAGGTAAGCTGCAAGATATTTTCTTTTTACGGTTTCCCGAATAGAACACATTTATCTTACTGTTTTTGGAAACTGACTTTACGCATCTTACCTAACCCAGCATTTCCATACCCTACTTATTTTTCAAGGATAAAACGGCTTTTGCTTCCCTCGATTACTCCCTTATCAACCTGACCGTAATTTCAAAATTTCTTATCGGCTGTCTATTGTTGATCCTCGATAAACTAACAGAATCGTGTGCTGAATATCCTTCTTCATTCCTTGGCCATCGGTCTTTAAGGAATGAAGATGCACGTCTGTCCATAGTTCGTTCATCCGCACACACCACGTGGAGTTTCTGGTGTGAAAGTCACATGGTGAGCAAGTTTCCGTACCGATCACTCGGCTTTATTAGTGGAACCTAAACCACCAGCAGAGAAACCTGCACTCCCATCTACCTCTTCTGATAGGAGGTAGCTTGTTTGGTCTGTTATGGTAATCCTTCCCCGAATTAGTCAAAATAGCTCCAAAAAGTCCCTCCCCGCCAATCGTAAGTGTGCATCAGATACCGAAGTTAGCTGAAGTGCATCAACGGCAGTTCTGCTACTGATAAGAGACTAATTTCAGAAGACTGTCTCACGTATAACTTCAGTTTTTACCTCTTTATTTTGAAACTGTCTGGACTTGGCTGCGAAGCGGCTTTTCCGTTTATTTTATCCGAGTTGAGTTTATCAGTCACTAGAGAGAATCCGATAAAACCTTCGTCATCACCGCTGAATGTTTTTGACTAGGACAAACTTACTGAGGACAAGAAACTCTGAAAGAAGAGCTATCATGTAACGCGCTGCTCATAAGGTTTCTGAAAACTCTTCGACAGCCCACGACCAGTTTTGCCCTTCTTGGGGCTCATCAAGTAGGCGCGAGCCCCGAGTTTCCGTCAACCTTATGTTCTAATTGAACCCGAATTGCACGAAGTTAGCGAAATACACTCATTTACATACCAATTTCATTTTGACGGGAGACTCACCTGGAAGCCAGCTGAATCTCTCGTTCATGACATTTTTCAGCCTCGTGTTTCAGTTGGTGCAAAATTCGAGATATCGCGGTATATGTATAGACGTAATACACTACTCATAAGGTTGCGAATGATTCAGCTGGGTTCCAGATGAGTCTCCCGTCAAAACCAAATTGGTATGCAAATGAGTGTATTTCGCCAAGAGCTGTAATGGTTTTCTACTGTTGACTGTGTCGGACACCGAGTCAAGGGGCACCAACTGGGTATGTTTTTGATCGTAGCTAAAGAAACTGCCCGATCCATCAACACTGGAGTCACGCTCAAAGGGAATGGAGACTCTAGGGATTCACAGAAACTGGCTGATCACGAAAGAAAAGTGTCCACTCTAAATCAGGTTTCTTCAGAAATCAATGCTGTTTTTCAGTCGGAAGTTGGTCAAAATTCAAAGGCAAATAATCACGTATATCGGCTGGTCCCAAAAAAAAACAATGAACTGTAGCGTTCGCGTATCACGTATCGGAGCCAACTGTAGCACCAAAGTTCCCGGGACCTCAACTTCTGGCCGGAAACGATCAGTCATAGCAGAGACCATGTCTCAAGTGTACATAAGACATAAGACCAAACCGCCACAACAATTCCTTAGCCGCTCAAGGCAGCTAATCAAAGCTGCTCTTTTCAAATTCAATTAAAAGCACTACCTTGTGTATTGGTTGATCACCACAGTGATTTTTAGGCCTACCAAATATTCAGCACCAGAGATACATCAGTGCTGAAGTGCCCAGTCCTCGGGGCGTAACCAGCCACTTACAAGGTTGCTCAGAACAGCATGAGAGCACACCACTGGTTTTATCCTCCTTGACATTTATCATTTAGACATTCTCCGTGAGTTTCTAATAAGAACAATTGACTGTAAAGCTCAGTAAAGTGACACTACCATCGGAGTATTCGCACATTACTACCCACCACTTTCAATGCTCCACCAGCTTAGCAGGTGAACTGGAGATGCAGTACGCGCAACACAAGTATTTCGATTGGTGACATAGAATTTGATGGAACAATTAGAAGGAAAAACGTTTGTCTGAATGCGCAGGAAGAAGAGATGTGCAGTGCCGAGAAAGTGGAAGGGCTGGGATTGGATGACCCTACAAAACGTAGAAAGATTTGGTATGTTGAGAAGCTCTGACAACATTTACGTGCCGCTGAACTATGGATACGTAGTTTGAATGCATCAACAGTAGACCCGTCATTGGTTAGAAAGGGACTGATTTGGATGGGGGGTCGCCTACAAATAATAGCGCATTTTTACCTGTCTGATTTACATTTCCTGGACTTGGCTTGAAAAAATGAAAACTATACATATTAGCCTTTAGTGAACCAGTCGGACCCTCATGTAATTGATCTCAGTAAAGACGAAGACGCTCGTATGGCTCCACTTGTCTCGACAAAACCACCCTTTTACTTTGAACATCCAATTTCTCCGCAAAGATTAATAAATAAGCGAAAAAACATTCTGACTTTTCATCAGTAGCCAGATGAATGTCTGAATTAGTCAACTGCTGGTCAGCTCCGCTGAGCAGCTACTTGTGGCCGAATGGTATAGTGTTAATCTATCAATCAAAAGATCGTGGGTTCAGGGTCTCAGAGGAGCACGAGATGCTGATGGTTCCCATTGGAGGTAAAGCAGCTATAGAGTGCTTCTCGGTAAACTGTCTTTACATTCAGGATGAAATTTCAAATGAGATGCCAACATTTTTTGCCACTTACGAACTGGAAATAAATGGACGGAGAAGAGTGGGTTAAAGGTGATTCCTAGTGAGAATGGCCAAATATTTAGAAAATTTTGCACATCAGATGATATGGTCTGGCAGTGCATGGAAAGTCGCATTCAATAACAAACTCCTGATTCTAGTGAATTTCTACTTGGTGAGATGTAGTCAGTTCTTCGCACAACTGTGTGAATGAAAATCTATGCCATGGAGATGACCCAACAATCAACGTGCATATTTTAGCCCCTTTAAGCTAGCACACTGCAAAGTAGCGCAGTAATCTGTAAAAAAGGTGTGTTTGTTCGGACTGAACAAATGCGTGCAAACGACGCAAACACATGAATGCTTGCATATTCTAAGGTGACATTACCCATCCTCCTGAAGATGGGCAACTTTAGACAGACGACTATTCGTTATGGCTCTTGAAGTGCGCCCGGTTCGAGCGATATGTCGAATCTTGAGTATCCTAGAAAATCTTTCAAAAAACGAGTTATCCAAGCCATAAAGACTCAGTCGAGCTTCACTATTACATGAGTGTGCTCACAATATAACTATAGGATTCTAAGTTCGTAATTAAGCCAGTCCATCTGGAATTTTCGAGAATTGCGTTTCTAGAAGTAGATACTGCTTCTGTTGATCCAATTCGACAAGGATCGCCAAGAAGAGCTAGTAAAAATGACCTCAGCTTCCAGTCAAATGTATTCTGTCCAGCCTTATCATTAAAGTAGAATCTGGTGACAAGTAGCTGTTTCGATTTGATACTGTGTTACTGCTGCAGTTTGAATTCCTCGGGACAAAACCATTTGGTGAAACTCCGTCTTTATAAGAGACCTTCCATAAAAGAAATCCCCCTAAGGATAGGGTGACTTGGCCGGCTCTTACTTTTAATATTGTTAATGAAACATTCCGCTTTCATAAGAAACCTTCCCACAACAAACATATTGAGAATAATCACTCTTGCAATTTAACTGTTTACAACGTGAATTCTCTTTGCTCGCGGAACCCTTCAGCAATATAGTAAAAAACAACCAAATCAATCGGCAATAGAAGCGGAAAAATACGGATGCCCCGGAATTTCATCTCCCATCATGCTCTCATTTTCTTCGTTATACAAAACGATAATTCACGTCGGAAATAAGCCTAGAAATGAAGCAAGATAGTCAGCTTACATCACTTACTGATTCTGTGCGTTGACAGTAGTGCGATTTCTGTGATCAGCTAATCCGAGAAATTGTCTTTTGCTGTCAATATGGTGAGGATTACGCGTTTTGGCGAAGTATGCTAGAGTAATCAAAAGATTTAATGCGGAAAGCTTGTGAACCATTCTCAGTAATTCATATGTGGTCACCCTGAGGTAAAGAATCAGTTACCAAATGAGACTATTTATGCAAGAACGTGCCTGGTTTCGAACCGCGGGAAACTAATTAGTGGTTGTTCGACTTGAAAATAGTGCTTGACCCGATATATTTTGCGGAATATTGACGTAACGTTCAATTGTCGCTTGTGTCTAATTTTAAAGCTGGTGTACAACCTCACAGACGTTAGACAGTAACATGTTTGCAACAGTTTCTTGCCAGCTTCAGTTCGGCAGCCTAGTAGTATCTCATTGGAGCTTCTTACAAAGATAGAAAGTACTAGTTCGTTTTTGCATCTCCGCACAGTTTGATCATAAATGCAAGAAAAGTCAAGCGTTTTTTCCGTGTATATTAAATTTCTTTTATCCTGCTCCTATATCCACCTCCCACTGTTTTTATTCTGGCAAGAAAAATTGCTATAAACCCATCTATTTGAATTACGAAAGTTGAGGCTCTGTAATACTTTGTGTTTGATGGCCACCAGTGGCTGATTTCACAACCATTTAACCTATTTATTGCTATCTCACAGGCTCTTCTCCAGGTCGGTGGTCACGGCGATCGCATTTGTCAGTGCCGTACGGTCACGCTGACCACTGATAAAGTGATCCCAATGCAAATGGACGGAGAACCATGTCGCTTGTTACCGTCGAAAATTGAAATACGATGTTCACATCAAGCCCTAGTTGTACAAAAGCCGGGAAGGCACTCCGGCACTTTGAGTCGGTGAGTAAACTAGGCGTACAGAAAGTTGTGCTGCTACCAATCCGAAATGTCGCTTCTTAAACAGAAATAACAAGTCGGTGGGTGTAGACAATCCGATTTTACTCTAGGATCGAGTCGATTTTCTCTGTTGTGTGGTCCGTCTCCTTAGACAGTGTTCAACGACTACTGCTGACTCAGCAACCACACAATCACATAAAATTAGTTAGACCCGGTTGGAGGAAGCGGTAGTTTCATCAACGAGCCTGCAACTAACTTCTTGTAACCCAACTATCCCAAAATAACTGAAACTGACAGGATCGATTCTGTGTTTTTCCCTAGCCGTATAATTCGTTTCACATTAACTATTTAGGAGTTTTGGCAGAACACCGTTACTTGTAAAAATCTTAATCTGTTTACATATTTTCACCTCTTCCATTCACCGTTCCTCCTCCTATTCTGTTTCATCATTCTGGTAATGCTAATCACCACGCATTTGCCTCTGGATCATGCACTCACTTTCGATTTATTACAAAAATTGATTTTACGGTTTGCCCTCTGTGTCGCTTGTCATGTGTGCGTTTTGGTGCGCAATCAGTCGGTGCTTTGGATTAAGATGTGTCTAAGTTGGTGATGCTTCGCTTTGTAATACCATCCGCCTACTGCTTGTGAGCTCTGTTCACGAAAAACTACGCCGGATCTTTGTGCCAAACTAACAAATAGTATTCATGCGGAACGGCTGATTATCATTGCGATGGCGAACTCTTTCTGATATGTTAACTTAACCGTGAGCTATCAGTTCACGTTAACCTTTTTCAATTCTGCTGATCTGCTGATCTTTTTTTTTGTTCCTCGTCTTCATTCGATAGTTCATGTTTATAGTACATGGTCACAGAACTTGCGCGCCTAGTAAACTACGTGCTTAAGCTACCTAACCCAAGTACACCCCTAACTTAGTGTGTCAGGTCTCATAACAGCCGATATTTGGCGGTCCTTGTGTAAGTACCTGACTCTCGAAATCTCTAGAGTTTAGGGTTAATGTGTGAAAAATTCGGTTTTCCGTGGTTGCATGATAATTAGACTGGCTGGCTGATTGGCTGAATGACTGACTGACTGACTGACTGACTGACTGACTGACTGGCTGGCTGGCTGGCTGGCTGGCTGGCTGGCTGGCTGGCTGGCTAGCTGCAGTTGATTACGCTAGCGAGAGGCTAAAATTACTGCACCTAACTGAAATAGCAACGGGAAATAAGGTAAATGACATATCTTTTGCTCGCAACGGAGACTGAGATTTTCACTCATTGTTATTTACTTTTGTCTTTGGAGTCAGCGGTACGTTGCAGCCGGTTGGATGTTCACAGTCTACTCCGCATTACACTCGATCTTACTATTTATATTTAGCAGCAACCATGATACTGTACCCTGGTTTTGGTCCTTTCAGATAAGCCCACCTACGCTAACAATAGGAACAACACCGTATGTCCTTATTCTTCCTTGAAACTACAAATAGTGTCCAATCACCAGTCTCTGCTGACACCCGAACCTGTGACATACATCGCAGCAGATGGTCAGTATAAAATCCGGTCTTAAATGCCAGATACAATAAAGCGCCACCAAACTTCAGTCACGCAGTTCATATATATATATATATCAGCTAAGTGCGAGTTTATCACACTAGTGGTCAGCACCTGGTGATCGAACAGTGTAGTATACAAGTGATAACTGGATTGCCATCGGTCCCAGTTGCCATAGAATTTCGTGGGGTTCACACTACTGACGATTCCCGACAACGATGAAACAGCTGTGCAGGGGATCTCCCCTTTTTGGCCAAGTTGGATTCTACTTTCTGAATGCAAATCCTGGGTGACATTAGTACTCAACCCACAAAAGGTATGGTGAAAGTTTCTCTTATTAATTTATGCAAAACCTGTTGGAATACTCTAATGCCAAAATGATGTAATAAACTGCGAAAAATTTGATTTTGAGAGTCTCTTTAAGGAAACACGAGGTCAGTGACTAAATAGCCCACGAGTACCTGCAAATTCACGCAAAGCACTCACTTATTATTACCACTGTCAGAGGTGGAATCTTTGTGAATTTGGTTATTATCCGCCTACCAAATCTATTCACAGTTGAGTACTTGAGCCAGATGTGTACGTGAGTCGCTGAATTCACCCAGTTCTGTTTGGTCGTTGCTGCTTTTGTTAATTGTTGAGTTGTGTCATATGAACTTCGGCCACTGAACAACCTTATTACTGTGTTCTGCTTTGGAGCCCACAAAAACGCTATTTACATCCTCGGATTTTACTCCTTTTGCACCTCGCTTAATCCAACATACTCTGCTGAGCTTAATACTCCCTCTGTTTTCCACCTGATGAATGGGTTCAGCGACACTAGTGCTTACTTCGGTGGACAACGTACAGATCAAGTTCGCCTCAATATCTTTGTCATTTCACTGAGGGACTATGAGTATATTTCGGAAGATGCCTTGGCCCTCAGAGGAGCGGGTGAGTTCCATTGATTTTGTACAAAAAAGCCTTACTATCCAATCCACCTAACCTACGGCACCTATATGGTTAACTTAAGTTTTTCGTGCATTGTTTCAGCCTTCATTTGAATATGTATTATCATTCGCACAATCTTCTAAGTACATGAGGTGTTGTCAAGTGAAGAAAATCCACATAAGAATTCTAATTGAATGAACGGTTCACTGAAAACTTCACTTGGTCACAACCGGGGAGAAAGAGTTAGCAAAATGTGCCAGTAAAAACCTCAAATAGACCAAGTCTAATAGCATGGGATCTTTTGTCTAAGTTGTGACAAAAGATTGCGTGATCGTTAAGAAAACGGCTCGCAAATGCCAATTATGGAGCTAAATGACAATGGGCCATAGTGAGAATATACACGTACAGCACGCGTCACGAAATTCTGGAACCGTGTGTAAAAAACCGAGCATCAGTGATACATGTCATGGGAAATTCAACATCTTGACAACTGGTGGGTGGAAAAAAACAAGCAGTCGATCAGTTACATTTCGAAACTTATGCAAATCAATAGTGAATACGAAGGAAACTTTCCAATCAAGGATAGAACAAATTTGCCTTCTCCCAAAGCAGATTTCGTCATCCTTCGTATAACCTCCTCCATTGTGGACCACTGGGGAGTGCGGCAAAAACTGTACTGTAGTCTATCCGTAGATCCCTCCAATTATTTTGTTTTCCACATCAGTCGGGTGTCCGTCTACCATCCGTCTACCACCCTTCACATGCACACCTCTGAGCATTTGGCCGCACATCCCTTACCTTCAAGGTATGGGTGATCCTGATGACCAGCCCCCAGCGTCCTTCAGAATCGGAAATGGCATCTTGTTCGGTCATCGACTCACCACCTTTCAACAACGTATCGCTTCCCTCAGCCCTGTTCCCAATCCTTATAAACAAACCGGCTAACTGTGACATACTCCAGCATCTTGAATGCAACAAGTTAAGCAAAGCTGGACACCACGAGCTAGTCGTCTTTCACTTGAAACCTTCCTAACAGTTATCGGTTAGTTATATGGCCGTAACGGCCTTGCACCCCACTTATGCACGAACAAAAAACATGTGAGTGTGTGGGTCGTAAGATTTTCTTCAACAGCGCCTTTGATTAATTATCCACAAAATTTGACAACTGATGATTCAAATGCTGGTTTATATGTGTTGTTCGACCCAAGATTTACAAAGTCCTAAAGAGCTTTATAGGCTATCATTCAAATCGTGATCTTTGGATAAGTGTATCCGGTGTGTTGCTGCTAGGATTGATGAGTTTGGCTTAAGTCCTATTCAATGTGAACGACATAAATGTCCACAAAGCTGAAATCAGCTCTGAGTTCCGGAAGTTTACACTTCTAATAGAGATGTACATTATCCGTTTGGCTATCACATCATTTAGTCCCTTTGTTTCCCCCACTTCAATTTGTTTAGCCATCTTCTACGGATGCGTCTCAGTCAGCCCGCAAGAAAACCTTGCATCGGTCCGGAAATCGATCGTACAGCTAATCGGCTCTGGTGCTGCAGAGGCGTCCGCCGGAAATAAAGAAGAATCGACTCCAGGATTTCGGTTGTCCGATTCGTGGTTATTCGTTGATTGTAAGTAGGGACACTGGTAGTTTCAGACACCAATCAGTTTTCGGCCAAAAGTCGCGCCAACAACCTTCCTCATTAGTGTCCTGTAGCTGAGAAAAATCTGCATTTAAAAAAATTTACCTAGAATTTGTCTAGGTAAAATGTTGCGCCATAGTTACTTAACGCATCAAAATGTACTTGTTACTGGCGTAGACTTAAATCTTGATGTAGCTTGTTCTCTAAGCCAGTTCACTGATACTTCTGCAGTTAATGGATTCGATTTGTAATTTGTGTACTCTGTTCTAACCAGCCTCTAAATAATACTTTATAATGTCTTTCTCCCGCTAGTCACAACCTTAAAATTTCACAAGGTTCTCAGTCATCTGAACTTCTTAAAAAGAGCGACAAGCCTTGTTTGACTGTGCTGTTCACCGTTCGTCCTAATAATATCCGCCCAATTCCCGAGCCTATGGCCGAAGTATTGTCAAATCCACATCAAGGTTGATCATAAGTTAGAAGTAAATCCCCGGCCATTTGTGAGTAATAAACTGCATTATACCTCTATTGGTCGACTTGAGAACACTACAGCTGATCTTCTAACAGTGATCTTTACAGTTACAATGGTTATCCGACCTCTGCGTGGGAGTAGCCTGTTTTCGGAGAGGTCCCTCTGAGGGGGTACTACTGATTTCCTTCTTATTCCATCATTGTTTTATCTTTAGTAATTTATATCTACACTATTTACTTTGAAATATAATCTACAGTTAACTCGTAAGAAGGAAATACCCTAGTTTTCTCGGCAGAACACAGTAAACATAAATTTGTCAGCCCACCACCGGTTCTGCTCTTCTCGGCGCTTATCAGTTAGGTTCATTCCCAAAGCTCTCGTCAATTTTATGTTCTATGTGAACATAAAATTGTACGCAATTGAGAAACCCTCAAATACAAATAAGGTTAGTGTTAAGGGGAGACTCAAATGAATCCCAGCTTAGTCCCTAGAATATCATACCAATGAAATATGAGACGACCTTTTCGTAGCAAATTCAAATGAAAATAACTTCAACTAGAGATTCATTTGACATTCATTTGAGTCTCCTGTTAGCGCCAACTTAATCTTCAAAAGTCGACATGTTTTATTTGCAACTAATAGCCAATCCGTTCATGTTACCAACGATCAATCCAAAAAATTGCTGTAAGACAATTCCTAGTTGAACCGGATTCTCAGTTAAAATAATTGCGTCAAATGGCTCTCTCTCTCTGACTAAACATCTGAACTGGATATCAAAAGCCGTAATCATCCACTCTTGACCGAATGATATTGTGTTTGGTGTGTATCGTGAGTGTTTTCCTCTCGGAGATTAGTGAAGTTTTGGGTGTTGACCATCACTATCCAGAATGTAATAGATGCATAGTGTTCCTGTCTTCTCAGCAAAACTTGCTCCAAATGAAACATCAACATTCCCCGATTACCTACAAACTATGAAAAGTATTCGTTTTGAACAAGCAAACTTTGATGCGACTTTGTATGAGAGATCTCCGTGTCAGTTGCTATCCCTGTGAATGTAATAATATGCCAATGGCAATCACGATGTGGTAGCGGAATGTTGAGAATAATCCAGTTCATTATCGACAACCTCCACGCAGTATATTGGAGAATCAAGTGAATCTGAAGGCTCTGAAATGTCCAATTCTAATTTATTCATAGCAGCATGAGGTATCTGGCAAATCTTGGTGACTTCTGTGGTATAAGAATATTCCTTGCAGCTGGAAGATGGACTCGCTACCATGTGAAGCATACAGCAGTGGGAAAGGTACGTGTCACGTCTAGGTTACGCGGTGATAAGTAAAGTTCCGCGGATGAATTATGGAATGAATCTGGTCACTACTCACCTCATTTAGAACTTAGAATCGAGTGACTTGATCTTAAGGGACGAAAAAATTGATTTGAATGGCTATCGTGGATTACTAATACTACTACTGGAATGAAGAAAGCTATCGAGCTTGTGGTGATGATTCTGCAATTTTTTCACATCTTGTTTGCATTTCATTTTCACACCGGGCTTTCGCTTTGATCATCCGTTCAGGGTAATTACGAACGAATTCCACACCCCTCAGCTAATTCATTAGCAAAAAATTCATCTAACAGGGTCTAGGTTGAAACTCAAAGGTGTTCTGTATGGTGTTGGATTCCTTTATCACCATACCCAGTTTCCTATCCTAAGAATTGAGGCGTCCCGGAAATTTGAAAAAACAGGGTTTTTTCCAATAGCGCTTGTGTGCCGCATGCTCATATATCCAACTCACACAGGCGTCTTGACCTTCACTCGGTTCACACCATACTCCTACCTGTGCTGATGATCATCTCTGAGGTTTTGTTCCAGAGACAATGGCTTTCAACACCGGCTTCTAGTAAGAAGCGCGAGCTACAACACGTAAGGTTGTGCCACTCAACTTTGCCTGTCCGGGGACATCCTTTAAGGGTGACTCGGTTATAGAGCTGTTAGATCAAAAACCCACATGCCAAACACAGGTCGCAGAAGTCTGGTCACCACTGCCTGCATAACAGCAATATATCCCTTTCACGAAATACATTTATTTGCGCGTTAACTTCATCAACCTTGTGAGTAGTATTCCGTCAAGAAAACACATACGTCTGTACAGCTAGGCATTACACCTGATCTTCGAAGCCAGATAAGCTTAGTTTATCTTCATCAGAAGGCTCTCTCATTTTTACGGGCATTGTGCTGGTTTTTGGGTAAGCAATGCTAAATCGGTTTAGGACCAATCAAGTGATGAGGAGCTATCAAAAATGCGCTCAGCAAATGCCAAGTCCCTCTTGTTTCAAGGGTCCAACCATAGCCTGAAATGATCGAAAATTTGTTAGAAAATATCGAATGAGTCTATGCTTTCAATGAAACACATTAACTTTTTGCCTAAAGTTTATATAAACCGTACAAGCTTTAATTAACATACTTGGGGTATCCTTGACAATGAGATGATAGGTGGTCACTCGATGTAGGTGTTCTGCGGTATTCCGTTCGGTCGGAATACGATAGTCACCTCGTCCACCTTTTATTAGCTCATGAATGCTGTCCGCCTTTTGGCTGTCGTTTCCAATTTTCCCAGTTTCCATGACAGATTATCTTAGCGATTTCTAAAGAGTATGAGTGGCGAAAACCTCATGAGTTGTGACATTTGATTCTGAATGCTGGCGCAAATATATCAGCATAGCATCAAAGTAAATTCAACTTGAGAGGACAATTTGGAGTTTCGGGGTTATGAAGAGTCTGTGCTCCGTGTATTGTTCATTCTTAGTATGGGTACTTGCCGAATTCAATCAACAGCAAGCCATACCAAACAGGTTCATTTATTACTCTGATTCAAGAATAAGGCTATCACTTGGTGAGGTCATTTTATTCATGCCGAGTCGAGCTAAATGTATACACGCAACACCATTCTTTCCTAAACAACGATCAGCGACTGTATTAATGTGGGACCAGTGTAGCTGCCATCAATTTGTGGCCCAACATAAAACTTCCATTCTATCTTGTAAATGAACCAGTTACATCCGATCGTGCTCATATCGAATTCCCTTTACTCCTCTCAATAAACACCTCTGAACTAAGTGGAACAGTGGAATTGTAGAATTTACACAGATCCCCGTTAGCCATAATTCGACTAAGCAGTGTAACACAAGCCGCCAAGAAGATTCAGCCTGTTACGCAACCTACGATTAAAACAAGGCAAACATTTGTCAACAGTCTACCGCTAGATAGTGTGCTACATCGCGCTGAAAGTGTCGGCTTTATAAATCTATTTTTCAGGCGTATGTACAAACTTATGCATTGGGGAATTAATTGTTCCTAGGAAGACTTAATGTTTGAAGACTAGTTCAAAACATCCGAGCCACCTGTGACCCACGATCTAGTTATTTGTACAGAGTAGACAAACGTTTTCAGGTACGATAGTGACCTTTATAGTCAAACAACACATAGCCCACGAACAGTCATATATAGTCTGTCTCCGTCCGAGCAATGACTGGATCCATCTAGACACAAACATCCGGCAAGCTTGGAATCGACAATGCCAACGACAGTCGTTAAATTTATAATTTCATTCCTTGTGTGATAGCTTGGAATTCCTTTTTGAGAAAACCGGTAGGTATCCGTGGATAAACTTTTACAACCCCTAAAGTTTGTTTCCGCCCTGTTTTACTATCTAGCCACCACTGCCGCATCTCGATTTTTCCGGATCGATTCGAAACGAGAGGCAGTTCATTTTATCCTTGACATTTGCAACATGGAGGAACTCTTTCTCATCGACGACGGGTTGGAGCCACGACTCATCGATAGAACGCCAAGTGGGAAAATATCGTCGGGTGTGCACACCGAGAACGAAAAGTATACACAACCAGCTGGTCAGCACAGTGTTGCGGGAACGCCTGGAAATTCACAAGATGAAGAAATATCCCATGTAAACTTAGCAGACACGAGTCTGCCAACCGCAGAAACCCAACAGATCGAAGAGAGAAAGGTGAAGTATTCGCTTGGATTCACAGATGAGATTCTCGGTATTTTTTTAAAGGCACTTTGGTTCATTTCAGTTTATGTGACTAACAACTAAATCAAGTCATTCGCTTGATCTGCCTGTCCCCTACCAACCTCATAATTGTTCTCACGTACAGTATACTACTCCATGCCAGCAGTAGTGAGAAGTAAAACCGAAGTCAGACCTCTGATTTTACACCGGTCACCACACAACAAAGTCCCAGAAAGACACGCCTTCATCATCGTTATCATTGTCCTCGTCGCCGTCGAGGACATCATCAAGAATAAGAATATGATCTTCATCTGCGACAGAAGCACACTTATAACAGTCCAAGTGCCCCACTTTCGTGGGAGAAGAACGCCCCAGTAACGAGCGGAGAGGAAAGTTGGGGGCCTAATGTAAAAGGGTTTTATATCAGCTACAGCGTGCAATTAAATGAATATCTTAGCATCATACTGAAGAAAAGCACCATCAGTGGAATTAACGCAGAATGCCTCAAAAGCCCTATTTAACACATGCCCAGCGCAAAACGAGACTAATCTCATATAAGTATGCCACCTAAGAAGTAACAGTGCACCGTCCATCGAGCCCGGTTACATGTCCTATCCTGTACGGTCTTCAAACACGAGCAAGAAGATCCCCAAACATCATAACCAGGAAGGCGCAACGACCCAAATTAACTGTGTTTGCTTAAATTTTGCACCATAAAAAATCATGGCCCGCCCACCGCGAACCTTCCGGCAACATTCGCTGAGAATGTAAAACAGCTATTTCCCTGGCATGTAATGGTGTGCCTGCCTAATGTATGTCCCGACTACCTGGCGCTGATAAGCTTTGTTCTTTGCACTCTGATCCTGACATGCCAACTCCTGCTCTGCTACCAACGCCCTATGGATCAAATGTTAGGAGGCCTTTGCCATTTTTGGACTGGAGTGGCCAGATTTCACAAACAAATTATTACTTGAATAAACGTAATACACATTATCCATAGGGGTGCTGAAAACTCTTCGACAAACCGTGACCAGTTTCATCCTTCTTGGGGGCTCATCAGGTAGGCGCAGTTTCCGGGTTTCCTTCAACTTTGTGCTCTGCCTGAACGCAAATTGCACGAAATTAAAGAACCGCACTCATTTGAATACCAATTTGGTTTTCACAGGAGAACCAATTAAAGCTCCCGTTTATGATGTTCATCAACTGAATGTGCTGCGCCACGCCGCCTCATGTTTCAGTGCGATACGTCAGCATCGCAATACATTGTATAAACGTGACATACCACTCTTCGCTGGCGCTACATGGTAATAATGATAATGTGTTCCTGAAATGAATATGGCCAATCATCATTTGAATCCTTCTGATTGTCCAACCGTCCAAAACGTTAGGAAAAATAACTCCAGAGAGAATCAGATTTCTTCGCCCGATAGACACTTATTTGAGAATCTTCAGTGATTGAATTATGGGGACAGACCTTGCTGATGCGATCAAAGCAGACCGAAATAGGTATTTGGGGTTCAGGAATTCTCACGAACTTTGTCCTATCAAGGAAAACCTATCCGTTGTTGTACCTTATTCTGGCATGCTTCGTTATTAAGCCCCGTCTGCCTCACTATCATTTTCTCATCCTTAAGTTTAAGCAACTCTTATTTGGAACAAAGAGTTTTTTCAAAGCCCCAGACACCCCTGAACTTTGTTCCAGTTCCCTCTAGAGATAGGTCTACTTCGAATATGGGAAGTTCAGACGCACGCATCCATCCACTCTATCGCAACTCTAATGGGCTATGTTACAGGCTATGCCTTCGTATCCTAACTCAGTATGCACGGTTTGATTGTTCAGGTGTTTCCGTTCGTTGGTGGTCAATAGGTTGCCGTGACTGTTGTGATTGTTTTTATCTTCCAAATGTCTATTTCTACAGTTATGCATAACTACTGCTGACGTTCACCAGGAGCCTATTAATTTTGAACAGTCTCCACAAGAAACTCAAGGGACGGAGCAGACGCTGGAGCGACGTTTACAGACTGCAGATCAGATATGGTATGTAATGTATCAGATCGCTTCACGTTGTATGCCTTAAGGTCGCATGTATAAACGGAATCGTGGTTTGTTTTTAGTCACGTGTGAATGAATGGTGCTTATGACTTTTAAGCCAACTGAGAACTTGCTGATTACTGGCTGGAGTTTCGTAATTTTCATCCTTCGAGAAGATCTTCATATTTTTGCCTTCTACGTGTTTGCGTGCATTCACTGCTGCAGCCAAAACACTATATGAATGATTTTTCCCACCCAAAATGTGGCATATTACGAGTCCAGCGGAAGTTCTTTTAAAGGTGTGGCCGGTTGCATTGCTTGCTGCACTCCTGCCTGCAGACAGAGATCTGTGCTAATGAAGATTTTAGGAGCGCTGCACGTGAACTCATTCGAAATCGTAATATTCTTGGACCTTTGGGATTCCTTCCTCTGGTGACATGAATAAAACGTGTAACAGGTGCTCTGAAAACTTGTTTGCGGGTCGTTTCACTCACCAGGCTCATTTAGAAGGACCTAAGTTGTACTCAGACTTGTGAGTATTAGAAGAGTTTTCTTGTTATCCTAATGACTCACTTTACTTGTTTACTTACAGTGCTAACCCGCCGGATAATGTGGAGCCTCTGAAGAACAGCTCATTAATTGCTTGTGATGGTCAGCCAGAAAATGCTGTAACTGGTGAAAATCCTGATGTGAAATCGGGAAGCGAGGCGGGTGACCAACTCCAAACCACAGTGGATGAATTGATCAACCAGCTGATCACCGCAGAAGCTGAACTAATGATAACAGAACAACTGCCGAACGGAGAGGATTCCGAAAATCCCGACAACGGAATTACTCCCTATCAGACTGATGAGTCCCGGCGATTATCCGCAGAAAAATCACATCCAGCTCCCAGAAATGATAGCTTGACCAGTTCTGTAAGTGGACAGCCTTGTGTGACTGAACTTGTCTCTACAGATTCCACTCGAATGGAACACAAAATAACGCGTCGCAAACAACGCCCTCGTCGTTCTGAAAAAGAATGCAAGCCCAACCTGGAAAGACAATCGTTTCAGACACGTCTGGATAAAGGTAAGCAAGTGAACTTGTGATCCACGCATCAGTTGAGGAGTTCCTGCTTGTTGCTTTAATAATATAAGCTGTAGTAAGCCTCAAGAGGGAGCACGCTGAAAGGAGGCTACGTTTCAGAAAGATCGTCGAGAGGGGAAAATGCTTTAGGACAGTCTCAGGAGAGACCAGAAGGTCTCTTATCTCCTGGTCTGCTCTCTATGGATGGTTGTCATACATGGTTGAGGTTGCTCCTCCTTAGAGCATAACAAAGGTTTTCAAAAGTAACGGTAGTAGCAACTGGCAAGCCATTCAGAATAAAATTCAGTGAAAACACAAGACCCTGCATCTACACTAGAATAACCGTAACCGGAAAAGGCATGCGGTAAATCCACTAATTCTACGCTTCGTTTCGATTATCGAAATAGCATAGTAAAGAGATATGGAAAATCCTTCCATAATTGCTCCAAAACCTGTGACTGACGTTCAACTTTGTATCAACCACTCGCAGTAAGAATGTATTTGTGCATGTGGCTAAGAGTGTATCGAGACTCAACGGCTCTATAGTGCATACCCTACGCTTCGGTGTACTCGAAAGCTCTCACTTGTTTTTGGCGCCGAAGGTGAATTCCGAAGAAAATACGCTACATTGTTTGGTCTTCCAAGGCGTTCTTACGTTTGTTAGCACTTACAACTAGCAAGCAGTTATACACTCGAATATTATGCTATGTTGTGTTACGCGATATATGAACACAAAATATATTCCTAGTGGCAAGTCCCTTAATTCTTTACGCCAAAAATATCATGGGGCCAGGGTTAGTGAATAAGAGATTCATCTTTGCCAGAAATTTAGTAAGACCTCCCACTTCTTGCAAAACATTAGCCACGTCTCAGAAAAGTTACTTGACAAAAACCGCATCCGCACGACAGTGAGATCTACAGTTAAACTGCAGGTGGCCATAAAGTGTGAGAAACCATGTGGTGAGCATAGCGTAATTCCTTTGGGACTGACGTGCAGGATATTCTCCGTCTACTTTACCTCTTTTTTCAGTGCGCTTTTGAGAGAGTGGACCTAATTTGTTTGGCCCACAAATGCCGGTCGAAAGTAGACCTGTACGCTAATTCATATTGAGAACTCATCACTGACTGTTGGGATTGGGTCGCAGGTTATGTCGTCCTAGGAAGCCTTTTTTCATCAAGCCCTTAATTTAATATCTGCTCCTCCTTATCCGTCCCACGAAGCTTTTTTGAGCGCAGCGCGGAAAGGAGTCTCCACGAACATCGAGGCTCTTCTCGACGTTGGAGCGAACCCAATGGCAGTGGACTACAGGGGGCGATCTGCATTGCACCTGGCGGCGAAGTTCGGCTGTGAAGCTGCAGTCAGATTGTTAGTCAAACAATGTGAGTCACGAACAAATCCCTGTAGAGTAACATAGGCAATATCATGGAACATGCTTTTGGCAAACTGAGCAATCATCCACTAGCCGACTCGACGGTGAACCACTAAGTTGGCTTTATCCTGAGTTCCAGTTTAACTACTTATGCATGAAGATTGGAGAACCCACTGGGTGCTCGCTTCTCTCAACTTTTTCTGAAATAACAAACACCCTGAATATCGGTCGCCTCGCGTTATCTCAAAGTAATCTCCGTTTCTATACCCGTCCAATTCATATTTCATCACACTGCGTCAAGGTACACAAAGCTTCATCCGAAATCTGTGAGGGTGTAATAAGGCATTATCAACGGATAAGGTCCCCCCATTTCTCCGTAAATGGAGGAAAACAGGTGTGTGACGATCCTTCGAAATAACACCGGTCCCAAACTAAACGAATGTGTAGCATAGCTTGCATCTGAAATACATGGTCGGTTTATAGAAATGTCCAATGTTACATTTTTTCCTGCTTTCAATCGCATGATGACTGTTGCAGTGATCCAGGTGTGGAGGCTTTGGTGGCGAACGGTATTTGGTTTTGATGCCCACGACATACCCACATACTACCAGCATGACTCAAGAAAGACCTTGAATTGATCCATCAAAGTTGCGGAATTGATTCTGTGACGATTTGGGGTGTAACTTTTGAAAATGAGAAAACTCACTTGAGGATTTTAAAAGAAAAACTAACAGTCGTTTCATGTATCAGAACCCGAATAACCTGTTTTAATAACTACTTCTAAGGCCAATGAAAACTCTGGACATTCTACTACTCGCTTTTCTTTTCTTAAGGCTTATCAGGTAGGCCTAGTTTCCGGATTTTTATGTTTTAAAAGCACTCATTTTCAACTTAAGTTGCCAATAAGTGTTCATCGCAAACTTTCATTTCGTCTGACTTCGGAGATCTGCTGAGACCCCTGATCTTTCAACACAACATCCTTCCGTGCTACATGTGGTGCTGATTGTGCAGTTTTAGTAATACATTGGATTAGTCTGTTCAGAGCCCGGACTCAAATCCGCACAAGAACATCTGAATCGTACCGTCGAACTCACACTGCCTGGGACGGACTATTTTCCATAAATGTAGTGGAGGCAAGCAGTGTTCCTTGGTCGGCTGTCACCCCTAACCACAATCCCTACAGTACAAAAATTCTAGAGCGTAGAAAGCGTTGCTCGTCTTGGATTTGCATAAAAGGAGGATCACTGTGTTGAATTCCACCCCACAAGAAAGGCAATTACATGAGAATAGTGCGCATGTTGGAGCATTTTTGTTGCCTAAACTATACACACACTACCAGCGTAGTCAGGCTAAATTTGTAGTTGAGGTCACAAAAGTGTTATCCGCTAGGGTTTTCTGATTAAATGAGTGCACACTGCAAGGCAAAATTGGGGGGGGGGGGGCTGAAATCTGACATTTTAGAGTTTACTGATTTCCACTGCATGTCCAATAGTTCATGAGTTCGGCTTACAGATGACGCACCTATCTATTGATTTATCATCTGCCCATGGTAACCTTACTAGCGTTTCCCATCTCCCTCGCGAGCTACACGTGCGAAATCGAGTTGAGTGACTACAAGTTAAGGCTAAGCGAAGTGTCCCCCGTAGGAGTCAGATTATCGGAGTTCGCTGTCTCAATTATTCGGGTTTCCAAAGAATTCAGGAGAAGATGACGTTTGTGATAATGTTTCGTGCATCATTGCAATGGTACCAGAATTCGGCACGTGCATAAATCACAGGGTTTCTCGGCACAACCCTAGAATAGTGACAGGCCTTTTCAGTCATTTTACGGCAGGTCCACGGACATGTATGAGAATAAATCTTCAGTTAGGACAAGACGTAAGGACTGGAACTCAGACAGAACCACTAGGGACGTCGGTAATCTGTGGAACTGTTGGAACACTACCACCCAGAATGCGTAACCAAGGTTGAGGAAACGAATTTCTTATCCTTCCTCTACCGGCATGAAGTTGTTGCTTTCCAATTATAGGTGTTTCAAGTCAAAAACAGTCAAAATTGCTCGCTATTACTCGATACTACAACAGTGCTCAGGAACAACGTACACCTCTGATCATACGACTATGTGAACATTCACGTTATTCCGCTGTTTGACGCATTTTTTCATCGGCTGTTTGCTCAAACCTAATCCTTTTGTTAGGTTGTAGCCGTTCGATCCTGTTATAATCCAAACATTTAAACCGAACAATGGATGGAGTTTGCTCGGACATCTCGCCGATGACTTAAGCAACGGAAATGCAATGAAAAAGCTTGATTCCCCAGAGCGCTCTTTTTTCGACCGGTTTTAATCCTCGACTGATTAAGTTGGCTGCTGAAAGTCTGGGAGAGAGTCTAGAAGGTCAAAATTATGTCGTTATCCAAATACTGCTACGCTAAAGTAGCATAAACTGCATTTTCTTCTTTCGCGCTAAAAGGATTTTCGTCCCGAATATATGACTTTTAGTGCACCTTCCAAATTATCCGTACCACCATGATAAAGGAATTTCTTGCCGATGGAGAAGCATTGTGATTACCTAGTTATGAGGCTACCAGAAAAATAGTAATTTTGTCTTGCTTTTGAAAAATAAGCCCTGATAACAGCCAAAAATGTGTAAAATACGTTAATACTGTCCATCCAGATTTGAATAAATCAGTTGTTTGAACGCATCTTATTCTGCAGTCTATAACTGACAAGGTGACGCGGAAAAATATCACTTTTTTAACACTACCAGATCTCCTATGGAACGTTTAAAATCAAAACACAGTGTAGTGAAATAAGATGTCGATAGGTTCCTATAAGACTAAATTTCGGGCCGATGAGTACCTACAACAACCAAAAGGATTATAACACCTTATGCCACTACGTTATGTTTTGACTTTATATACCGCACGGTGCTCACTTTGTTCAACAAGATCTGAGCCGAGTTTGGCCCGGGATTCCTAAGCCTTGTCAACAGTAAACAGACCTCATCTTGTATCACTATCCGAATGTTTCATTCTTTTACAGCTCCTCCGGAGCTACTAGAAATGAGGGAATATGAAAAGTGAGTTTTACTTAACCACGTAATTCAATCCAGGCCTTCATATACTGTTGTCTGTGTTATGATATTTAACCAACTGTCCAACCGCGTAGTTGTACCAGGGCCACCATTTTCAAGTTTGTTATGTTAGTCCATTTGAAATGTTATTTCAGAATTAGTTTGACACAACCCTTAGGGTTGGGAAGGACGGTGCTGCAGTAACTATTCACAGAACTTCCCGAAAATCGACCACTTCCCGGGATAGTCCACAGTTAGCTCCCCCCCCCCAGATTATAGGATTTTCCCCGGAGCGGATAATGTAACAGCCAGATACGTCCAAACGGTTTAACGTGACCAGGTTCTGTGTGTTCATTTTGCTGACTTCTGTTCGCTGTCCCACACCAGCGTGTTGGTCGTCGCGCTGTTTTGTTTGCATGTTGAATGCTGTGCCAGGCGTTGTCACTTGTTCATGTACGTGGCTGTCGTCCGGTTAGGTTTTGGTTTTCTCTTCAACAGTTAACAGGCTGGGTATTTAGAACTACAGTGCTATGAACGACAGCGGCCAAAGAGAGGTGACCTAACTCACGGTCACAGAAATACTGGTACGGGAATACTACAATCCAGGAAAATCAGCAGGCCAGCGCAAAGGATTTCGTAGCACTCACGGACCAGCCGAAAGCTATTTGCAAACCGGCGCTCTACACATTTCTCAACCTCGACTGAAGGAATCACTTGCCTCCGTAAGTTACTAGGCTAACTATGACCTAGGTAATGGTGTCACATATGGCACTTGGTATCGTGTCAACACCACGCACTTAGACGAACCCACCAAAGTACGCCTGTTGACGCCGACGCTTCAGAACATGCTGAGTGCTGCAATTACCTCCTACCACGGAATTCGAGCAACTTCCACCTAGAGGACTAGGCTGCGACCACTTTTTTGGTGAAATGATTTCCGCATTCACCATTATGTATAGCTGTTTGAAAAATTCAAGGCAATCAACCGAAGATATTGTCACATGCGGATAGAATTAATCGGCTGTGCGAACGTTTCCAAATTAATCGGTTAGCGCGTATATTTCTCGGATTTTTCACGGCATGGCAGTATAGAAATCCCCAGATGAAGCACATATCAGAACCCGTCTACTTGCGAGGTTTGACGTTGTCACAGAACTCCCAGTCCAGGGCTTCAATGAAGAAGAGTAGCGACTTTTGAATATACAAATACAGATATAAACCAAACAAAATACTCCACATCTCAATTGGGTAGCAACGGTCGATCGAGCAACAAGTTATTTTCCCGCGACTGGTACCAATCGTGAATGTCTCACACGCCCGCGACATCTACCCATTGCACGTTGGTATTGTGGACAGATTCAGTCCTTCCCGTAACCATGTTTGACACGAAGAGAATGGGCCTTACCTTGGTATGTAGGCCTGTGCACCTCCATAACGCATTGAGCCATACTGAGGAGAGTTTGATGTCACACGGCCTCTCATACCAGGTTGGTCAATGGGCAGAAGTCTCTACTGGTCCTCCAGGTTGCGTGTTGGAACATGTGGCCAACTGCTCCTCAAAATGTAAGCTTCTTCGACGGTCTTACGTCAACCACCACGACCATGCGATTAATCTTTTGAACCAAAGGCTTCGGTTTATAACCCCAATCTTCCTATTGTCTGAGTCTGGGCACCCTGGCGGTATCCCAGACCACGTACGGCCATGAGATGTATGGCAATGAAGTGTTCTCATCTGGTATTGCTGTCAATAATGACGATGCTAATGAAGATGAACCATGTTTGACGTTATATGACCGGGCGGTTATACTTAAAGGAGTATACCGAAGTCCTAAAACAGTTGCATAGCGGACTTCCACGAACCAGCCAAACAGAGTCTATCACCCATAGTTACACACATGGACTATTCATGGGCCAAAAACAGAACAACTTGGTCGCACCTGTCACCAATGGTTCATGGATTCAAAGCTTCCTCCAAATTGTGAACTACAGTCACAAAGCCTATGGTCAAGTATCTTCGGCCCATTGGCCGAATGGGCTGTTTTACTTGTTTATACCTATTTTAAATGCTCTGAAACATGCCCCCGAGAATAATTTCAGCCGCGACAACCTTTATTGGAATTTGCCGTCCCAGAAATGACAGGCGGTCATAATGGCCCTCAGTTTACTTCACCGTAATTTCATGAGCTTCACGAATGCTTTGGTATCCAATGCTTTCAGCTTCCGGCGTACCATCTTCCCCAGTCAAATGGACAGAAACAACGGCTGCAAACGTTTCAGAGGGCGCTGCAGAAACTTGGAGGAAAACGGAAGCCTAATGGCATCGTAGACACGTTTTTTACACTTCTCGTCTTCACATTTTTGACAGCTACAAACCGATGCTCACTGGCAAAATAACACCGGACGCCCGACTATCCGAGTCAGCCAGAGGATGATACAACAAAATGATGATTAACTTAAATCAACATCTTGGAGCAAAATCTCATCTCGTTTCCAAAATACATGCGCTTATCTTCCACATTCGAACAAATGTGATTCCCACTTATTTCAGCCTACAGCCGAGTTCGGCCTGGAAAAAAACGAACACGTCACACAAACTACGTCAGCTCACACTACACAGAAGCGTCCACAGAGAATGTCATCTTCAAACTGATGTCCTGTTGAATGCATTCGAACTACTCAAGAAAGTTATATGAAGTATAAAATGCGACTGTGATATGCGGGACCGGATATTCGAACATGAGTCGCCCACTGATCCGCCAAGAAATCTTATTACTAATCGGTATCTTCCTATAAGGATGGATGTAGCAATCGGCTACGTCCACCCATTCTCGTGTGACCAGATTGTGTGCACGTGTGTGTTCATATTTGTTCGCATCTGTCGGCCGTTCCGTACCACCCTTCAGCGGACGGCTTTGTCCAATCTACACTGCTCGTCGGCGTACGGTTTTCTTTAATTATGCATTCGTGCCCAAGCTTTTGACTTGTTCACACATGCATCTCCTACCTGGTTCGGTCTTAGGTTTCTCCCCGGCCATTAGCAGGTTGAGCATTCAGCACTCAATTGTAGAACAGACATTCTCATCTCCCTAACAGTTCATGACTTTGATCTCGAGACAATGATTTTACCGCCAAAGAAAGACCAAAAATCCAACCACCTATCAGAATATGCTAGAAAAATCCACATTTTAAGAACCGCATGACACTTTGAGCGTATATATGGCTTCCGACCTGTTTGATCTAGTTGATCTTATCCAATAAAGGTCCCCAATTCTGAATCTGAAGGATATTTTCATCCCTTGATAAATGTAGATCCTCGCGTCACGGTGCAACGAAGCAACAACTTGAGTTTCACTTTCCGACGCTACACACTTGAAATCACTCATCATATGACTATTGTTTATCCTGTGCCAGACACCAACTTTGATGAACATACTTTATCGGAAGGTTTAGAACATCGGATACAAATAAGCCACCCTTCAAGTCCGGGTAAATCTTCGCTACACCCTTAGTGCTGGTTCCTCTCGGAATCAGCATGATGCATCGACAAAATGCGTTTTCTCTCAACTACTCATGAATAGCATGCTTTTAGCAAGGTGCCCGATCTGTCTCCCCTACACACTACAGTGGTGTTGCACACCGATGTGTCGTCTACCGACTTGGTAGAGTGTTCTGGTAAGCTGTCTAGTATTTGACCTCAAGGCCCTGAATCTATTTATCCACGGCAGGTGCATGGTAATCGGACGTGACCCAGAACCGTAGACTGTCAAGGCGTTACGTATTTAAGTAACTTTGTGTCATACTGACTGCACCCCTAAGCAACAAAGCTTCCTACAGTTCTCCGAAAATGTAACAACAAACAAAATGATGATTCCATGTTGTTGCTTGTTTCCAAAATAACATTAGATTACGTGGCATAATGAACCGAACAGCTAAACCAAGAGAATAAAATATATAAGCGAAGTACATTCATTTGGCACACCAAGTTAGTTTTGATGGGTGACTACCGAATCCCAGCTGAACCTCTCGCTCATGATATTCTTCAGCTGAACGTGCTGCATGAATGTCACCTCATATTTCAGTTGGTACAATATTCGAGATATCGCAGATGCATTTTCCTGAAGGAGCTCTAGTCATAAGGTTGTCGAAGAGCTTTCACCAAACTTTTGAGTAGTGTTCTTCGAAGAGAATAAAGCATGAACGTAACACGCCACTCATAAGGTTGCTGAAGCCCTTCGACGGCGCACGACCGGTTACACTACTCTTGGGGCTCGTCAGTTAGGTGAAACTCCCGAGTTGCCGTCAAACCCATGTTCTACTTGGACCCAAATAGGACATATTTCGGCAAACACTCTCGTACGCATACGAATTCGGTTTTAACAGGAGACCCAACTGAATCCAGCTGAATCTCTCGTTTATGATGGTCCGCTTTATCTGAACGTGCTATGCCGCCTCATTTTCTCAGCTGGTACCTTATGAGTAGTGAGCTACGTCTAGACAACAACGTACTGAAATATCTCGAATATCGTGCCAACTGAAACACGGGACAGCCTGGTGCAGCACATCTAGTTGAGGCGGATCATCATAAACGAGAGATTCAGCTGCATTCATTTGAGTCTCCTGTCAAAACCAAATTCGTATGCAAATGAGGGTATTTGCCAGCCTAAAGTAGTTTACGCTTCCAGGAGCAAAATACATAGAATGGTATTCAAACTGTGGTTGCTGCGACGTCTTTCTCACCTCGAGATTTAGGTTTTTTATATGCAATAGTTTCCCAATCAGCTTCCCTCACCCCATTTGAGAACATTTCACTCCGGTCTCCTGATATTTAGTTTGAAAATACTAGCTCTTGGGAAACTAGCTCCCTACCTTCTAGCAAAGGCGGCTCCCGATGTGCAAAATACCATCCCGAACAAAGACTAGGATGCGAGATTCGTGCATTGCGTTTGGGTTTTACGTCAACAATCTGAACAGTGCTATGGAGAAAACACCGCTCCTCCTAAGTGAGTGAGGGCCCATAACATACGTTTCGTCTACATAACACAGAACGGCTACAATTTCCCTCCCTCCCTCGCTTTTACCATGGTGATGGTTTTCCTGAGTGTTAAAGCTGGTCTTAGTGGGGTATCTGTTGGTTTGCATGTGCTATAAAGCGAGTCAGGACAGCAATGCACTGGCTGCAGTGTATCATTGCTAGTGTCCGAATTCGAGGTAAACGCCTCACTATTCGCTCGTACGGTCGATAGAGAGGGACTGTCCTCTCCCACTTAACAACAGTGAGGTAGTTTCCTTATATTGGATACTGTATTTTGAGAGCAGATCTGAACATTGTTACGCTTCTCATGCGCTCATAAAAAAATTACTGCTTTACAGAAATCAAACTGCGCTCCATAAAGCGGCAGCCTATCGGCGACGCAAAATCTGCCGGATCCTAGTGGAGGCTGGTGCCTGTCCGACTAGTCGCGATGCGAACGGAAAGCGACCCAGAAAGATTGCATTGGATGCGGACGACCAAACTCTGGCACATTATCTACAGAGTAAGTCTCAGGAGCTAGAATAGAACAGGATTATTGATAGCCGTGAGTGGTGGAGCCAACCGAAAAGCCCCAACCAGTAGTTCTCAACCGAGAGGATCTGCTTGGAGGGCGAAGGTTATCGGGTTCCGGACCGGGACCTCTGCAATGTTGACTGTCATTCCATTTCGTCTTGTTCCCCGCACGTAGCGCCCACGTTCACTCACCATCAAGTGTTGCCGCATAAATGATTAGGTCCGCTATTTTCATTACACTACATTTTCATTACACACTAATTAATATAAATGAATATTTCACAAAGTCTTGTATAGCAATATCAGCCAGCCAGCTATAAGATAATAAACTACAAAGCAAGGTAAGGTGGTTCCAGCTACTGCCATTTCACCTGGTAAGAATAAGCAGAATAAGAGAATATTAGTCCCGACATACAAAGCACCAGGTCTAGCCTACGGAGCGTGACCGGTTAACCTGCCGTAAGCAAATTTTTCCGAGAATCATTTGGCGTACTTGAGCGTTACTGATCGCACCAGATCCACGGGATGTTTCTGAAAACTGGTACTCAAACACAGGGTCTCCGAAGATCTGTGAGCAATAGACATGTCTCTTATCAATAAAGTAGGGTAGGCCTCACTGCAGACATGTACAGTCGAGAGTCACAATAGCACCATATTAGCGCCCTAGATGTTGGTGGCCGGAAAACGCCGTCCAACCTTTGGGATAAGACGGGTGGTTTAGTCTTCCACGAGTTCGCCGGGACCTATTTTGTGGGTCGGATAGACGAATTCATCTACTACATCGATCGGCTTACCTGCAAGCATGAGGTTTGGGTTTGATCCCACCCAATCTTGCAGAAGCAGTTTAAACGACGCAGGTGCGAGGTGCAGCAGAATCACTTAGTTCATTTAAAGTAGTTTCTTTCTGAAGAGAGATATCTCCAGCGTGCTCACTGTCTTTTAGTAAACGCCCGGGGAAGATCTGAACCCCAAGGCGAGTAAAAAAAACTCAGGTAGCATATCGGTAACGATGGCGAATAGGAGAAAACAAAGGTAGTCTTGCCTGACACCAGCTTCGTACAGTGAATTTAAACGACGCTGGTAATAAAGCCGTATGCGTCCAGGACAGTGGGCATACAACGCCACATACAAAAACACTTTAGCGGGAGCACCTTTCAGCACCAAACACAGTTCCTGATCATCGACAGAGCGGAACGCAGTTTCTAGGTCAACAAACGACTATTGTCGTTGTTTGGAAAACAAGACGCAGTTCAAGCACTCACCACAAAGTGAAGATATGATCGACATATGCTCGGCCAGCTTGATTCTTATGGAAATGACTCTCCTGAAGATCGGTCAACCTGCAGAGGATAACACGAAACAGCACCTATGAAGTGAGGTCTACTAGACTGATACCACGCTAGTCTTTGCATTATTTTGCTGCACTCTAATTGAAGAATGAGAACAAGAATGAAGCATTCCAATCTGTCCGTGATCTACCTTCGTTCTGAATATTTTACAGAGTAACGAAGCTAGTTACAAGAGGTTCATTACCCTCTTTAATGGGTGCATGATGCGAACCGCCTGAGTTAGGTATATCGTTACATTAAACCAATGAAATTTCGCGTCGGATTTATGTTGCTGACAGAGAACTGGTGTCGTGACTCCACTCAAGTTCCTGTGGGTCTCCCAGAGACTAACTGAACGGAAGCCAGGTGGAATCTTCGTCAGTGTTGAGCCTATCTTGTGAGACGTTTCTGTGAATGAACTGACGATCCACTCTTTTCTAGGATGGTTTCGCTATTTTCGGATCACTTGTTCGGATTAGTCGAAACAGGATGCGGTTGTTTCCCATTTCGAAAGTCTTCATGCCCCAGACCTCAGCTATCCACCAGCAGTCATCCTATGGGTTCTTCACGTCTGAGGGATCGCTGGTATAGTTCCTCTAGCACAAGTAAGGGCTGATTATCGTGATGACACCCGGTGTTCATTGAAACAAGCAGGTGATCTCGGACAGAACTTCAAAGGCAATGAACATAGCTTCTTTCACATCTTTCCAGTCGTTCGACAAAACCGTCCCGCCTGTGTGCCGATTCGACGCGATAGTGATGAGCTGGAGACCCTATGGAGTTCATAAACCGAATGTCGTCGTCCCAACGGAAAGCGAGTTCATACGCATGCCATTGGTTTGTCAGTGTATGTACTCCAGAAAGAATAATCCTCAAGTAAAGGTTTCCATTGGCAGCTGATTACAATATGATCCAAATGGCCTCCGGGTACACGGTGAGCAGTTTTACTGAAGGTTCGTACTGACCAGAAATAAATGCTCAGCAGATTACGGAAGAAATCGTTTCCCATTATTTGCGCGGTGAGCAGAAACCCTAAATCGATCGCACAGATGGGATTGTAAACTTAGTTGGTTAACATTGGGTTTCGCCACGTGCTGGAATCACAATATTTGTGCTTCCCGCCGACCCCAGAAACCGTGGCAACTCTTGAAAGAAGTCATCCATCTCAGATTCTGAACTAACGTTCGTCAGAGCGTGTGCTGAGACAACAAATAAACGCTATTTACAGGGTAGAGATAAATTCACGTTAACTGAGCCTGTCAACCGACAGCCCGAAGGCGGTCACTTATTGGATTCCAGACCAGAAAAGCGCCTTCAACCTTAGATCTGAGTGCAAATCCCATATCGAAAGTGCCGCGAACCACTGCGGTAACTCCGCAGACGCCCGAAGAGTGAAACGTGAGGAATCTGGGCCCGCCTGGGCGGCTTAAAGTGCATGACTAGACTCGGGTGGATGGCGAAAGCAAAGCGTGAACCAGAGTCCCGTTGTTCAGTTCGACAAAGTAGCCATAAGGGAAGCCGCAGCGTGGGTCAGGTAATTTGAATTCATTACGGAGTTATTCTGGTTTAGGCCGATGGACAAGAGTCAAGATAATGGATCACGGTTAGATGACTGACGCCTAGTGGACCAGGAAAGCTCAGTTGAAGAGGGTGAAAGAAGGAATCGGCAAACGCATAGCCCCAAAAGAGAATGGTAATTCCTGGCTGCCCAGGCTGTTGACTCAAGTCTGGCCCATAAGGCAGTGAGGGAATTTTGGATTTTGGTCGAGTCCTCCCACTAACGGTTAACTCTGTCTGAACGGCGGAGTCTGGTAGGGTTTTAGAGAACCTCAACCAGGACCAGTAACTCAGTAACTTGGTGAACTTGACTGCTGAGACATGGCCTGGTCAGTGGAGGAGTAAGGCATAGATGCCTGATACTTTGTGCTGTCACGCACAGCAGGTGAGTTCGGAGTAACATTGGGCTATTAATGAGGATTCTTGCCTCTCCGACATATTGAATGAAGTGTCACCGGTCATGGTCAGCAGTGACCGGGGTGTGCACTTTTCAAGGCCGATCTTTTCTAGGACATCAATTCACAGGGAAAGGCTTCATCCTTGATTCCATAGTTATGAAAATGCAGGTCGAATGGAGGAAAGACCATGCTACCAATCCTATACCGAGAGGACTTGTAATACGATTGTCGGCAGTACATGGGCTCGCTGCACTGTCTGGTCGCTCTCCTTAGGTCATCTCAGCATGACTACACCTTGAGAAAGAAAGTTTCAGTCCTCATAGATCACGGTAACACTTAGCTCTTGATCTGGACAATACTATGTTCTCAAGTAAGCCTCAGCTCCAAAGGTTTAATACATCGGGGAAGCCCCTCTATAATAAAAATCCAAGTGAACTCTACGTGAACGTACGATGGGAGTCAATGAGTAGCAACACTGCTCCCATGTTGAAATCAGTCAGACAAAGTCGAAGGGAGAAATACCTTTTGGCCATGTGCTGGAATATGAAGAGTGAAGACGCTAAATAACCTGCCAATGCATTTAATGAAACTTTTTTCATCAATCGTGCTCGAACACAACTGAAGCACACCAGGCCTCCCCCACCGGCATTTAGCTCCTGGGGATCAAACTTCACGCATGATGTAAATGACATCTCGAATGCTGTATTTAGAGAACTTTCGTACAACGAACCCGAGAAAACCGCCAGTGGAAACCCGGTTCAAAAAGTTTTGAGTCCTCTTAGCTCTGCAACATTATCATCCAATGATGCAGGAAACTTGGCAGCTCATGCAGAAGCAGTTTCGGGAGGAAAAAATCCCAACTTAAACATTATGGAGTGCCCCGATGTCCTCAACGCAAAGTTCAAGTTCCGATTAGTGAGGTTGTCCAATCTTCCATTATCTGAATGAGAATGGCAGATATTTCTTTTAATCTATAGATCTGACGGCATGTTGCACGTTATATGCACATCAGGAAATTTTGTTGTAAAAACTTCGGATATTCGTTGTTCAGATAAACGGTTTCAACAAAAGTATTGGCCTGAAACGAATAGTAACTAGCGCCTCTGCCAACAAAGGTTCACGAACATTGTCTTGAACGGTGGTCAGTCTAGAATTGAAAAAATTCCCGGGCTACGGATTGAATACAGGACAGTGAACATGGAGGCCGCATTTAACCCCTTCGTCCACCATCCTAATCCACACTGGCTCGAAAAACTACCTGGATTCATTTCGGAGGCTTCTAAACGGCCGGTGGATTTATTGCTGGGCGATGTTTCGCCTGTGGCAAACGTTTCGTCCGGCCGTGTCGAAAGCGAATTGTTGCCTAGAAATAAACCCACTCATTGTTTACCAAATCCTTCTGAAACGATGATTTCCTGACAGGTCGCAAACATTTTCCAACCGACTGAAAACAAATACGTAGCTTAAATCACATTATTACGATAACACTAGGCACTGCTACCTCATAACCTTACGTATTTATTGCACTAACCCTTTTCATTTTTCCTCCCATTGTCAGATTCTGAACTGTTGTTCAATATTGAGCACGGTAAGCACGAGCTCGTCTGTGGGAAACAGGAACAAGGAAAATAGTGATCTGGCGACCTAGGATTTTTCGATGTACCAGTGATTACCGCACTACCGCAATTAGAGCTCAGGTTATTTCCAAGGTTTCGTTTTGGAACACATGACTGCACCCAAGAGCCACAGATCCTAAACGTGATGGTTTCCGCATGTTCCACGCACATTCAACGCATGTCGATCCAACAAAATGTGGGAGCAAGCCTTCTTTGATTGTTACCCATTCTTTTGCACCCATGAACATATCCATACTTTAACAGATCTGTAAAAGAGCTTGTGCAAATACAAGTAGCTATAAGCTGTTCGGTTCCTTGCAGCACTGTAGTCCTGGGAATCTTCCGAAGTTGCTTGTCTTGAAGAGGACAAACACTAGATATTGCTGCCAGCCTGCTGAGTGCATGCATTGCTGCATTAGATCCTAGCAAATTCGCGAGTTATCCCAATTTCATAGAATTGACATGCCACCTACGCAACTAGTTCACACGCATTAAAGCGCATTCGTCCACCTCACTCACCATCACCACCGACAACATAACGTTTGCTGGATACCAAACACAGTTGACGGTATGAACGGTTTCAAAATCGACGTGTAGCCATTTGTTGCAGCCATCAGTAAGGCATCTTCCTTTGTCGAGCCACATACCCCAAGGCGCCGTCAACACATCCTTACCTTAAAACTCATGCATGCCACTTTGTCCACCGACTGGTCATCAGTGTCAAACAAAAACAGCAGTATATCGAGTCAAACCCGCGTGCCAACCTTCGAAGACCTCGGGGGAACGCTTCGTAACGTTGTTTCGCGCAAGAACCAAACGTTACCGATATTGCTTGTCCCTATAAAAATGTTCCGTTTTCATTCAGGTCAAATCTGCCAAATTTAAAGTGAAGCAAGCAACCAACAGAACTTCCATAAAGTTGAGATAAAATGGGCGTGGGCGCATGACGATGTTGATGCGTGTGATAAAAGCCTATCCGTTTGATTTTGCCGTCGCACAACGGTTGAACAGGCATGGAAAGTCGAGAAATGAAGAAAAATTGAAACTATGAATGAACCTAGGCACGACGAAATTAATGTACAGTTCACGGTCTGTTAGCTCCAACTGATCAATTATGTTAAGGATTCATCGGCCCGCAAAAGCGGATCCAACGAAATAGATTGTCAAAATCCGAATTCCTAAATAAGAACAAAATACCACGGACAGCTGCAAATAGATATATATTTTGACAGTGTGTTTACAGTTGGATTTGTGAGTAGAAAATGCTGTAGATCACTGATATCCAGGAGCTGGTGGGAATCCACGGCCTGCGACTGGGGGCATTCCACGTCCAAATGCCACCGCCGCCCCCGGATGTGCAGTAGGTGGAGGAGGGGGAGGTGGCATGCCAGCAGCGACTCGTGGCTGCATTAAACCGGGTGCTGGTGCTCCCACTCCCCAAACCGGAGCTGCAAGACCTGCAGGTGGGGCCGGAGGTGGAATTGCAGCAGCGGGTGTCGCAAGAGGCATTCCACGACCTACAGCAACTCCGGCCATTGGTTTGATACCTGCACCTGCCCAAGCACCTGCACCGGGCAGAGGTACTCGTGCAGTATCTTCTGGTGGTGGAGGTCCGTCGACATTCACACTAACCTGTGGACAGAAGAGTATATGTCAGCATCAAACGAGTGGCAGGCTAACGTGTGCCAAACGGTAAAAACTCATGTGAGTGCTGTTTCACATAATGACCATCTAGTGCCGATACTGCCTGCTTCAGTAAAAACGCCTTGTTGTTCGCATCAGATACTTATCGACCAAGTCTGTCAACTTTCTTGCACAGTTCAGTTCAGTTTATCAGCTATAAACCATATACCACGGGTATTTTGGTTCCAACTGCTACAGTTCCGATAGTCGGAAAAAAGGGAAGCAGGAGAGACAGCCAGGCGCTGGCATAATCATTTAGTTGGTGTTGAACCAACCTACCTGTTTGAAGAGACGGGAAAATTCATCATCATCATGGACAACATGATATCAGTGTTCAACACTGATGCTTCGCTGCCGTACAACCATGATTTATTTGAAAGCCTTATTGTGAAGAAAAGAATGAAAGTGGACGAAAAAGGGTCTTGGTGCTAGCTTACTACAATCATTCAGAGGTGCCTACAATTCCAGACACTCATTCACGCAATCTGGATGGAAACTGTCAACAAGAACGCCATATCTTGCGGCGTCTCCAACCGGCGCATTGTGGATCATGCGGTCCCCATCCTGGAAGGCGAGTAGCACCGAAAGCACCCAAACGGGAGAATTGTCAACTAGACGCTCAGAGCGATGGCTTCAACCTTAGACAGAAAGAGGAACAACTGACAGACGGGGTCTCAACTGTCCCGAAGTCCCGCATACCCCACAAGAAACTGCGGGGAGTTCGCCCATTTCTCCATCCCGTTCATGTTCGTAGTTTCTAGTATTCTTCCATTAGGTTAAGATAACAATGTAAAAAACGCTCAGTTAAGATGCCAGGCTTCCGACCACTCTAAAAAAGTTACTGTGTCCTATTATCGGTTGTCGGAAGATTACTTCTGGACAGCCTGATACCAAGGGAAGGGAAGGCAGTACCTACCGCAAATGCCACTGCCAGACCGTCAAACAACCGTGAAAAAGAAAACTTGAGACTCATTGGAAAGATCTTGATATCCAAGGAAGACACAAGAGTAAAGTAGCCACAAATGCAACAAAACTGAAGTGTAGATGTCCCATCCTTATCGAGAATCATCACTCCAAGGGGTTCCGAACCCGCAACCTCTTCTAAACATGTCTGAGGAATCAAAAGATTCGGTTAAAACGCTTGAAATTGGCAACAATTCCCTGTTGGATCGCTCCAAACACCCACGTGTACCTATAAAGGTCATTAAAATAATGAGATACCAAACAAATCCTGTTTTCCTCAGGCAATTTACACACATCATTCTTGAACGCGTTAGCCGCTACGCCATCCAAAATAGGGATAATGGGCTGTTTGACGGCAATTTTCATCATACAAAAGTTAGGAGTCAAAGTTCGGCATTTCACTGTCCTAATATGTTTTTGTTCGTAGCATCACTATACTGTGCGGTACAGGCTCGCGGACAGCATAACAGTTAAATGATGCGCGAGGGCGGCCTGGTGGATGATCGAGTGAGTAGTCAAAATCACAAATTCAGCCTTGGCGTAAAGCGAAGTGATAATCCACAGTCCGACAGATTGCTTGTTCGGCCAGCCGCGAAGCTGAATTTGACCTTCCTAGATTTAGATGGGAAAAACGTGAACTCTCGCTCTACCCGTGTCCTGAGGCGGGCACTCATTGATCAAGATAAAACCAGTGCAGTACAAGCGGTAAGGATCCTGAATTATGGCTAGTAACCTAGACATAGCACTCAACGAAATGCGGATTACAAACCGCCTATGGAACAGTAAATGAGTTTGCGAGTTATCATCACCGTCAACTGCTAACCGCATATGCGTAACACATTGGCCGCAGCTACAGCATCGCCTCCACTGCAATTCATTGATTTGATCAATGTTTTTATGGTTTCCGTGGGAAAGTAGGCTTGGAATGACATAAGTGCACACACAGCACTGTGCAGTACACAGTAGTGTGCGAGTACCAGGCAACCCAGAGACTCAGGTAGACCAGTTACTTATAAGTTGGTAATGTTATCGGTCACCAGCGACACGAGTTCCAGGAACTACCCTTCTAGACAATCAACAGGGTTTTTCACTACAAGTTAACTCGGGTCTCAACTATTTAGTCAGTAAGGCCCATCTGCTTTAGTTAATACTGCAGTTCAAAAAACCGGCGACTTCAGAAAACACAGATTGGTAGATCCTTAGTGTCGCAGAACCAACCAGTTAGTGGACCAATCACGAGCGGGTTTATTTGAACATCCATGGAATATGCAGAAAGCAGAGAGTTGCGTCTGCAATCTGATAAAAACCAATGGCTTTGCATCAATAAGCTGAGATATCCTTGGAGTGAAGATGACCTTGTCCATCGATTTTAGGAACGCAACAGGTGATCCTTTCTACAAAACCTAAGCATTGGTTTATCTTTGCAAGCAAGTCTCTAGACCGATGATGGAATAAAGCAAAGGGTATCCATTTGGAAGCTGAAAATGGCACGCGTTGTGATGTTTCAAGCACTCCTTCGTGGCACCTTGAGCTAACCAGAAGGCCAACAGGTTTCTCATTACCCATCGCCTCTTAAAATTAACAAAACTGTAGTGTTTTCATTAACGTCTGTTCCTCTTCTGAATAGCATCTGTAAAACATCAATTAAATGACCTTTATTCTACTTGCTACACGTAACTAGTATTAGTTGGAATGTTTTGCCTCGGCCATCGCGTGGCGTAACCAGAACTACCAACGGCGTGAGTAGTCAGTTTATCGTGTGTGACCTTTTCCGAAAACCACCCAACAGACCCTAGAGTTGCTGATTTCATGTTCGTATCAAAACCAAACAATGCTTTGGAGGCATAGGTGCTCCAAAATAAAGATTTCTGGATTTCTGGGACGTATCGACCAGGTTTCCTGTCCATAAATCGGTAGGGGTCGTACTGTTGTATTGTGAATCCTACCCCCATATGGAATTCGAGACGGGGTCACAGTTGCCGGAAGTTGGCAAATGCAGCCCCGGTGTTCACAGTTCAGGAGCCGATTTATCCTCTTACGCCAGCACGCCAATCCGTGGACGAGGGGTCACAGCTACACTACGCATGGTCTTGCAGTAACACTTTATAATTTGTAGGCGAGAGGCAAACAGCCAATCGTGAGGTCGAAGTAGTTTGGTCATTCAAAACGACTCAAGTTACGATAGACTGCATTCAAGAAAAGCAATATCACAAGTGCGCTCAAAGTCTGTGGGCGCGAGTCTAGAGAGCATTTTGACCCCCAATGTGTAAGGTAAGTAGAATTCGAGTTGCACATCGATACGGAAGTGCAAAAAAGGTGAAAAACAGAAACTTTATTCAGGACCAGTCGATGTGGAAAATAAGGCAAAAACTTGCCGTAGGCCCATCTGCGTTCAAAGAGATTGGTGTGTAGTGCTTTCAAGAGGGACAAAACTCAGACACCTCTGATCGACAGTATGATCGATAGTAGCTGACGATATAGACACAAGACCGGTTTTCAGGTCAGGAAAAACGAGCACCTGTGGAGTAAAAACACCTGCATTAGGTTAAAGGCGTGACTACTCCATCCGGCCCAAAACGAACCCCCCCCCCTGAAACTCACGGGTCTTAATTTCTTATTGATCGACCAATCTGTGCAGTTTTATTTCAAACAGAAATTTGGACGCCGAATATCCCAGACTGGTCCCAATGTGGTTTCCGCAAATTCCCCACATCATTCTTGAAAACTAAGGCAAGGACTGAACCACTCCAACCTTGTCTTAGTTCCCTACAGTGACCATGAGGAAACACCACCGTCGACGATAACCCTGATGTACATCTTTTCTCACTAAAGTTCACTCGAGGATATGAAGCTACAAGTAATGATAAAGTGCTTTTACGTTGGAAAAATACGTGCAAGAATGCCCTAAACTAAACAATGTTTTTGAAAGCGAAAAGACTTCCAGGTGGACCAAATACAGACCGTGACTCATTCCAATCAATGACGCCGTCTCGGGTGGTGTTTGTCGAGCGGTTGCCTTTTCAAGGTAGTTTATATTCCTGGTGTGAGGTTCACGGACGCTACCGAAAGTATCTAAGCCTACAACGTTGCTGGAAATGAGGTTCCATGACCATCAAATCTTGGGTTAAAGCCAATCAAACAATGACTGAAATATCATGCAGTTGTAACCTGGGTTCGGCGTGTTGCCAGTAAAGGCCACCAGTTTACTTGGAACAGACACCATTGAAAGCAACCGTGAAAATTCCCATTTGGATCTGAAAATTACTCAGCTTAACACTCTGAATACAGCCCAGAGCATTAAAACTACCAGTGTCACAAGTGACCTTCCTCACCGGCCAAACCAATTATTCGCTAACACGAGCTAGCTGTCCATGCCTCGGGTGACTTAAGGGTGGTTGTATCAACACGATCTGATAATTTTGAGCCATCAGTTGGGCTCTAAAACTGCTCCCTCTTGTTCATTCTCCGGTCTCATTTCTTCGGATTCAGTTCAGTTTACCAGCTATAGACCATACACCAAAGGTACGTTGGTTCCAGCTGTTATGGAAAGAGGGGCCGTGAGAGATACGGCCAAGCATTGGATGTGACGGTATTCAGTCAGTTCGCATTACGAGGGAACGAGAAAGGGGGCAGCTACGCGTTGAAAGCGACAGCTTTGATTCATGAGCGTCACCAATTGCGTGAACGGGCCATATCTGCTAGTGCCACCAACCATTGATGAACTGAATCCTGAGGTCCCCATCCAGGAAGGCGGCAGTTGCCAACCCAACTCAGTTTATTGGTATGTGTTTTCATGCTTCGTTGCCAGGTCGTACACTGTTCACCTCTCGGTTTCTGCCTATTAGCAAAGGGCTGGGCGAAAACAGCTATGAAGCGTGAGTAATTCAGCATCGTGGGACAGTTCCTTTTTTCTAAAACCATCTGGCGTACTTCAGCATTTCTAATACAATGTCTCCACCAAATCCGACCAATGCTTCGGAGACACCGATGGTCAAACGTTGACAACTTTCACATATCCTCTGCGCTTATAGACCACGTTTCTGATCCATAAAGCAGTATGGATCGCATTGCCGCATTGTACACAGTACCGCTGACAGATAAACTGACGTCATACCATAAATGTCGGAGGCTGGCAAGCGCTGTCCCAGCCTTTCCGATTTGAGAAGTAATCTCATCTGCAGCCAGTCCATTGAAGCTTACACAACTGCTTAGGTAAACAAATTTATCTACCAAGTCGACTGGCTCGTCTAAAAGCATGAGGTTTGGGTTTGATCACGCCCAGTCCTGTGGCAGCCAAACCGCGCGGCAGAATTATTCAGGCTATTCAAAATGGCTTGTATTTTTGAAAGATCTGAACCAATAGGGGCGATATCATCTGCATACTCAGTGTGCGTGGGCAAACACCTCAGGAGCACTTCGATACCCGAAGTTCCAAAGGCAAGTAGAGAAGTTTTAAACAGTATACCAATGACAAAGCTGAAAAGGAACGACGATGGATGTTAGCCTTGTCTTACACAACTGGACGTGGTGAACTCGGGCGAAGGCTTGCTACATACGCGCATGCGCCCAAAGGAGTTCACGTTCAATGCCCTCATAAGTGATATAAATTTAGGAACCTCTTTTATCGCTAAACACTGCCAAAGTTTTCGACGATCGACAGAATCAGAAGCAGCTTTCAGATCAAGAAAAACGACCAAGGTGTGACGCTTGATAGAGTGACGCTGTTCAAGAACTTGTCTCAATATAAATGTATGGCCGATGCATCCTCGGCCAGGGAAAAACCCAGCTTGATTCTCACGAATTTGTCTCCCCCGATAATTGATAAACCTGCGCAAAATAACGCCAGAGAGCATCTTGGATGACATGACTACCATGCTGATGCCATGACAATGCTCGCATGACTTTCTTGCGCCCTTTTTGAAGCTGGACCACAGTCAACGCGCTCCATTCCACTGGTACTGTTTCCGTTCCAAGTCTTCCGTAGTAGCGTCGCCAAACTGGTAACCAGGGCTTCGCCACCCTCCTTGAAGAGTACGAGATGCAGACTATCTGGGCCGGATGTCTTGTCACTTTGGAGGAGTAATATGTCACGCTGGATTTGTTGTTGACGGCGGGCTGGAATCGATGTTTAATTCAGGTTCGTTGTGCTGAAAGAGGTCGGCCTAACTACTCTTCAAAGTTTTCACCCACCGCTCAAGACGACGATTTTGAGTGAATAGCCGTTCCGTCTGTTAGGATGCGCCCAGACATGGAAAAAGCACATGTGTAGAGAATGACGCATCCCCAAGGTCACCATCGGCACCACACGTTCCGGATAGCAGGTGCGTTGGCGGAGCTCACCAAACACGGTTTAGCAGCATACGACCAGTGGAGTGGGGGTGAAATTGTTCACGACCGGAACACCGCCATTGGCTGCACAGAACGAAAAAGTGAACGACCATAATTGGCCATTTAGTCATCCTATATATTTACGCAGAAGCTCTGTATGTTTGTCCTGACAATACAGCCGTGTCCCGGATTCTCTGTCTTCTCCTTATCGCGTAGTCTAGCGGGCTCAGTTCAGGCGTAACCAATAGACGGCCACCCACGACACAACACCGTCTTTTTCTTATATCGTTTGGCTGACACCTGTCTTCTTTTGGTCGATTGATTAAATCAGCTGATATAGGGAGCGGCTGCTGCCTGCAAAAATAACGTATTCCATCTTCTGGGCCTTCGCAATCCGCCAGTAGTCTGTTATTCTTCAAGCCCTTGATCATCCGGCGTTTGAGGGATCTGCGTTCCTTCGGATTAACATATGCGGCTAAGCCAAACCGTATGTAACATTGCTTATTCTGTGCGGCGGTCTATAAGTTCGGTGACAGGCACATCTGGAAACGGATGCCAGTCCAGTATTACAATCGGACATAATATTACTACTCTAGCATTAATGATTCATTGCGTTGTTGCCAAAACTGATCTTTCATTATTATCTGCAGGTACGATCGGTGAATTTTGTCCATCGATTTCCTAGCTAAGACCAGTTGGACAGTTTCTCGTTGGTCTTTGTTTTAAGAGACCGCAGCATGTTTGTGAAGCCGGTTTGCATGGCACCAACGGAAATTTTAACGGTGACCATATCTAGCGTTCATCCGACGGTGTCACAGAGCCCGGGTTGGTACTGTTGGGCCGTGAGCGAGAGACGATAAAGTGGTATAATAAATAAGAAACCGTTCAGCTATAACACCCTTTCGGTGCCTAGCTGCAGTGCCACCCGAAGAAAGCACGAGGGCTGGGATACTGCCAAATTGCCCGCGCCTAAACAAGGGAATTTGAGATGCAGAGGTCGGTTTCGGAACACGGAACTTTAGGTCAGTTAAATCGCGCTGTAACCACTAAGCCATCTCGTCCCCCTGAGTGATACACTCCGAATCACCCCACTTGGTCCTGAAAGCTAATCGGTTGGGATCTACAAAACGCTAAATAGGACAAGGGGGTTAGGAAACGATATTGGAGATGGGCGTCAACAGTAACCCGCCTTAGCTTACTAACCTGGATGCTATAAAACCTTAAACTGGTAAAAAAAAACTAAGTGGGAAAGAGCACGGTGTCCACACCTAAACGCTCAAACATACAGTCGGAAAAGAAACTCACAAAACGGGGGCTGCTGAGTTCGGTTAGCCACCTTACAACCTGGTCACCTAAGCATGGGGAGGAAGATCCCATTCTGGAAGGCAAACCCCACCAACAACACCCAACCTTTTCAAAATCCTTTCACACACTTACGCCTGGTTACACGTTCTCCACCTCACAATTTGCGCCGTCCTGAAGGAGGCATGGGGAAATATGCCCGCCCCGGTAGACGATAATTCGGTATGTCTAGAACATGGCCGAGCCACCGCAGTTGATGGTGCTGAATGTTTTCCACGACTGGAGTACCCGCTACACAACCGAAAATCCACTTTCGAACTAACTCGTTACAAATCTATTGACGCTTCTGAGGTATCGGTGTCCTTAAATGTAAAGAATATGAAACAACCTAGACAATTATGCCCCAGCTACCGCCTCCAGTGAACAGTTATCCATCCCCATCTTCTTATATCATCGGCGAACAGAACTGTGACAGCTATATCCACTGTGCAGGTACGTGGTTTACATCTGATGACGATGAGAAAACACGTTCTGAGGCACGACTTTGCACATCGTGAATGCAAATCACGCGCCGAAAGACGGCACTATGATGGTCAGTTTATGCAACAGCGCTTGTGCTTTACCCTTGTCGAAGATTAGGACAAGACAGCACTCATTTGAACACCGAGGTCTTGAAAACTCCTCAGTTGGTTTGTTGGTAGGCTCTACTTTGGGAAGTCGGTACCGCGAAACAACGGCCTGTCATCAACACAGCTGTAGTAGGTGTTTTCTGTTGTCAGTGCGTTTCGTGACTAACCCAAGACACTAATCCAATTGAGCTTTAGTAGCGCAATGCCTACCGAAATGCGCGTTCGTGTCACTAGCGACCACATTTGATTTTAGTCCGCTGGATCAGCTGGATCGCAGTTCATTAGGATATAAGCAATGGCGGACCCGAGGTCCTCGAAGTCTTTTACAGACGTTGTCAAACGAACCGCGAAGACGAGATTAATAACGGGTATCCAGTCATGTGGAGACGCTTCCGCACGCGGGCTCAACACAATACCCATCACAGCAAATCCAGCTGCAGTGGCCTCCGTGTCAGCAGAAGCGCATAGCCAAAAATGAGAGACGCGGCGATCAGTTCAGTTACATCACTTGCGTCCTAGATTCCTGTGCCCGAGACAACATACATCAATGAGGGCGGAATCCAGGGTACGAGCGAGAGCAGATTTTTGTCCTGCTTGTTTCAGAGTGCGAACATTGAACACGGCTAAGCAGACCGGCTTCAGGGGTTGAAAACTTATTTCGAGATGTCTAGGGATATAATCAAATATGGACGCGCATGAGTTGTCGCTAGGAGCAATGCGAAGCGAACGAAGTTGTCAGTCCTGATGCTGAGATCTGAAGAGACGGTACTCACAACGAGGTGGGGTAGGGCACAAGGAATACGTAAAAGTGAAAGTAGGGAGGACTACCTGCCCTTCTGTATGCAGTAAGTACAGTGACTCGGCCAATGGCACCACGCGACGGCTGAATCGGCATGAATGTCTTTGGGAATCTCATGGTTCGGTGCTGGGATGTTGTTATGGTACCCACACCTAAAAAGGAACGCAATTAAGCACCTAGCCCCTAGCAAAAGCCTTTGGCTCAAAGGCCTGAGGAGTGGCTGTGTAGTACCATATTTATACAATTCTTCGAAGTACGAATCGTCGTACATCTTACAACTCCAAACCAGGAAGACCAGGAGACTGTGTTCGTCACAAATCTATCCAGTGGGCAACTTTGTGAGGAAATGTCTCTGGTTCGAACCCGACCTCTGCCTCTCGACTTCCCCTGTATAGGTTTGGGCAACCTGGCAGTATCTCAGTCCTCGGGCTTGCTTAGGGTGGCATGGCAGTTAGGCACCGAAAGGGTGCTACAGCTGAACGTGCCTCCATGACGCATTGGGCTATACTAGGTGGTGCCCGTGCGACACTCATAGGCATCTCTCATACGAGGCTGGTCAATGGTCGGATGTTTGACCAACACGGTCTCCGGTCTCATTACAACCGGGATTCAGTTGATCCCTTGTGGTTACCACACTCACTATAAGCCTCCATTTTGAAAATGGGCTTACCACCGACCCTCCCTAGTTGTCTGGGACAGTCTCATTTCCCAAATGCAGGCAAACAGATTAGACAAACGCTGAGGATTTCACTCCCATCATTGAACAATGGTGAGAGGTCATTTGAGCCAGAAGCTAGGTTGCGCTTGAAATAACATATGCAGTCATAAACGTCCGACATCTTAGGGGGTTCCACGTTCACCGCTCAGGGTTCTACGTCAACTGTAGGCTCCAGATGAGTGGCAGCTGATGGCAACCATAGCTGCTCTTCCAGAAAGAGCGTCAGTGAAGGCCGGGAAGCTTGGTGGACCAAAAAATCAAGGAAATGAATGGAGCGAAAATTGCTGGGAACGTCCATAAGCTATTCCACCTGATTCGTTTGGCTGGTCCTCGGAAGCCTCTTGTCAGTGAAACCATCACGGACCAGAATGACTCCCTGATATCCAGCAAACCAGAACGTTTGGACCAGTGGGCACAGTACTTCGAACAGCAATTCAGTTGGCCACTTGCTACCCCCAATCCGGAATCCTGACCTTCAACAGAAAGGTGGACTGTGAATATAGAGCCACGTTCAATCTCAGAAGTGTCCGAGTGTATATCTCTACTCAAGCGTCATCGTGCTACTGGTCCTGACGGCCTTGCACATGCTCCATTCAAAAAGGGCGGTGGGTTTCAGTATTCAGTGCCTGTCTAGCCTATTTGAGTCTATTTGGGAGAAAGAGACCGTCCCAGACAACTGGGGTGAATCGATAGTAATGCCCATTTTCAAAAAGGGTACTCGCAGTAAATGTAGTAACCACGGAGATGTCAGTTTGAATCCCGTTGTAACAAGGCTTCCAGTGTCACCGATTATTCGTCGTCTTACGGTGGCACGCGAAGCATTGACCCGTGAGAATCAAGTGGGATCTCGACCGGGTAGAGGCTGCGTTGACCACATTTTCACACTCCGTCAGGTGTTAGAGCAACGCCACATGTACAGACGAACCGTAATCTTAGTGTTCCCTGACTTCAAGGATGAGTCCGATTCGGTCGATCGGTCAGTCGTCAGGGTATGCCCAAGAAGTTTGTGAACATCATCTGATCGCCATATTCATATACCTGTGGGCGTGTGAGAGTGTATGGTGAGCTCTCCAAAAGCTTTCCTACAACAAGTGGTGTCCGACAAGGATGTCCATTCTCTCCGTTCTTGTTCAACTTCGTCGTTGATGGAATAATGAGGCAAACGCTTGAAGGTTTTCAAAACCCCGGTGTCCAAATTGCTGCTGGTGAGAACCTTGTCGATCCGAAGTATGCAGCCGGTATCGCCCTCATCTTTGAAGACCAAGGCGAAGACCACCGTCATACCATCTTTCGGCATGCGCCTAGCACCTTCAAAGTGTAAAGTTGTGCTTCATAACGCTCAGCCTCTGAACATACCCCTTACAATCTAAGGCGAGTCACTGGAAGTTGTGGAGAATTTTACACGTCCTGGTAGTTGTATTAACTGTGACGGAAATGTGTCTGATGAAGTCAGTGCACAAATCTTAAACGCCAGAATCACGTTTGCTAATTCGCGTCACTTGTAGCGTCAAAAGGGCATATCACTGGGTCCCAAGGGTCGCGTGTACCAGGCTACAGTAAGGGTTGTTGTATGGCTGCGAGACGTGGCCTCTGCGGACAGATTGTGTGAGGCATCTTCACGTTGTTGACCACCGATACCTCACAAGCGTTGCTGGTTTTGGATGGCTTTAACGGATTAGTAACGAGGCGATTAGAAGACGGATATTTGGTTATGCAGCAGGTACTTCAGTCGCCGAAAACATCCAGCACCATCGAATACGATGGCTCGGCCGCATGCTACGTATGCCGAAACACCGTCTGCCGAGACGGGTGTTGTTCTCCGTGCCTCCTTCAGAATGGCGCAAACCGCGAGGTGGACAACGTATGACTTGGTAAAGGTGTGAAAGAGATTAGAAAGAGTTTGAGTGTTGCTGGTGTTGTACGCCTTCCAGGATGGGGTCTCCGTGACCCCGCCTGCGCTTGGCTGGAAACATTGCAAGAAATGGCGGTTGATCGATGTCAGTGGCGTTCGTGTTGCCAGTTTCTTCCCAGATTGTCTGATTGAGCGTTTGGAGGTGCAGACATCTCAGAATGCTTGAAATTGGCCAGCACCAGGTTTCCTCTCTTACCCACTCTTTTTCCCTTCCTTTCACTCAGATGCGTTAAATATAATTAGGTGAACTTTATGGTTGTACGGCAGTGAAGTATCAGTGTCAACACTGATGTTGCCGTCTCTGATGATGATTGTCGTCTACAAAAGAAAGGCATTCTTGGCTGTTCCAAAAGTGAAAGGTTCACGGGAGACAGTCCATAACGTGGCTTTGCGAAATGAAAGCAGTCACTGTGAAGTTTAGTGCATTGGGATCCCTTGGCATTCCTAATTTGGCTCCTCGTGATTCCCATCGTGGGCGTTTGCGAAACCCACAGGACATTGCACGCAACCGATCCCAATGGCGACCATGTTGTTACTTTCTAACCAGACTGCCTAGCCGTTTGTCTGTCATAGTTCGTTGGGTTGAATGAAGTTCTCAAGTGGTGTTAGGTTACCCTCCCTCCCCCCGAATGGTATCCTGCATCAGCATAATGCTGAACTGCGTATTTCGGCAGTTTAGAATGGGATGCACACTCGGCGTTCTCTCAACGTGCTAGAATGGCTTGGCTGGGAGTGTGAGCCGAATTGAACTTTGCTTTATTTGGTAGGAACTGGATTCCTCACTCAGTCAATACGCTGGACGTGTGGACTGGGTGGACTCGGTCGAAAATGCATCCTTTGTACGGTATGTTCGTGTGGGGGTGTGACGTACTTGACCATCACAGCTGTGGCCGGAGCTGAGTACAGTGTTGGCCCACATATTCAATTCGTAAATAATGCATTTCTTGCTCCGGCAACGCGTTTATGAGTTGTCGTGCGATGAATTGGTGCGTAAGTGAGCACTTAATGGTGAATCACAATCGCCAGAGTAATAACTGAAGCTCATTTGGTTAAATTAGTCGGAACAGGTACCAACACTGACCGGCCACCGTCTAACAAGGAAACTATTGTTTCCTCCGAACTCCTGCTGGTGAAAGGCTTGCGGGAGACAGGTACTGACTTGGCGATGCGAAATGAAGGCAGCTACTTTTAAACGGATTGCTGTAGGGTCTTCACATCTTCCTGGTTGAGATCCACGTGGCTTTCCTTGCGCGTGATCAGAAACCCTACAGGATGTAACATTACCAGTCCCATTGGTAAGCATGCTGTCACCTCCTACTCAGACTACCCTGCAGAAGTTTGTCTTCCATTGTACGCTGGGGTTTTGTTAAATGAGGTCCGCGAAACGATTTGGGTCAATCCAACCGATGACGCTTTACTTCGATATTGTGCTCAAATGTGCTTATGCCGTTGGTGTCCCAACAAGTGGGTATTTCGTCCTTACTCGTTTTCATTAGGGACATGAGGCTGCTTGCAGATTGTCTGATTGAGCACTGGGAGGTGAAGGTACCTCAGAATGCTCACAATAGACCAGCACATGTCCCCCAACCTCACCCACTCTTTTTCCTTTCTTTTCACTCAGAGGCTTTAAATACAAATAAAATAAATCGTTCAGCTGTAGCACCTTTACAGTGCCTAGCTGTCATGCTTACGGAAGGAGGCACGAGGGCTGAAATGCCAGGTTCACCAAGACTAGACGGGATCAGCAGAGATGCTGAGGTCGGGTTCAAACCACTGAACCTTCCCTTCCATAAGCTGGCGCCTTAACCACTGCCGTATACCCTTAAAGTTCATGTTAACACTGATTATGCTGTCTCTGATGAGGATGATTACTGGAGGACCAAGATGCTGTTAGTGTAAGTTCTACCCATTGACCAACCTGGCTAAAATCGTAGGAGCGACCTCCAGTATATCTTAGTGGGTCATACAGGCATACAACCCATCACACTACGGTAAGGCCCAATTTCGTCGAGGCGGTTCCCGATTTACCGAAGAATACTCACACACTTCGCCGACTGGTCTCGAAATCTTAGCTTTGTCGAGCTGAGGACGTCTGTTTGATTCGGTTTGTGATTGAATGCTGATTTAGGCAGATCATTTTTTGTCTACAAGGGCGAAATTTTTTCAGCATCAGTAACAAGCACTCCTTCAACTTACTTGAAGAGTATAGCGATTTTTCAGACTGAAGTAGGTCTCACCATTACTTACCGTTGCCACCACCCACAAGCTATATACCCTGTTTATAGCAGCCAATTAAGCTTGCACTTTTGAAGGGTGAGAAAGCCCCGTCCGGCGGCTCAGGCGTATTCGGGGACAACCTCCCCCGTCTACACCAAAGAGCGTAACGGCTGGCCCAGTATGAGCGAGTATTGTGCTGAAATCACGGGCACTGACATTAGACCAGATCGCTGTTCATTCTTTGGCACCCAAGATCTAGATATAAGAGCCCATCGTCCGGTATGGTTCATTGGCCTATGTTGGAAACAGACCGACGTGACTGAAGAAGTGGAAGATCTAGTTGTGGGCAGAATTCCTCCAGATGGGAACGTCGTTCTTAATGGTGTGTCAAGACCAATTTAAACGGCACACTCCGACCTACTTTTAGGTTCTTAGGTAGCCATGATCAACGCTTCCAAGTCAGGAATTACAATAGTCCATTATGTAGCGCCACAAGAGAAAATACACCAGACGGTCACATTTGCGGGCATCTCACTACAATAGTTTCCGTTTCATGCTTCATCACATGGATGTGTCTGTTGATCTTATGGTAAGATGTAAAACATCTCGAAAATCAAAATACGCTTCTGACCACGGCAGAGTGGACACGTAGTAGGAGTCTAATCTTGCACCACACAAACTCACCACATGTTCACCGCGTAAGAGGACCAACCCCAGCGCCCGTTTTTCTTGTTTTTCCTTCTCCTGTTTTGACCCTTTGACTTTGACGTGCCGGAACTCATCACAATCACAGAGAACAAGGTTCATATGACGATCGAACGCTTTGAACGTGCCCACTAATTGCCTGCCATCCTGCATTGTGCATCGGATGCGGTAATTAATGTGTTGACTGATTTTCGCATTCTTGCTGACCGGCTTAAATTAAAAAGTTACCATCAAGTCCAACAAACCCACCATCCTGACTGCGAGAATTCAACGGGCGCGCGCCAACGGGAAGCAAACGAAGTGTTCAAACAATTAGTTCAAGACAGAAGAGAAGGGAAGCGCGGGATGTGGAAGCAAAGGTAATATTCGTTCAGATTCCTGCATCGGAAGCTGGGGGTGTATTTATCAGTGCACCATCAGTTGACTTAATTCAGGTTCAGTGTCGGTGTAATTTTTCGTTCCCAAAGCACAGAAAGTTGACTAGCTTGTGACGATATGGTGCGCAGAATTTAGGATTTTGTCTAAGATTTCTGGGCCATATTTGTGCCTGCCGTACGGCGGCTTTCGTTAACCTTAGAGGTACAAGCTTAAAAAGGGTGTGACACCGCTCTTTGAATTCTCAGGTCTGGGTAGTATTTTTGCCGGCACCAAGTCACAAAACACAGCGTCTAAATGTGATTTGTGCTGTGTCCTAGACGCTGCGTGAACAATCGCCGGAGGAGGTTACTCCACACACCAACTATTCAAAATGGGAAAACTGTTATGCAGCAAAAGTAAGAGCCCTAATCTTGAGAATCCTCTTACCATGTCCCCGCCATGCACTGGTGGGATCAACGGTGAAAAAGCATTTCGTTACATCATGTTTAAACAAGGTGCAAGCAGGTAGTAGGTCCCTTCAGAGAAGACAGCACTCGAGAAGAAATAGTCAAAGGATCTCCAAAAAAGCTTCACGCTCAACGAACTGGAGGCTGGCAACCATCTTCTAAGCAGCACACTGGAAATTCTCAGGATGGCCACATGCCTCTTGCGTCCTGGGTAGACAACTTGGTTGGCGCATTCACCAGGCGCACAACAGGCTCCGCAGATTATCTGGGAGTCCTTAAGAGTCACATTGAGGAAGGTGCGCTGAACCGTCCGGGGGATGACATATGTTTTTGTACCAGTTTTCCGAGATGGGGTGCGGCATGCTTGAATGGCGTCAGACACCCAAGCACTTTTTGGAAGCTAGCTTCGCAGTATCATTTCGTGCATTCTCACCAAGCACGGCAAGGCCTTGTGCCGCATCTTCTTCTACCAATATACACACAATCTTTTCGTCTTTCAGAGGAAAGTACCACTTCAGTGACCACGGCTTTGCGGTATCGACATCCGTTGAAGTACGTTGCCTTAGGAGTACAACATTTCAAGTCGTCCGCAAAAGGTAGGTGTGGACCTCAGAGAGCACCGGGAAGGTTTTTGACGTAGATGAGAAAGAAGAAGAGTGCCTAGGCGGAGCACTGATACAGTGCAATGGAGGCCAGTACATAGGATAAGAAGGTAGATCCCACTTCTCTTAGGTACGTTCTACGTGAATGGTGCACCTCAACCCAGCTAAGAATTACTCTTTGAGTCACATAATGCTTGCGCTTATGGAGCAGCGGAACGTTGGAAACTCGATCAAACGCTTTTGCGGTATCAGAAATATAGCGTCCGATATGAGTTCTTCACCGTTGGCCTGGGGTAGGATGCGAGCATCTGCGACACTCATATAAGGTTTGTGAGGAATGCGGGCTGTGCAGGTGTACCAGGATTTTCGTAATGAGGTGACTTGTACCGTCCCACTTCAGAACGAATCCCATCAACTTACGCGTTTTGCATGTGAGGCTGGTAGGCTTGCAGCTACCTGGAGGTAGGGGGTAGCTTTATATGTAGGTTACCAGAAAAAAGTTTTCACGAACTAAATACGCCTAAAATATTGTCGCCACATCAGCCTACCGACAGGGCATATTTCAACGCTGAAAAAGCAGCCAGACCGGGAAGTATGGTAGCGAATGTATATTGCGTGAACAGTGCATGCGTAGATAAATGGATAAATGGGTCTTCGCTGTCAACAATCGGTGGATTCTGGGAGAACTAGGGCAAGCACGCAGCCAGCTTCAGCCTGAAGGGGCCTATCTTTACAACCAGTATCATTTCAAGTGACGCCTATATCGGTGTGTCTCGGCGCTTCCATAAAAGAAACAAGCGCTGTTATGCGGAACCATTTCTTGATGAACCCTAAGCGATGCCTTTGGGGCAAACTGCCTCGGGTTTGCTCCAAGAAAATAGAATTAGTAATCTCCGTAACTCCGTATGCAGAAACCCCTAGTGATAAAAATTATCTCCGTATTATATCTCTGTATCACGGTCGATAAGACTTTTCTGAAAATATCGTGCCGTTTTTGAGTCACGGCTTCTAGGCCGATGCCAAAGATTATAAATGTTGTCTTGCAACGGTACTACAGAGAGGGAAATAGATCCGGCAAACGCAGCCCTACGGAGGTAGACAGCAGTGCTTCACCGTTGCGTTGGCATTTAAAACTTCAGCTTGGTCTGAAATCCCTAGCGATCTGGATTCCATGGTCCCTTAGCTGTTGTTCTCGAGATAGCTCATAGTTTAAGAGAAATTACAGACCGAAAGGCCCAAGGTTGAGACCCAAAATCTGCAACTCGTTTGCTCCTGTGTAGCGTTGGGCAACCATTCGGCAAGTGGGCCCTGGTGTTTTATTCGGGCTTCCTAAAATTCCGTGGTGACAGCGTCAGGAACCTACTACCCGTCGTTAGCGCGAACATTCATTTAATAATTACGAAGTTTAGAGGATCGGCACAGTCAGAGGAACTCTATTGGTGGAAAGCGCAATCACGAATTTAGATGTAAAATACAAATGGGAAACTATGTGAAACTCCTCTAGTGGTAGCGGTTCAGCTAAACCCGCGGCCAGTTTACTGGCTGGAATAGCTCTTTGAACGCGAACGTCGTGAACCGTGGGGGTGAATTGGTTGAAAAAACGGTATTCGAAAGTTTCCGGTCTGTTTCGAAACTCCCATGCAGTGTTCTCCCTCCAAAAGTGACGCCTCAGGCTCTGTACCAAAACCTACTTCTGATGATATCCCTAGCTTGAAACACCGCAGTTATCTTCCATGGCGGGATAATAATTGGCTCTAAGGGACAATCAGTGTTTTGCTCTAGCTTCTATTCAAGCTTTTTAACATGCACCTTACTTCCAACAACCCCCTTTCCACCACATATGGCACATTTTGGTCTGGAAAATGCTTGGGTGATCTTCTTTGTTCAGGGCTAGTGCCTCATAGTCAAAAGTCATCAACAGGTTTACTGTGACATCAAAGGTTGTAAAATGATAGTAGTATCAGTATCGCTGATGTTGAAAAAACGCCGTGCTCTGTCGTATGACTGCTGAAGGCTTACCACATTTGATGGATGTAAACCATAACATATGTTCCTCCTGGCAATAGCGTGAGGATCTTATATTTCACAGTAGCCTGGTATCAAACCCTCTACACACGGAAAGCTACAAATGACCATCAGACTGGCGGACGACTTGTTGATTATTGAGGACGAAAGTGCTCAATAGTTTAAGCATGAATTTACTGATCGGAATCTCCGCGGTACGAACACAACCTCGGTGTCTCCATAAATTGGTAGCTAGGCACCGGAAGAGCGCTAAAGCTGAAAGAATTTTTTTCTGTATGCCAAGTGACATCTTTGTATGCTCCTAGGTGCCTGGTGTCCTTTACACAATTACACTTAATCGAGCCAGTAATAGAGTGCCTTTTCTTCAGCCAACAGCTTTCCTTGTGTGTGGTATAGTATGGTGGTGTTTCGCGTACCCCTAGAGACCTGCAGAAATCTTATAACATTGTACTTGTAACCACAGAGAGGTCAGCTTAACCCCGGTCGCAACAAGGCTGCTGGCGTCACTTCCGCTTTGTCGGCCTATGGTGACTCGTGAAACACTGATTCGAGAGCAGCAAGCGGGATTCCGATCTGGTAGGGGTTGCGTTGACCAAATCTCCACACTCCGTCAGGTGCTAAAATAAAGCTACACGTGTAAGCGACACACGGTTATAGTATTCCTGAATTTCCAAGGCACATTCGACTCGGCGAACCGGTCTGTTCTTTTTGACACCCTTGCCCACCAAGGAATGCCCCGAAAGTTCGTGAACATAATACGTCCTATGTATTCTCAGACTTCCGGACATGTGAGAGTATACGGAGAGCTCCCCGAAAGCCTCCGTACACAAAGCGGTGTCCGTCAGGAGTGCCTACTCTCTCCATTCCTATTAAACTTCGTGATCAACGAAATCATGAGACGAACGCTGGTAGGTCTCCAAAACCCTGGCGTTCAAATAGCCTGTGACGAAACCCGTTATCGATCTGGAATATGCAGACGACATCGTTCTCATGTTCGAAGAGGAGGAGAGGGCGCAGGCCTTTTTTGGATGAACTGACCAAAGTCATCCCGTCCTTTGGTATGCACTTTGCACCCTCGAAGTGTAAGGTCATGCTCCTGGACATGCAGTCACTGAACACGCCACTCACCATCCTGGGAAAGGCGCTGGAAGTTATGGAGCGTTTTACGTATCTTGGAAGCTGTATTAGTTCTGATTGTAGTGCGACAGATGAGGTCAGTGCACGCCTCTCCAAGGCTCGGATCGCGTTTGCTAAATTAAGACACCTGTGGCATCCAAGTGGTGTATCCTTGAATCTCAAAAGACGTGTGTATCAGGTTACAGTGTGAGCTGTTTTGTTGTACGTCCATGATACTTTGTCTGTTCGGGCAGCGGAACTGAATCGTTTTCGGTTCTTCGACGATCGTTGTCACAGGGTGGGTTGTTGTGCCAACGGGGACTTACATTAAAGAACGTGTCCAGCACCAGGAGCTGCGTTGGTTAGGTCATGAATTGCGTATGCCAAATCATCGTTTGCCAAAGAGAGTGCTTTTTTCCATGCCCAGTTCAGAGAGGCGGAAGCAAAGAGGTGGACAACCCTCGACCTGGCAAAGGAGGATGAAAGAGATCATGAAACGTTTGGGTGCTGTCAGTTCTTCTCGCATTCCAGAATGATGTCTGCATGAACCGCACTGCGCCCGGTTGTAGACCCTGCAAGATACGGCCGCCAACTGATGTTATTTTCTATCCAGATTGCGTGAAGTAGTGTCTGTAGGTGAAGGCACCTCGGAGTGATTGTAGCAAGCTAGCACCGAGACCCTTCCCCGTCCACTTTTAAGGTTTTTTTTCACGACACGGTTTTCAAATATATCATGGTTGTATGGCAGCGAAGCGTCAATTTACAATACTGATGTCATTCTGTCGATGATGATAATGACATACTTTCAGAAACCTACACACGTTTTTCGTGTGGTCGCTTGAAGCGTTCAGCCTCAACCGTGGACCATCGCCTTTTCCATAATGGTTGATTTCATTTGATAAATTGGCACCAAGTTTCAAAGTTCTGTGAAGCAATCCATTATCAGAAATGTGTACTCGCTGTTCGTGGGGGCTTCGTTCAAATTTACTATGATGTTGCCTCCCAACATTTCGTTTGAATAATCGGCTTTTGTTTTGGGAAGCGGTGCTATTTTGGTGAGCCGACCAAATGCTTGTGACGTTTATGCAGCCACCAACAGTGACTGCACGGGTTGTACTCTAATTTTCTATATCTGCTTATATCGGCCCCTAGTCTAGCACATTTGGAACCGGTTGGGCACTAGTTCGCGCCCGACCTACACCGCATCTGTAATCAGGATCCAATGCCCATTCACCGTACAGACATATTCCACATCGTTTCGAAACAAAAGGGCATCAAGCTGTAGCGTGTAGTTTACCTCAGAGCAAGCACTTTTATTCCCACGGTATTCAACAAAAATGGGTTCATCTAGGCGATTTAATCACACATTAAATCGTCATTTTATTTATTTGATCGCTGTGTAAAAAACGGTGGCAACTTCTCTAATCCAGGTTTTAGAGCAGCTGTTGCAATCATTGATCTCACAACCAGTCCTGCTGACTGCCTATGACTTGTACACGTATACTGTAATTTGTCCGTATCTCTACGGTATAGCAGTAGGCTAACGTCATATTGTAGTATGAGTTTATTGCCAGGCTTTCAGTTTATGTTGCTTCGCCCATCGCCGGTGGTTCTGAGCATGGCCTTTGATTTAGGAAATCAATAAAAGTGCACTGTTGTTTTCTGTTTGTTGCTGCTGAGCTGGACTCGCCCCGGGCTGTCTCATTTAACCGGCAAAGCTATAAACTGCAGGCGATGGAAAAAACCGGCCTCCCGTCTGTTAAAAAAAACTCGTCAAAAAACACAGATGGAATAGCCTGGAGACACTGTGATGCACATGGCCTACATCGGCGTGCGTAGCTGTAGCTGCC
>SJOL01006347.1:132144-180482 GCA_004794785.1 Opisthorchis felineus | reverse complement strand
TTTTTTTGCGCTGTGACCTGATTGGCCATTGGCAATCATCGCACTTGGATTCTGGTTGGTCCGATCAGAATCTGTGTTGCGTTGTGGTTTGTATTTCTTGCTTCCTACGGCCACGCTACTGTCGAAGTTGCCGTCCATTGTTGTCTCTTCCGGTTGGTCCGTTCGTGATCTGTGTTGCGTCGTGGTCGGCTTCTCTGTAGTTTGATTGGTTGGCGGTGTACCTTCTATTTTTAGTAGTCTGTGGTCTCATTGATTTCTTCATTGAATCCTTGATCGGCTCCGGGTTCTATGGTTCTGGATTTCCTTTGTCCTCAGAGGTTGATAAACAGGGTCGATCTCAATGTGTCTGTTTATTGCTCCATCAGTGGAGTACCACGCCTCCATGAACTCGCGTTCTTTCTTTGTTCTTGCCTGGTCCAGTATGCTGACGTTATTCCAATCGAATTTGTGTCCTTCTCCATCTTCGTGTGTAGAGATGAGCGAGAGTTGGTCGTGTCTCCTGGTAGCGAGCTTGTGTTCGTTGACTCTGGTTGACAGTTTCCTCCCTGTTTGTCCCACATAGTGTTTCTCACAATCCTTGCATTGAATTTTGTAGATTACATTTGTCTTCTCCATCGCATTAGTTATCCCCTTTGGTTTTGATAGTGCCCTTCGCAGCGTGTCCGTCGGTCTGTGGGCAACTCTTATGGCATGCTGTCGTAGTATCCTTGCGGTCATCTCCGAAATGTTTTTGATGTACGGCAGTGTGATTGTTTTGCTTGTGCTTCCGGTTGTCGAGTTGGTTGAATTGCATTTCCTCAGCGATCTCCAGACGAAATTCCTTGGGTAACCGTTCCTTTGAAAGATTTTGTATAGGCGTTTCTCTTCTTTTACCTTGGATTCTACTGTGTTGCAGTGTGTTTCAATTCGCTTGAATAGTGTCCGAATGCAGCTCTGTTTGTGACAGTTCGGATGGTTGCTGTGGTAGTTCAGAATTTGATCCGTGTGCGTAGCCTTTCTGTAGACTTCTGTCTGCATTTGTCCATTTGGTAACCTTGTGACGAGGACATCTAAAACCGCCAGCTTGTTGTTGTTTTCCTCTTCCATCGTGAACTTGATGTCATCGGAGACACTGTTTATCAATTGGATTGCTCGTTGTAGTTCACTCTTTTTGATGATGACAAAGGTATCGTCTACATAATGGGGTGAGATAAGCAGAATCTGATGAGTTTGGGGGAGCTATCAGATAAAATGTTGCCCAATGATAGAAAAAATCTAGAGGAGGATGACATCAAGCCAAATGAGCCTACGTCAATATGAATTTGTTTTGGCCACCTAAAAACCTAGTGGTAGATGAGGTTGCCGATAGAGTATGGGGACCAAAGAGGCCACACTTGGCATGCTCTGCTTGTCCAGTATGCAGTACATTCAGATAGCGCTGCGAGGCTGGCGTTGGTGGTGAGAGTTGACCTTGTTCTTTATACTTAGCGTCAGTCGATCAGTGGGCATAAGGTCAAGGCAAGAGTAGTTGCATAATAGTGGGAAATGTGGAGTCAGCCGACGTGGTACCAAGCGCGGAGGATAGCCGTTGGACCAGTTAGTAGGGGTAACTACAAGGTGAATTTGACAAGGAGCAGTAGTGGTTTTTAGCCGAGTTACAAAGTACCATTATACAGACTCCGTTGTGCAAAGGGGGATTATTGCGAAGAGGGTCAGCATACTGATAACGAATGGTTCGTCGAGGACTTCCGAGATAATGGATAAGGGCTTTAGTTAGAATAGTAGCTACTGCATGAACTGAACAGAAGGGTAAGTGTATGGGTTACCAACCACTACTGTCAGCTCCGAGCGACGAGTGGTGCATGGCTAAAATTGGCCAATCGGCACCAGCAGTGAATGCTAGTATTCGAAAATAATAGGGTCTTTATATGTATATGGCCACTTCCTGGAAGAGGAGGGACGAGCGTGACTGTAGTATCTTGCTGACGAAGTGGACTAGGTGTGGTGAAACTCCCAACTAAGACGAAGATGACAGCAACTTTACATGTTGATGTTAGCCCGTGAGCGTCGCGAGGTGTCTTCATGCTATTAATGCATTTCTGAACCAGACAAATGGACAGCGGTCATCCGCCCATATCTCGTAGTATTTCCAGATGAATGACAACCGGGAAAAGTTCAAACCAGTAGCTACAGATAGATGAAAACGGGCTCATTTATGAATTTCCTGAATTGAAGGCGAGCCTCAGGACCCCGGCGATAGGAGAAGCACCCGTGCAACTGTAGGGTTGGCGGGTATACAACCGCACTGCGGTGCAACGCAACAAGGCGACCCTCCCTGCAGAGCGTACCTCACCACCATATGAGTTTTCTGTCCCTTGTGCATGCTACCAGGTCTGCAAGGTGGCGAGCCACCAAGTAGTCATAATTGAGGCTTGTGCATTAACAAAGAACTCCAATTACCACATAGTTAATCCGGCCATGCCAGCAAATCCACCCAGTCAGTTCCAACAGTTAAACAGCAAACAGCCACTGGAGCAGGCGGGTTGTGGAGGCAAATAAAACGCCGGCCGTCATTTGGGCGAATGGGAGTAGAATAGAGATGTCCAGGGCATGTCCACCATAGCTGAAGGATGACAATGCTCTGGTGTGAACCGTCACTAGAGCTTGAGCCTGGCCTAAGAACTTTGTCTGATTCTTCAACCCTCGCCTGATTTTGAGGATCGCCAAAGTATTTTGGACCTTTTAATTTCAAGCAGGTCAGCTCTGAAATGCTATATTGTGACAAAAAATTGTCTTTCCCAATATGGGAATTGTATATACCCGATAAGGATTATTCAAGGGTCGTTCACCGGTTTAGCCGGGGGGAGATGCCTAGATCGGGGACAGTGCCAGGGTAGCAGCCTTGGAAGTTGTGGCTGGTGAGTGGAAGTATCTGACTACCACTGGGTGCATGTTGAAACTGAATTTGCGTATGAAGGCGGGAGCAATTGATTGGGGACAGGTAGTGGGATTTGACTATGTCACTTCACGGCTGCGAGTTATGCCCCACGGGCGTGTGAGGCGAATGAGGAGCAGTTCACAATTTTCTGAATGATATAGAGGTGCTTGTCTTGGAACCTTCATCAAGGACGGCAGAATAATCCTGGATGGTATACACAACTCCTTCCCTGAGGATTTTGGTGTACTTTTGCGTTCTATGCTAGTAGCAGGAGTGCATATTGTGGGGGTTCCGAACAGTTGCTCAACAAATGCAATGATAGTCTAGGTGAGTGCATGGTTATGAGGAATACTGTGTATAGGACATCGAGGAGCTTCTTCCACGCGTACATAAGTAGAGACATAAGTTTGGCGTAGATAATAAGTTCATGGCCATCCTTGCACTCTGATTGTGCTGCTACGGAAATTTTGAGCACTAGTGATGACCTTGTGGCTGAGGCGCGTAATTGTAATTGGCCAATGAGCGTTCAGTACTGACTGCATTCCATCCGCTCGTACAGTCGAGCCGGGCGCCGACTGAGGCTGTTCCTGCGTAACCGCTCATGTGCTGAACCCGTAACTAATTGACACATAATAACAATTTAACACTTCATCACCGCTTTCATAATAATGGGAACTGAAGGACCGCTGAATGCGAAGGAAACAAAAGCTAAACTGGATTATCTCAAAGAGCTCCTTACCGACCGTACAATCTTGGCTTCAGATCCACATGTATACATTCACTTAGGGAAGATTTTGGAGCAAGGTATGCGTCGTATTCTTACTGCATTTTCTTAGAAATTCTTCGCATTCGCAGCTCTCTGTTTTCCGCCTATGGAATTTACACCATAACGGATAGCGAGTTACCTGAACCTGAGGGTCCCAAAGTGAATCTTCAAACGAAGGTCTATATGCCCACAGACCCAACAAATTCGGTACGTTTCAGCACCGTTTACTCTAGTATAGTGAACTGGAGCGTTCCAGTGCTTGATATGCCGCCGCTTCCCAGTTTCTTTTATCCAGTTGGAAGTTGCGGATTGTTGAAATTAGTGTTAGGAAGGAAAACGATAATAAAAGCAGTGGCATGTGTGATGTCACCTGTTCTCTGTCTTTCAGCGCCATTTTAAACTCAATTGGGTTGGCCAGTTAGTTTCCACCTGTATGTGTTCCAGCGTGAATTTTAGCTAGCTGTGCGCGGTCCACAAATTTTCAGTCAGACGGAATGCGTAAAAAAGGCGGAAGATCCATTTAGCCTCCCAAAATAAAACCGTTAGTCTGGGGACCTGTCGAGAGGCATGCCTCTGAAACCAGGCGTATTTTCGCTCAAGTTGACTTGTTATTTGCATACACTTGATTGAGCAGCCTGGTAAACGCAAATCTAACGGAGTCAGGTGCTTGATGGACAGTTACCTATGGTCTGAGTTTCTTGGCAAGCCGCAGATAAGTAGAGCAGAAAATAATGCCTGCAATCGTCTGCTGACAACTATGTCATGCAGTGCTGTCACGAAGACTGGACCTTACCGTGGTGTGACTATTTGTGTGCCTCCCGGACCCATGGAGCTATACTAATCCATTCCATTTTGGGTTTCGCCACCGGTACCAACACCCTTCCTAATTGACGCCTAATGAAACCAGCTGTATGTCTACTACCTCGTAGTTTGTACTTTATTTCAATTTGGGCTACTGTCTGATCAACTTCTGTGCACAGGGCCCTTACACGGCTGCACACTGATGAGGCAATACTAGCGAATACCGACTTCGGATGGGCAGACGAGTGGTTCAAAATCGCCCCAATGTCAGCTGGCCTTTTCGTACACTGTGGTCTTTAATTCCTCCAGTTGATTTATTCCTTTTCAACTTCCATGTTTTGGCTTGCTCCATTTAATTCCTCACCTTGCTGATCACATGTGTATGCGGGGGTGAGTGGGCTTTGACCGGAAGTCCTCGCGGAAGTTTGTGGGCTACCTGCATTGATCTTTTGTACTTTCGTGAGACACCTTGCAAAGCTTTTCTGACCAATTTGCCAAAGTTAGTACGTACACTGATCACAGCTCATAGACGCAGTATAACTGGAGCATAAGTTTGCTTATTTTTCCACGCTATTTGCTAAAAATTATTCGCGGGACATCAACCTGTGGTAGGCATATGGAACTTGAGCAGCTGTCCAGCTGTATACATTACGTGTTCGCTTCACTGAAGGCCAACTATTGCCTTTTCATGCCAGCTGACGTGAACTTCTGAATTAGTGCCCCTGGTGCACACAAAACTGCGTCCCGCGTAAGCTCCCACCAGCTGTTCTTACTCAAATTGCTGTGCAGGTTCTAATCTTATCGCTCAACTGCAATTTTTGGCATGATAACTAAGAGCCGAACCGCTTTGGCCCTATTCCTTTGTCCTTTAGACAACCAAGCTTGGATACATGGAAAACCTGACTAGCTCTGCCGTTGAGCTGAGCTGATGTGCATCAAACGCAACAGTTTCGTTCTTTTCAAAACTTTCCGTTTTCAGGCTTTCAGTCTTAGAAGTCCGCTTTCACTACCACTCATTTATTGAACATGCGTAACCATCGTCTTATTGTCACGCTTAGTATTTCCAAGCAACAGAACCTTCATCACTTGTTCCACCTGATTCTCACATTTCGGATTCGTTTGTAGTTTCTGTCACGCCGTTTAGTGCCACTCCGTTGAACAAAATAGTTCAACCTCGTATAAGCATGTTGGCTTCTGGTTGAAATCGAGTAGAATGACTCGGGACCTATAGGCCCTCTTTCAGCAGCCGATTTTGGGGTTACTATATATCCAGGCCCACTTCACACTGTTTTTGAAGGATCCAGAAATACGAATCCCCCGCTCGATAATGCTGGTTGCTCGATTTAGCTTTACAATCTTTAGTTATCAGCCTTACGGCAATATGGAAAAATGCAGTTAGAACTGCTTTAGTGTGCGTCAATGAGATGGCATTGGCCTTCAGTTAAGTAGTCACGTTAACAACGCAGCTACATGGCTGTTCAAATGCCCACATGAACTGTGCGTACCAGTATTTGACGGTCTTTTTGTCTTTTCATCCATCGGCCACATACGTCACCTTCGATACCCATAGTTACTTCATTGTGGTTACACCCAAAGCGGAAACTCGATGAAAAAGGAAGCATTCGGCAATTTCTGTAAGGATTCTGCTGCTCCACCCAGTATTTACCGCTCAGCCAAGCTCAGCAAACACGGGCGGGCACACAAACGAATGACAACCGATATAAAGGCTTGTTGATTGACATCCCCGACTGACAGTAGTAAATCCACGCATTTTCGGGACAGAGGTACACATGCAGTTTACATCCAATCTGCGAAGCTCCGTCAACTCAAGCTATCGAAAAATCGTCAGAATATCCTCCCCGGTTAGCTAGCCTCAAGATATATGTTAAACACAGGACTATCTTCATCTAAACTGCTTTCGGTACTATTTTCTCCAATTCACTTTGAAAATACGGTGATAGTGCCCAAATCCATATGGCATGCTCGTCGGCCAGATATTTCGCACGTAGTTCAAAGTGGCTGTCTGAATCTGACGGTTTTTGCACTCGTTCACACTCAGGTTCAACAGCAGATATTCGAGGAAAGCTTTGGTGGAGTAGATGGATAAATCTAAAGTCCGTATTCAATGGTTACATGGACGGTTCTGTCCGATGACCCTCCTAGTAGATCGTACTAGACTGCAAACGCTAGCGAAAGGATAAGTGGGAAAGACAATTCAGTAATTTTCAATACAGATTTCATCCTGCCAGTGAAGCCAACCTATAATGAAAAGCCGAGAATCACTGTGCAGCTGTTTTAACCTCGTTGGGAATCATTAGCAGTGCACACCTCACGAAACTCTGAGTCTCGAACCCGTGACCTCGCGGCCAGTGGTAGAACACTTGACCGTTTGGCCACGAGTGACTGATCAGCAGTTTGATTAGCTCTCACTCAGACAGGACATAGCGCCACTCATCCTTCAACAACGGAAACCACATCAGTTGGTCACGTACTGACTGTCTTCTCGATTGCCGACTTCTCAGAAGGAATTTCCACACATCCAGTTGAATTGTCCTTCCTCTGAGCTGCTTATCGATTCATAGTGATGGGAGGAGATTTGCTAATGTTCAATAGAGATTCCATCCTGTCAATTACTGGAAGGTCGCGGGTTTGAAACTCTGAGTTTCATGAGATGCACACTGCTGGTGATTCTCAACAAGGATGAAACAGCTGTACAGCTGTACGTAGGTCGGCTTTACTGATAGGATGAAATCTCTATTAAATATTACCAGACCTCCTCCCATCACCATGAATTCAGTAATTCATTCGTAAAACGGCTATTGGAAAGATAGGTCAAGCAGTTTAAAGGACAACTTAGCCGGCTTCCTGCAACGCAGCCTCTGGAGACAGTACATACATCCCTAACTACCCGTCAGAATAAATAAAGTGCTAGGTGTCACTTTTAAAGCTGGAAAGAATATCAGGTCCAGATGGTATTTATCCAGTCCTCCTCCCCATTAAACAAAACTTACTGTTATGGGGTGAAGAAAAGTGCCTGTAGCATGGGACATCTCAGCAGTTATCCCGTTTTCCAAAAAGAATACGTGAGAACTATGGGAAAACCACCGTGGCAGCAGCCTGGTGGCTGCAACGTCTAAGGTGTTCTTCTCAAGTTGACCAAACACAGAGACATATTGATGAAAATCAAGCAGAGTTCCATCCTGAAAAAGTATGTATAAATCACATCTTTACTTGCAGCTCCCAGCAACCATCGTATCGTCATCGTCACCATTATCGTCGTTCACAGCAATAAACACGTAGCACATACATGTGCTTAACTGCCTTACAGCCATAGGGGAAGAAAGCCTTAGTAAAGAGTGAAGACTTGGTGTGGGGCTTAGGGTGAAGAAGGCCTATATCCATAAGGAAGACGACCAGGAATCAGGTGCCCACACCTTTGGACATCATTAAAATAATCACGTCTGAGTACCAGGTCGAGGTTGACAGCCGCCAGCAGGATTAATCCAGTGTCATTTACAAACTTCACATGACATAGGCCCAGCGCACAACGACAGACAAACTCTAGCTAGGCATTCCGGCTAGAAACTGACAACATGCACGCCACTGGGGTCAGTTGCTCGCCATTTCCTGCAGGTTTTCCAACCATCTGTAAGAGAGTCGTATGGGCTCCATCCAGGCAGGAGCGAAGACCCCACAGCGTTCAGCTTGACTGTAATCCCTTTCGTTCTACGCTACCATGTCATGGCCTGTATCCTGCGAACCTTGCGACAACAATGGCTTGGAGCCGAAAACAACGCTTTCTTCGGTAGGTGGTGGTTGGACATACTTAGTACATGTCCAAAACCACCTCAAACTGGCGAGTTCAATCTGCTGCTCTCCCAGCAACCGTCATTGGTCATCTTGACTCAAAAACCGCCTTTTGCTGTATACGTCATCAGGCACGATGGTAGGGCCTGCGGATCAATGATCTCCAAGAAATTCCCAACCCTCACTGTGGTCCGATTCCTGTGAACGTGTTCATGTCTATGGTATGCCCTCGACGGAGTTCACTGTATCCAGTAGTGTCAGGTAGGGCTGTCCTCCCTTGATTATATAGATGGTATAGCTCTTCTTGGATCTGTCCTTGTCTAAATGTAGATAGTACTAGATAGCCTGAATGCTTGTCTCACGGTTTGGTATGCAATTCACACTTGAAAAGTTTAAAATGTTGCTCAGTAGAATCAAACCTCGTGCTTCCCGGTGAGCGCTTCGTGGACAAGTCTTCGAAATGACAAGTAGATGCAGCTCAGTTGGAGAGTCTCAGACAGCAATAACATGGTCAGTTAGGATCGCACTACCGACCAGAAGATATATTAATCTTGGATGAGATCATCTTGATGTTTTACTCATTAGAGAAAGGCATGTTGCCAGTTGGAATGTCGTCGCTTCGGTAAAGTACGAATGACAATCGGCAGATTTAGTGCTGGATAACGTTTTGCTTTTGACACAGAAACTTTGTCAGGCCAAGTGAGTAGGTTGCAAGGTTGTTCGAGTTTATAGACACAAGGAAAACCAGTCAACAAGATGTATTTCTGCTAGCAGGTCAAATCAGTGATAAGTGTCGGCTAATGTGGGTTATAAAATGTCAAGACCGAGGGGTTAGTGGGAAAATTACGTAAATTGGGACCGGCTCTAGTTTCTGCTTCTTCCGGTTCACTTCATCCGGAGATTTTAATGGCTACTAATATTATTTCCTATAACCAAGGATTACCGTGTCAGATTCAGCGTAATTATTTGGAGGTTTGCTATTTCTGCACTGTTTGCAGTCGTCCAGTCGCCAGCCGCAATGTCCTCTCGAATTTCTTTTACTACCCGCTTCGGCATCTCGTGTTCAGTAGTGTTTATTTTACGATGTTCCTGACTTAATGGACCAATCGAGTTTTGTCTTCTCTAAGGCACTGACTTTTGTAATGAAAATAGTAGCGTCTCCATCAAGCTACCCGTGCGACACCATATCCATAGAGGAATGATTCCGGTGTGGCCCATCATCCTCTTTGAACAAAGAAGCTGTAATCAATGAAACGTGTCATATGATAAACTTTTTTCGCCCTAAGATCAAATGTATCTTCGAAGGCAGTTGCAGATTAACCCAACTAAATCAGACGTTATCGCACACAAGCTACAACGCCGAAACGAAACCGCGGGAAACCGGTAGCCTAAAGCGGAACTGTGGTCACTGGTGGAAGATGGCTAGCGTTGTGGATGTAGTATGTTGCAGAGGTCATACAAACGGGTTACACTCGGGGACTAGCATTAATCAAACAACATATCAAGGCTACGTAAACGTCGAGCATTCAGTTTAACTTTTTTCACCGAGCAAACTGATCAGTGGTGTATCCGTGCTCCTAAGGTTCTGACTAATGAACAGCAAGTGTTGACTCAGTGACAAGCACAAATTTCGTGCCATTCCAGTTAGGAATGAGATCGTCCGGCATACACAGGACCTGATTCTCTTGAACAAACTCCTTGGAGGTGCGGAGCAGTGTCATTGTAAGTTTGCTACCATATGTTCTTGAATGTGAGATTCACTTATTTGACCAACTAGTTATAAGGTCATTTCTGAAACGCAGTCAGACCGTGATTCGTTAACTTCCTTCTCCAGTATTCAGTATTCTGACAGGTAATGGTCTGGGCTATCAAGATGAGCATTACTCTTTTTGGTTCCATTTCTGTATGTCCAAGAAACAATTCAAGAAGTTGATATTTGCATTAGTTTATCCGTGGGATTCACCTAGGAAACCGTAGAACACAGGTATCTCTACTATGTTGTCCTCTTTTTTTCACAGTTTAACTTTGTTGGACGAATTCTGGGTCCGGATGGTTCGACTGCCAAATGTTTACAACAGTGCCTGGGCGTTAAAATTATGGTTCGAGGTCGAGGATCTATGCGGGATCGTAAAAAAGTAAGAACAAGGGATTTCTCAAGTTTCCATTTGTGAAGTTGCAGTGTGAACTATAAATTTGTGCGATTTTCCATTAAGGGTTAACTTCGGGGGTGGGGGGTTGGCGAGGGTTGAAAATTCACATCAATTTGATCTGGATCTGTAACTGAACTCATTGGTCGTTTGATTATGCAAGACGTAAAAGTGCTTGGAAAAGAAAAAACTTGTCAAACAGGTAACTGAATACTGTGATTCGTGAACAGAACACCTAATGCAGCGGAAATTTTAGGTAGCGAGTGGCTTCGTATCAAGCAGATGTGATAGTCCAGCCGATCTTTATTTTTCTTGAAATGCCAATTCCAATTTTACCTAATGTAAACCTATCTGTGGTGGGCCCCTACCGATGACCTTTAGCTTACCGTACAAGTGCCATAACAATTAAACGGACAAGAAGATTACTTCTCGTCAGAATGATGCGTCTGAACTTTGCCTATTGTTCCCTGTTTCCCTGTCTGTTGGATTAGTGTTTGACGTTGGTGAGCTTCTTGTGAGGCTTCAATAATGGGCCACATGTTAACATCACTTAGGTACTCCGTGGTAGAAATTGGGACGGGACTTGGAAAATGGCGAAATTATCTTTACGGTGGACTTCTTTGCGACCGTGACATTCCTAAACCTAAAATGAGGAAAGGATAAGCAGCCCTCCAGGTTGTTTGTTTGGCTTTTCATACAGAATATAGCCATATCCGTTCATTCTACCAATGGTTTGTACTGCTTATTTCTTATACCCCGGACGACTCACTTTTGTCAAATTGTCAACTTCCGCGGTGTTTTGCCTCCTCTATTGACTGACAGCCCATTTGCTCTCATGCACCTGCGTGTCTGACTAATTCCTTACGCAAACGATGTATACTATCTGTCAGAATGAACGGAAAATCGTACCCGTTGGGTTTACACTGATAGTTGTCGGTGCTCTAAATCGGAACTGCTTGCGCACACGGTGCACGTGTTAGCTTGCGCAGAAACCTATCAACACTGACGGAATACTAATCATTTCACACATCTCACGTGTGCAGACGCGCACTGCGTTCAGCGGTGCAAGATTCACGTGGTGTATCGTTCACTAGTTTGGGGTGGACAGAACTTGATCATATTTACAGTGAGTGACCGTCGTCGGCTGACTCGGCACAATCATCAAACGATACTTTAGAGCCCTTCGGATGTGTGAACTCCAGATAACGCGTTAAAATCACCCTCTTGTACGCAAAGTGTGACGAAACTCACACTCAACTCTCAACTGGAAGCATAGGAACACCCTTTGATCGCACGAGTTAACAGGTATCAGGTTGATTAGCAAATTTAAAGGAACATGAAGTATAAAAACTGTGCAACTGTCAAGAAGCCGAGGGAAGCGGACATCCGATGTAGGGTCGTACAATGCCTTCCAGTGCATCAGAAGTTCAGCGAAAACCAATAGGTTGTCGGTGCAAGGTGTCATATTTGTCTGCACATCGAATCCTATTACGCGCCTGCAAGGACGTAGAGTCAGTGATCCAGACCGTCGTGTTGAATTCGTAGGACGGTTTCTTTGCAATGGTAATGCTGTCCGGACCTTGTTCAGCGAAAAGACTATTTGTGTCTGATTAGGGCAGTGTTCACTTCCCATAGGTGGGCTGGATGAATCTCTGGATGCCTATCTTGATTGGTTCAAGACTGATGAACTGAGTTGAAATTTGAAATCATCGGCTTGTGAGACCTTTGGTGATAACGTAGCAGTTCGGTGCCGTTTGCTCCATCCTGCTTTCCCGGAATTGTCTTATTGTCGGATGCTTCGGTAGTTCCCCGTCCTTTTTTCGAAGAACTGCCTTGGGTTATAATGTTTCGGCATGATGGTGCAGCTTCACATCATAGTCGGATGACACGGGATTTTTGAAACCCTACTTCTATAACCATTGGATCGGTCGAAGCAGTGTGGTTGAACGACCCCAAAGGTCTCCAGATCTAACACCAGTGGAATTCTTCCTATCGGTTCAACTGAGATCGACAGCGTATGGCAGCAGGCTGAGGACACTGAAGCAACTGAAGCAGTCGATCACGGTACAGTTTTGGAAAATAATGGAGATACCACACATGAAAATCTAGCAGCATCATGATCCACATTTTGGGCACCTGTAATTCTTCCAATGTACCACTTGGTTTTCACATTCCGTTCTCGTAATGTGAGTAAATCGGGTTGCACATATCGCAGTACCCATGAAAAGTAGTCTTGCTATAGATGTGCTTTTCTAGCGCTATTAGAGGTCATAGGTGCCAAGACAGTACCATCTTTGTAGATCGCTTATGTGCTTTGCCGAGTTGTTCATGTTAAATTTGTGCTTTCGAAAAAGTGCAATGTGACAATAATAATAATAACCGTCCAGCTATAACACCCTTTCGGTACCTAGCTGCAGTGTGATTGAATTACACTCCGAAAAAACTTGATTAAACTCCCATACCTTGTTTACCTATGCACAGTCGCCAGGGTCATAAATGACCCAGTGGTTTCACTTCCAATAGAATATCTACAGAACAAACCCAGACCGTTTTTTTGTGCAGGGCATTCATTCTATAGGTGGTTTGAGCCAAGTTTGCGATACAAGGCCCTTGTGTATCTACGGCGTTATTTTCATTTGGATGCATGGCATTATTTGTGTTCCCAGTGAATGAAAGATTCCAGGATCCCCAGTGACTGAATGAAGTTTTGAGTGAAGTGAGATCGGTGAGCAATGATGGAAGTTGAAGGTACAAGGATAGAATTAAGAAGTACTTAAGAGCAGTCCCGCTTGTATCTAGTCGTACCGAGATTGCAAATTTAAAACAGGAATGGACAGAAAACTGCCAACCGTGCCCACCTGAAGGACTACGGATTAGTTGTTTTGAGTAGGTTACATCGTATGCAACAATTCAGGATAGGGGCTAGCGGTCAATTACAAGGCGTCCAAGGGGGATTCCAACTCGAGTCGTCCAAACACCATTTGAGGATATTCATTGGGCTACATGGATCCGGTCTGTTTGAGTCGTAATTATGGTCATTTTTATTGTATGAATTGTTCCATTCCGGAGCTTGATATGGGCGTTAATCGTTTACGAAAGTGCTCTCAAAATGCCCTTGTTGATTCCACGGTCAAAAATCCGTAAAAAGTATCGTTTAATGGTCGTGCTGAATTAGTCAACGGCAGTCATTAGCCGCACGATCTGATAAAGCCCCATACACCCCAGCCTACTGAACGAACACACTGCGTGAAGCCTATGCTATCGAGTGCACCCGTATTCCTGAGATGTGGTCAGTATTGACAGATTTCTCCGCATGCCAACATGTGCGTACACGGTTCTCTGATTTCGAGCACTGACAACCATCTTTTGTGAGACCGAAAACCCACATGTGCCGTTTGTTTGTCATTCTGATGAATCGCGCGTATCGGCTGCGCAAAGAAGCATTCATAACCAGAGGCCCATGGAAACGTCAGGCCGTTAGTCGGTAGAGAGTGCAACACATCGGAAAAGGTTAGTCGTCTGTGCTAGCCACGGGACGCATGGCAGAAAAATCGCACGGCGCTATCCACCGAACTCACTGTGGTTTCAATTGCGTTTGGTGTAAATGGTCCCGACTTATTTATTCCATCCTTGGTTCAATCTATTGTGCACCGCCATTAAAACTGTCTAGCTGTTTGTGGTATCGCTATGCGGACCGTCCGGTTTGTTTTGATCCTTTCCCCGAGGTGTGCACTTATGGGTCAAAATGATTCTAACATTTTTATCACTTGCGTTTCACTATGTGACAGCTAACGTTTTCTATACCATCAAAACAGCCTGTGGAACCCTAAACTGGGTTGGTCGCCTTTAACGTCGTTAGCCGTCGGTTCGTATACGGGTGGTGCTGTTGACTTTGTTACTAAATTATTTCCACTTTGATTTGACTACCCAAAGCTCCGCGTCATCTGGTTTGCTGGACAACCCGGGAATTTCGGCCCTTGCTGTGCGACCCTTAGAGTAACAGGAGTAGTCATTTGTGCAGACGTGCTTATGCGATTAAAGTTTTTTTCATAGTTCTCTATGGATTTAAGCAAAGAAACCAGGTGAACTGCAAGCTAGAAGGACGTGCGCTGTGCTCTTCCCGCATGACATACATAACACACTGATACAGTATTAACAGCAATCCAGTTTATCTATATTCGTTACTCAACAGTGGTTCTTGTTCCACTTAGAGTGTTTTATTTCCGTTCAGTAAATTTTTGGGGGTAATCTGTTGCAACATGATAACATGGATGTGGTTTACTGTGGGCACAGAACCCATTTAAAATTGATTTACGGCCACTGCTACCAGTTTGGTCCTGTTTAGGCTCACTATCAATGCCGAAGATTCCTACTCTGATGCCTCACTAATATGAAACTCTAATCAGTTTCTCGTGTTTGCTGTTAGAGTTATTGATAAAGCTACTCTACACCGCACCCTTTCTGAAACCGAGAAACCCTTCAGTTCCTCCGAATTTCTCCATCCCCAAATACTCTTCAAGCTGTACGTGACATAGTACTTTGAAACTGATCAATTGTATTCCACTGCCATAGCGGCAAACGCCGATTGCGATGAAACCACTGGCGATTACACAGCGAATTCAGCGTATCACCAATGGGAACACTTCATTCAATTGGGAAGGTACTGATGTATGTTGAAGAAATATTGTTTGTATTGGTTTCCTGCACCAAGCGTGCCGCTAACATGATTCTTCCTCTGGATCGTTTGTCCGTATGACTTGCAGTATAACAGTCGATGTTTTTACACCAAGCTCAAACTTCATGTTTGTGGCTGGACCTACCGACTTAGTAGGTAAGTTCACGTATCCAGGTAGCTGTAGTCGAGGTAGTCCAGCAGTAGTCCAGATAGCTCAGTCGACGGGTGAAATCCGAAATCACTTCCCGATTAGAAGATGCCAGGGCGGGTCTTGTCAACTTCTAACACTTGTGACCCGTTTTGACATAGGCCTATTTGTTAGGGGCGGAACTTACACCGCTGCCGCACAATCCATACTGCTTTATGGTTCAGAAACACTGCCAGTGTGTACCGAAAATTTTCAGTTTTTAACCATCAGTGTCTTCGAAGCATTGCCCAAATCTGATTGAACCACCTGGTCAACGATGCTGAGGTATGGCAATTGGTCTTTGGAAGAAGGGATTCACCCACAATAGATGAGCTATTCATGCTGCACAGATTACACTGGTTAGGACGGGTGCCTCGCCTATCAGAGGATCATCTACCCCTCAGAGTCTTTTCCTCCTAACCACTCGTGGGATGGAATCGACTTAGAGGTGTGATTTGGCGATGTGTGAAGTCCATGGACAGTAACCCCACACTGTTGACACCTGCCGTTTTCCCGGACGGGGTCTCGAGACGGCTCATGTCAAAGACCACTTGCGCTAACAGACTTGAACCAGTCACACGGCTATGGGCACGCCTACATTGAAGCTACTGCCTTCAATGCGCATCCGCCACTAGTAAAATTAAACGACTCAAAGTCAGTGAACCCGTTTTACCATTACCTTCAGTGTGTGTCGGTCCTTCCGTCATATTCCTGGTGAACGTAATTGTAGCATCTGGAACGAACGTACCTAAATACACGGTTTATAGCTGATACACTGAGCTGAACTCATGCGGATAAACCAATGTAGCCCTTCTGATTGATGTTTGTAATTCTAGGACAAGCAGGAACGCTAATCCTACTGAAAAAAAGTTCGATGAAGGTTGGTCATTTGGCCTACCAGATACACATCAAACCTCGAAATAGGCGAAACTAAGAGGTTTTCGTTCGTTTCTGTCTATCTCAGCTACTGCTATATACTCGTATGGACGGGACCAGGATGCTCAATTTAAAAAATAGCTTTTTGAAAACGTAAAGCTTGCGCCATCCACCATGAAGCCTAGATAACTCTTGAAAGTAAGGATGTTAAAAACAACTTTCCTAAGTCTCTGACCTCGAACAAGCATTATGTGCGTGATGGAAGTAGTTGACAGGTCTACTAAAGCGTAGTCAGTCATCTGTGACGTAGATAGATAGATGTGTTCAAACAGGTGCTACACTATATCATCTATTCTGAAGCGCGCACTTGTTAAATCATGTTGCCGGAAGTCACCTGCAAGTTGTCGCCATTGGCTACTTGCAGATTGTATGGAAAACGGCCTGAAAGTTGGGTGGTGGTCGGTAGTGTTTTCGTTCATTTTATCAGACTGTTTGGTGATGTGCGGAATGCTCATTTTCGACTGGTTCCTCGCGTTACTTTCGTTGCCATCACACCCACATCCATCATTCTTGACATCGCGAATTGCACAACATCGTGCGGTTACTTTTATTGTACTGAAACATATTGAATCCAGAAACAGTATCAGCTTGGTGGGAAATGGTCGTTCGGTCACACAAGTTCAATGTGGACACAATCAAAATGCAGAATGTCGCTCATGTGTAGCCTCAATTATTGTTTTACTGACGGCGGTGCAACTTCCATGTCGGTACTTAGCCTCCCGCTCCGCCCACTATGGTAAATCAAAAGGCACGATAGCTTAAGAAAGCCCTTTATGGAGATAAAGGAAGATTATTACGACTGTATTTGTAGGATCACCACAGGATGTTCCACAAGAATCTTCGTGAGGAGGCGAGAAGCGTCGAGCTATAGATGCCCCATCCAGATTGGTCGCGATTCTGACCAATCAAGGCATACCTTCGTTTATTCCGTAGCACGCACGTGGCACATCCGTCCAGTCGACTTGTTTGGTTATTAAGAGCGGCTGGCCGAACCGTCTGCTCACAACAACAGGCGATACCTTAGAGAGAGGTAGAAAAGGCAAGCCTTCCGAGATAAGTGGATGAATAGAAGAGAAAACCGACCCGACTCAATATATGCATGCTTAATTTCTCGTCTCTCACGGCCATTTAGTGAATGAAGGAAGCGAAACGTTTACTTGACGGAGGCGCGCGTTTAAAGCTACAAAAGCAACAGTTATTGGTTGATGCTCAGATTAGTGCAGCCAGAAATTACAGTATGGTCTTGGGAACAAGTGCAAATTGCTCTTCTTACATTGCCATTAGGAAGTCATTTTGTAACGTTTTCCCGAAGATTGCGACCTAGGCGTTCTTAAACGGGGCAACCTAACTGCTGAATCCAGTGCACGAAAGCTTTTGCTTTGGGCTGTCGCCATCTTAGGTCTTTGGGCCGAGAACTTGGGAAATTTGATCCAGGATTTTCCCTCAGCTTTAAGGCACATATATCCGTCCTCTCATCGGTGAACGAAACTCTGGTAGCTGTAACCACTGTAACCAGTGTACGCTGTTTACAGCTGAAGATTATTGATGATGTACACTCATTATTCCTCACATGATTTCTACGTAACAATGGCTAATTCTCGTCTTATATATTCCCAAATTCAATCTGGTCTGACCAGCTTGATGCTGCACATAATTCTGTACTACAATTTGTTCACCTGTAAACTTGAGGCTGAAGGAAGGTGTATTGTGTCAGTGAGCTTCTGTGATGGACTGGACTCTTAGTGGGGTTTTAAACCTCGCTTTGCATCCCCACCCTTGAACCACACTACTTTCAAGGATGTACAGAAGCGGAACACAAAATCATGTAGTTGCCATTTTCCTTTTCCTTCCGATTCATTCCGAAAACACCTGTTTGTTGTTTCTCCCTGTGTCCAGGAGGAAGCCAATACGGGTAAACCGAATTGGGAACATTTGAACGAAAACCTGCATGTTGTACTGACGGTCGAAGATTTTGAGAATCGAGCGAAAGCACGCTTAGCCAAAGCGAGTGAATACATTAATTTGTTCTTGAAGGAGAGCATGAAAGGGGTAAGTTGCAGCCTCTTTTGTTTATCCGCATACGTGGTGTTTGCGAACGATGACACCCAACCGCAACAACAAAGTATGTTTTGGGCACTCAGAAGCCAATGTTGGTTATCTAGATCCTGGATTCTATTCCAGCTACATGGCCCAAATACAGAGTAATGCCTGTTGAACTCAATCTAGAAGTTTGATCTGCACCTCAGAACGATAGGGATAGACTAGCACCAGGTCCCTTCTCCATCCACTCTTATTCTTTTCTCCATTATAAGGCTTTCAAATAAATTATCTTTGTGCGGCAGCGAAGCATCAGTGTTGAGTGCTGGTGTTGTGCTGTCAATCATATTGGTTAACACAACGCTCATTTATGGGTGACACATGCTGGCCACGGAGAACTTCCTTCTGACAAGTTTTTGTCTTGAATAGCTGGAAATAGAACGAGTCCTGCTTCCAGTCAGCACTGCTTCTCACTCATTTCCCCATCGCTAGGACTGAGTTTCCTCTCGCGTTTTTTCTCGGTATTCAATAACCCTCTTATACGTTTATAGCAGAAAATCACTACTATGAGTACATTTTGTGTTCTACAACGGTCAACAGTCCCAGTTTAAGACATGGAAGATCATTGATCCGGTTTGTGTATGCGTACGTGTTGCACTTTCTACCCCCCCAGCTAGTAGCGATTCGCTTGTAATTATGCATACACCCATTAGCATCTGTGTTAACTCGCATGTGGTTGCTTTGGTGTGGAGGCTCCGGTCTGTACACACGCGTGTGTGTGGGTGTCTGTGTAAGTACGGGTGTGCTTGTGACCTAGTGCTGCATGTTACCAAGTGACCATCAAATAGAGCAGCTTGATCTGAAGAGCCGATCTTCAGAACCAATAGTTGACGTAAATGACCTCAGATAGTAGCGAATGTCTCCATCCTTATCACCCCCTTGCTCGACTAGCTCGCTTCACTCTTCTTTGGGTGAGCAGTTTTTATACTCTCTGAGTCTATCTGACATCTGATGTGAATATAGGTGACGTTTTAGAAGTGATTGACATAAAATAAATCCATTATCTTAACGCTACTGGATGTGTAGGCGCTCACATGGCTGCGACAGGAGGTTCCATTGGGGCGTTGTCTGCACTACTTGGGCTTGTTTTTACAATTTCTTTAGCACAACCCCCATGGCAGCAGTTGGCATTCAGAGAATTTCTTCGTATCAGGGGTGACAGCAGAGTCAAGTAACACGATCGTTCGGAGTTGTGCAGAATATGTAACTTGAAACGATGTTATCCAGGTTCTCTCCTCTACTTTGACTACCTGGGTGAGTATGTGTACAGTTAATCCCCCCCCCCCTCCGCTTAAAGTGGTTGTTTTTGTCTGTTCTATTAGATTCGTGTTGTGAATGGGTTCCCACATTATTGGTAGGAGTATCCAGGGTAGATTTGTCCATTTTGTCAGCCACTCTTTCTCCTATTAATTTTATGAATGTTTCATTTGTTTCACGGACCAATGATTGAGTTACGATACCTTGTAAGTCTTCGAGATCGTCCATTTTCGACCGGTCCGGTTAGCAGCTGGTTTTGACAGGGTTGCTGTACTAGTGTGTACGCTCTTCCGTAAAAATCTCCCCGTGGGCGACCCTATCTCTGACACGACAGGTATTCTCACTTTCCCTTTCTCGACCTGTGCACCCCCTCCTACTGGCCAATGGAACATTTGTTTTTAAAGAAATGTTATAATGTTATGATTGTCATTACCAGAATGATACTGTTCATCAAGCTGTCTAACCGAAACAAAAACTGTACATGTTAGTCTCACTTCGAAGTGGGTTTACTTCCCCGAGTAGTCCCTAACAAAGTTTTCTGTGAGCTACAACTTCGTGCCCTCTCCCCTGCTGAAGCAAGGCCTCCCCAGCGGAGGTCAACTCCGAGTTTCTCGTCGTACTCCTTGGAGTAGGATGGTAATGCATACATATCGGGATGATACGACCAAACCAGCGAAAACGCTCCCCGGTTCGTCCACTCACGGCTAAATTTGGATTCAGGCCTGCTCTCGCTCACTCTGCTTCTCACTGAAGTCATTCGCCGCCATGCGCAATCACCGGAAAGGAAAATCCAGTCACTCGTGGGAGATGAATACGACGTAAAGGACACAAATTCTGACAGATAGTTGGTCAAGGGAGGAGAAGTCAGGACCGACCGCTGATAATTCTTTATCACGTCTTGCTAGTCATCAGTCCAGCATGAAGAGCGTAGAGAGTTAAAAGCGATTATCGGACTGTTCGCTGGCGGCCAGATTCCTTAAACTAAACCAGGTGCACCAAGCGAATACGGTCATCCTACTTTGTGCGGAACACTCATGGAACCGACCATAGTCGTTCTCTTGGGGGGAAATTCCCTCCGAATCTTGAGGATGAGTGATTCCTTTCTTCCTTTTTCTTTCTCCTTCCTTCCTTTCTCTTCCTTCATTTTACCGAACTGTATAGAATTGTCTTAGCTGTCAGGCTGGTTTACCGAAGTAAACTGAATGCGTCCGACAGTGAGCCCCACTGCAATAATTTGCTTACTGTCTGTTTGGTCTACTCCCTCTCCTTCACTGACAGCACTTTTGAATTTCTTTTATTTAACCTTTTTTCAAATACACAACCAGTATCTGCATGCTAAGCTGACTACTCAACGAACGCCGCCGTAAGATGTAGGGCACTCCAGAGATGGCTTCATTTATGTTCTTGTCATAACGCTAAAAATACGCAATAACTTATCACGCCAAGTCATTGTTTGACGTTCTGCTGCTTGTAGATCGATTAGGACTGTAATGTCATTTATTTTGCTAACGGTGTGCATAGCTGATCGAAATGGAGCGCGACTCGCTCTCTACTGGGAGTGATTTAGTGCAGCCTTAGTAAATTGGACCGAATACGAATGTCCTCTCTATTTGATGTTCACTGCCAAACCTATAACTTGCCTTGGGGTTACTGTGTCTATCCGGTCAGTTGCACTATGAAATTGTGTACTCTCATCAGGTTCATCATATTTTGACAACATATAGAGAGAGTTTGTGAAAAATTGAGACATTCCAACAGAACGATTGTAATGCTAGCCAAGCGATCTATTCGATCGTGATACCAGACACACTCAGTTTAAGTCCAAACACACAACTAGTTGGACAGAATCATCACAAGCGTGCTAGTCGGTCAGATTCGAACGTTGGTCTCAGCGAAGAAATCAACAAAGCCTCAGTGAATGCAATAACTTTCGGATTTTCAATCAATTGAAAAAGGTTTGGAACCGATTGAGGAGTCATCGTTTTAGAAGGGCTTGATAAACACTACCGATTGTTTACCAAGCCCTTGTGAAAAGTTTCGGGTTTCTATTATTTGTTAAGATGTTTCAACGGTGATTAGTGACCAATCCAGTGACGCGTATCCCGGGCGCACGGCATGGTCACAGGAAAATAAAATGCGTGATCATACGTGGAACCGTTTCCGACCCCCCTGTTTGTACGCCGATACCACCAGAGAATCTGTTACTTCAGTGTATTCCTACAGCCCAGGGGACAGACAAACGGCCAGTAGAACATCGAATTGGTGTTGTGTAATGGCTACCGAAGAATCCCAGGACTGCTGAACCGTATTGAGGACTTGTTGGTCAGGCTTATATCCTGCAATAAGCGCATTTACCCATCCGAAGAACGACTTGGAGAACCTATTAAACAACTTTAGCTTGTTTTGGATATTGGTGAGCTTTAGACCCCAATGGGTGACTTGTTGAACGTTGTGCGGAAGTTCCGATCAATTGCAGGGAAGGCTCATTGATTTCCAGACAGCTGCTTTTTGACTACTGTAACTTGTCAAACTAAGTTTTCGATGTCTCACATTGAATCTCCTCTGGTCATGTGAGAAAAAATCGAATCGATCTAGGCAGAAATGTAGCTGAAATATTCATGATCGGATGTTATTATAACTGTTGGGTGGGATGTGCGCAATGTATCATGTATCTACTGGTGAGAACACAAATTGACGTGACAGATCCTTTCACAGCAGTCTACAATAAGCTACCTGGTGTAATAGGTCTCATTTGCCCTACACCAGTTCACAGCTTAGAAGGTACAAAATTTCTGGTGCCAAGCTGAGCAGCAATACTCAACTGGTCTTTGCCCACGTTTGCAAGCCTTCAATTTTCGCCTTGATATGTGCTTCGGAGAGCCTAATCAGGTCGTTCTCACGAAGCTCTCCTGGTTTTGCCTTCCGCCATAGGTTCTCTAAGGCGTTTCCTAATATTATCTTGTACTAAGCCCTATTGTATCTTGGCGATGACGCGGTTGGTGCGCTGTGAAACACAAGACGGCAAACAAACCGAACAGGTTGGTTGGAGAACCTCTTTAACCCTGGACCCAGACATGCCCAGCTCTACAGAGCACAGGTAGATTCAGCATTTGAATGACGTCCTTGTCCTTCCGCAATTTGGCAGCCTATCTGTTATTCATCGGGACATGCCTGAACAGGAAGCTCACTTGGTTCATTGAGTGCACTGTTTAACTTGGTCCCAGTAAAAATAGTCTCGAAGACCCTGTGATTAAAGTCATTTTCTGGTAGACCCAGGACTGTAACCAAAGATTTATTTCCAGGTATCTTGCTTAACTATCTGGTAGACTGGATCGTCTCGTTTTCTTTATTCAGTTTTTTCGGATTGTCAGACACTCGACAATGGTAGTGACACGCCAAAGATATTTCTGTGCAACTGTGCGAACTTAACGCTTTGGATACTCCATTTTGCTAGCTTTTTTTCCTTCGAACACTGTCTACCACGAACAAGACGGTGAGTACCATGTAGAATAGCCGTAAACAGCTTGCGTAAATAGCTTGCGTAAATAGCTTGCGTAGGCGTCCGAATTTGTGCAAAAATCTGATTGTGTTTTCTAATTTGGTTTGCTGGCACGCACGAAATGCTTTGGAACCTACACACCAAGCTGATTTTTCAGTAGCAACAAACTAGACGCAACCGTACTGCCAAACTATATTTGTTTGCTCAATTCACAGCGTGAATGAATGTCTAGGAAATTGAAACAGTCCATTTATTTTGAGACCCTTCAAATACGGATGGCATGACCACTATGCCCACGAAGGAAGTTAGAATGCAATCCAGCCGTTCAACTGGGAAGTTTACACTGCCCTCTGTTTATATCAGTGACGATCATCTCTAAGACTACTTCACTACATCCCCTTTAGAGTTGAACGAAAGCCCTTTTAGAGACCAACATCAAGTCCACTTGGTGATTAGGTGTCTCCCAGGCTCGAATTCTCTCCTCTCCCCGAGAAGGGGTCAGTAGTGTCCTGTTTTTTCTATATTCCGACATCAGGTACTTGTTTGGCCGCTTATTATGCATAGTTTAACTCCTGAGGTTCTTGGTAAACTAAAGCTTGGTTTTCCACCTGTACAACCAGTAGAAAAACTTGTGTCATCAATTGCAGTGCCTTTTCGAGAGAGTGCTCATCAATCATTCACATCCATCAGAACAAACCACTTTATTAACCACGTAATGATCCTGTTGACTGGCTGTCGATCAGGTGGCAGTTGATCTGTTCGTTGAATTTGGCAATTTGCTTGCAATTCGATGGGACATTATCAGTATGCGGTTGGGTGAGTCCTATTAGCTTTCAAGATTCTGAGGTGATACTTTCCATCGGTTCTGTAAACGATCTTCTTGTGATTTTATTCTCTCAGTTGGACGAACTAGAGCAGCCACACCAGGATAGGAGCAGGACTGTTCAGACACAAATGATACGAAGACAGGTTCCACAGCCCCTTCAACTATAGGCAATACATAATCTCAGTGCCCTGGTGCAGAAAGCCTACGATATGTTTCTTATCAGTTATCCCTCCCTCGACGAACAAATCCGATCGGAGGAACATTTTGGTGTGACCGGTGATGTTCCTTTTAGGGAAGAGTAGTGACAGTACATGAGTACGTGAATATGTCACTCTCGGGCCATTTGTTTTCCACAATAGCTGTGCAGAGGATATTTGCATCTGGTGGGGCGGCAACTTGTGCCCCCTCCAAGTAAGGAATCTTGTGCGAAGATAACAGTTTTGGCCACTCCCTAGGGTGTTTTTCTTCGTTTCTGTTGAACACTACACATACCACGGCTCCCTGACTGTTTTTTGTCTAACTCCATCACTTTCAGTCCAGTTTTTCTCAAATATCAAACTCCAAATCAGCATGAGAACGAAGCTTGCGTGCAGCAAATACAGTTTTAAATTGTCCTCATTGAAGGACAGTTGCTCTTTTGGAAATCGAAGGACTGCACCTTTTTGTCTCACACACAAACATAGCCATATTTCTCAGGAATTAGGTGCTCATGTATCCTCTGTGCTCAGACAAACACGAATCTTTCCTGTTTTTTTTCTCTTCCACACGTAAACTGACCGTGGCTGATCTGTCTTGCTCTCAACAGTTGTCATCTTCGTCACATGCTATACCTGCTTATACTCCGCAGAACAAGTGTTGTGTGTCTGTGTATTGACGACTCTAACCCGGAGCAATCACGACAATTTCACATTCAATGTGATCGGTAACCATCCTTGAAATAGCACCATGAACCACAGCAGTACTGCTGCTTAGTCTATTCATGAGTGCTGATTGCTTGTAACAAATCAGAAGCCCCGCAAACACACACAGACACCGCGAGCTTAGTTGCAGCATGACTGATTGTGTGTGGTGATGATTCCGCAATGGCGATCTCTTCAACCCGTATCATGCTGAGCTACTAACTAGGAAGACCTTTAGACAAAGTGGAGAATAGAAAACAGTCTGTCATAGACAGGTTCGGTAACTCATGTTGAGAGCATTCTATGTTTTTCGTTTGTTCGTCCTCCGAATGATTTGATCTATTTGACATCGGTCAAATATCGTCAGATTCGTTCAACAAAGCAATTGGTAACAAAGGCGCTTGGTTGTCTTCCTCTTACCCATGCGATACGATAACGGTATCCGGTTTTATTTCCGACAGATTGGAAGAACAACTCATTAATGCGTCTTTTATCATAGCTGTTAGTGTCCACCTCAGCTGTGCATAAAAGGTTGCAAAAGCATAACCCAACCCCTGCGCTTCCAAGACTAGCGCTTTTTCGGCTAGTCCCGCGCTCCTTGTAGGGAGCACTTCAATGTTCACATGTATGGTATTTACGACTCACTTGTACACTCGATTGATGCGGACGGATACTCAATCTAGCTTCGAACGAATGCTGCGATTATTTGTCAGATGCGCAGTGCTTAGGATACCTTATTACTTAGTTGGGAGGATACCTAAGGTTTCGGAGATTATTTTATCCGTAAGTAGTATGGAGATTTTTCTGAGAAGTCGTCCTATTCGAGACTCATCATATAAGCCTAGTCCCCGGGTTTCAGCCTAAGTGAGGAGAAACGAGTGTGGGAGCTCTCATCAGTTTTCTCACACTGAGAAAATCATCCTTAGATGCAGGCTCTTATCTAAGCTAGTACCGTGAAATTTCGATTCCGTACATGTAGAAGTTCACGAAAAACCCCGGAAATATTTTGCGCGTTATTATTCTGTCCTTACAAGTGGTCCGAATTGAACTGCATCATTGTGCTTGTTTCTGTTTAACTGTTTTTCCTGGCCTCAAATAAAAAACCTGACTTGCTTGACTCTTCAAGTTATCAAAACGCAGCGGTCTAACTAGTGCCGTCTTCCAGCAAACTTTCCGAGGTCTGTAGCAGTTTTACTAATTTTATTGCATGACTTTCGCCCTTCACATATTGAGTTATCAAATTCTATTCACACGTTGAACGTGTCCTTCAACTTCGAGCCAATTTTTATGCGAACGGTTGCTCCTCCTAACCACATTTTCCTTAATTCAGTTGCTCGCTCCTGCATCGCGACCTGCTCGCTTTCCACCCTGAAACGTGTATTTCCAACGGCTCGATCAGGATTGTTTTGCTCCTTATACACTTTTTTGTAACTCCTGTCTTCATTCCGGAAATTCAGCCCTTTATGGTGCGTAACATGAAAGCTTAGTGGGCGTGTCTGCTTTATTTCTCAACACATAAGAACGTGAAAAATGCCGGAGGATTTTTCATCTTCATTGTACCATTCCAGTTCTCAGCCGGCTCCTAAAGATCGAGAAATACGACAAATCCATGGCCTAAGAGGTTCCTCCAGATGGTCAACTTTCCTAAAGTCGTATCAATAGGTGATGAGCAGTGTTTGATGGTTCAGCGTCACTGAAATCGAATGGAGAACATCGACAGATGCTTAAGGGAGAACGGTTGTTTGGACCCCTCCTCAGAAGAGACATTTTGGTATCTTCCGAAGGTGCTTCTTCAAATGAGGAGTACTGTATACGTCCGTTTTCGCACTTGTTCAGTTTTCCTTAGATCATCAGTTCTCCCTGAGTTTGCGTTAAACTGCACTCTAATTAGATCATCTCTACGCTTATATTCTGGCGATATTTGAAACGCAATGAAATGCACCATTCTATCCCATAAGTCGTGTAAACAAACGTCTGAAAGTCCAGAAGCAACGATTTTCCTTTGGATAGACCAATCCACCGGTCTTTAGCCCTCGGGCTTTGAGCACCAGGCGGCTATTCAGTGGTATGCCTAATTTTTACTTTTACACGGCATGGTACAACATGTCCTCAACCGCCATATACTCTAAGCATCGACAAACGTTTCTGTTCTGTCATCCAGCTGACCTATCTGAATTTATCTTCCAGTCTGATAAGGATGACAAGGTGAAGCAAATGCAGTTGATGGAACTGTCCTTCAGAAGAGGTAGTTCCCTTCTCACCCCAACCATCACCACTTGTGGCATTTTTATTGTTACTATTCTAACGCCGTCTCCCCCATTCTTTTCTCCATTTACCTAACTTTTGGTGATCGCTTATTCTGATCTCTTCTCTTTGTTGCAACTAGCTCCATTTATTCAGTTGTGCTCAGATCAACAGATATCCTAACAGATGTGAGCACTCACCTGCCTGTCCCCAGAATTTCTGTTCTAAAGTCCTCTCCCTCTTAACGCGGTGCACCAACTCACTTCCTGTTTGTCCCTTGGTTGTTCCCCATTCAACCAAAAAGTGAGTGTTTCTCATCACTTCTCCATGTACCTATTTCGGGTGCAGTTTTAGATAGGTTCGAAGGACGTTGAGCGAAGAAACAAACACGCTGTCTCCCGTTGAATGCAAATCCTAAAAAATCTGCTGGTTTCGCCGTAATTAGTTCTAAAGGAGAATGGTATTTGGTCAGCTGCTGAGATCGGGGACTTGAAGATGTTTGTTTGTATATATGCCATTGCATCGACGGTTCACGTAAAAACGGTGCCGTGCATTCGAATCCAAAATCAGACAAGAAGTCAACCGGTCCATCAGGCCTCCATTACCATATACTGTACTGCGACTGAGAGGCTTTCCGATAACGAACTTTGCAAACCGACTGAAACCGTAACTGATCGATGTCTGAGTAGCCAACGTCCAGAGCGGTCAGGATCCGAAACAAGGACTTTCATTGTCCAAACGGCGTGGCCGAATCACCTCTATATTTGACAAGGTAGTGGGAAACTGCCGTCCCCTAAAGCACAGAGATGTTGTCCTGTTGAGCGCTGCTTTAGGCCATCACATATGCTGGACCCTAAACGGCCGGCTCCCGTAACCGTAAGGCAAGGCGGGGCCAACTAGCTGGTCTTCAACACCGGACATTGCTCAGTTAAAAATAAATTCTTTTAACGTGTTGATTTGATTGTTCATTCTTTACACAGTGACAGATAGTGCTAAGAGATTTGTGTCACCTGAAAGCCCAAACCTAGTATCAGTTTCCCGGGCTAGCTGACGCTCGTTTGTCGGTCGTACAGATTGAGAAAGCCTTGACTATGTGCTATAAATGGTTTGTCTTCCGGTCGGTAGCTTCAAACAGCACAAAAATGAACCAATTGCGTTGAAACAATACTGGGGCATACGGTGTATGTGAGTCAGCGCACTAATCGGGTTATGTATAGGATAGAGTTTGCTGTGTCCACCCTGGAGAGGTGACGAGCAGTACTAGGTCGGTTTAATGAGAGGCACATTTATTTCAGACAAAAATTTCGGAGATTGGAATAGCCTCAGAAATTGTAAGATTGTTGCCCAATCTGGACAAACGAACAGGAATGCTGTGGCTTGGTTGACATTCTTCATGTCTACTGGATTGGTTTGGATTGAACTATATGATTGATAATTAAGTTTACCCCACGTCCCGTAGCTAACACTAACGGTTGATGATGTGCGAAATAGATTAATATTGCTTTTTCCAGACGAACTCATTGATTAGTTTGCTAATAGTATTCAGTGGGTCAGATCGTAGGATATCTCACAGCATTCCGTCCATCCTTACACCTAACTGTATTGATCGAGAGTGTCTCCACTTAATACCCGATAAACAGCAGAACCTCGTTAGAATGAGCAGCATAACAACGAACGAGCGTTTTAGTCCCAATGAATGCCTCAGTGTGGAGTGATTGCTGCCACAGCGATCCAAATGAGAAAAAACCTTTCACATCGGCTCTTTAGTTTAATGACATTTAGAAATGCAACAACTCTGACAACATGAAATTAGATGGGCAGGTGCAGAGCCGTTAAGCACCAAGGGGGTAGCACGAGACGAATACCGGTCACTGGGACGCCTAGTTGCACTGCAGTCTTCCTGGCACGAAGCATGAGGGTATTAAAACACTGAGGCTGCCTGACCATAAACTTCCATGAAAATGACTGTCTGTGTCCATAGCTTCTTGAAACGACCCTTGACATGTCAGTGTAAAGGAAAGCATCACCACCGACCATCTTCTATTGGAGAACGGTATCTTTTGTTTTTGCACAAGGTGCAAGTCCCGGTTGTTGAATTTCTGGGTGTCATATAGTGTCTATCCATTCGTTGCAGATTTGGATAGATTTCTTTCTGTAAATAGAGGTTTGCAGTCGAGAACTATAACGTTGAAAATTCTCAGAGCTTCATCCTCAGCAGAAAACGATGAAATCGGATCCTACACTACCCCTATCACATGTCTTATGTGTTCCATTTGTAATGGTGGTGTCTTAAGATTTTGAAGATCTGTGCTGAATTTTTGTACAACAACTATTAAACGAACATAGATAACAGATTTTCAACAACTGCTTTCGTGCAAATAAACTTATTCAAATCCTCGCAACGAATTCTTTCGTACTGTAGTGAAACTCGTAGCTTAGTGGCACCCATTGGGAGAACCAAAGTGTCGCTAAGTGCGGATTGTCCCTTCTTCAGGAGTGTTGTGGATATATACTCGGAGACACAATGCCATTCGATGCTTTATTCCTAAGCCAACTTGACATGTTAAAGATACAATGAATTAGTTTATTGATTTGTGAAGTGATCATGTGAAAAATTTTACTTTTTATTCATCACCATCGACAGCACATCAGCGTTCAGTATTGATGCTTCACCGCCGTGCCTACTCCTCCAGACACTCACTCTCAATAGAAACTGACAACAACGCCATTGACATCGATTAGCAGCCATATCTTACAGCCTCTTCAACCATGCATGGGGGATCACGCGGACATCTCAACTTGGCGAATACGAACGACGACAAACTAAGATTGAATAACCTCACGATTTAGCCCGACGAATTGCTGTAAGCGAGAAATTTGACGTACTGACATGTGGGATAGGAGGTACAATGGACTCCAAAAGGAAGCTTCCTTCCAAAGGGAGGCGACGTTGACCTTAATTAAGATCATTTCGATTTTATTTTATCCACGGTTTTACTTGGAATTAATGCCTTTCAAGGACCCTCCAACCCGCCAGCCTAAGTCGCAACAGAGATCGAGATGAAAATCTCATCAAATGAGCTTTCTTGTATTCCGGTATAAAGCACCTCTGCGTAAGCGCATGTCAACCAGGTTTCTTTTCAAGGTAGTCGGGAGCTTAACAACACGCTTCTCATCTGTATGGTGCATATCAAAGATACTGGACCCGACCGCATGTCTACTGTAGATATCATAGTTCTTCTTTGGGAGCCGTATGATGGAACCCAATTAAAGCGATTTCTTTTGGGCGGGTCCTCAACCAGCCAAAAGTTATTCCTCATTAACAGTCTTCCTTTCTGAATTTGTTCTTTCAGGATAAAACAATTGTGTCTGAAATGAAGCAAACAAAACACTTGACCTTATGTCATCAGATGCAACAAATTCCGCGAAGAACGCTCCGGAAAATTGATTAAAAAGGACTCGCCTCACTCCAGTTTATGATTGTCAAATTATAGGCTTTTATTAGGTTACGAACAGCATTGTTCGCCGCTCCTTCCGTACTTCATTGGATGTTCAAACGCCTTTGCTCTCAACTGGTCCTAATATCTGGCCGGCTCGGCGACACTTGGGGTTGATCGACCTTTATTCGAAGTCGTCGATTGTGTTAAGCTGCATGTTGACAGAAACAACTGCTAACTGGACTATCTAGGTCCAGGATTGTCTTCAGTGAAAATCTCTGCTGACATGCCTGGAGGGCGGTTTCTCACATCCGTGCCACTATTGGCCCGTTAGCGTTGTCATCCTGTAGGGCGCTGGTCTCACCTAGGGTTCTGTGTGGCCTGCTGACCTCACAGTTAGCCCCCACCGCAGAAAAGAAGACATCAAAAACACTCATGAAGGGGCTCTGCAGGTGGTCTCTACAGCTTCGGACAACTGTCTTTCATCATCATCATCGACGGCATCAGTGTTCAACACTGGTGGTTCGCTACCATACAGCTTTATTTTAGTGAACATGTTCTCTATCGTCTAGGCTGATCACTCTATAGACTCCATAGACCTCAGTATGGAGGCGAAAACTGAATAATCAGAGGTTCCTGTCCTACTGGAAGATGGATTTGATCATGGATAATACAGCTGTCGACCTCCTGGAAGACCCATATAGGTTTTTACCTCATTTGCCGCGCTATGAGGATGCAGGTGTCGTCGCTTCATTTATGCAGTTCTTCTACGGTCCTGTGTGACTTTCCTAAAATGCGATACGCAAGCATTTAAACAGTGCTCCCCTTGGCTTGAGTGAACTAGTCCAATGGAGGGGTGCTATACCCATTAGTGCTGTCACTAGTTACTAGGATGATCTAGCCTACAGAGACCTTGTGGCTATCAATTGGTACGTTACGAACGGAATCGGCCCGCTCCGAAACGTTGCTGAACGATTTTCTTTGTAATGAATCTGAGCATCATTTTGTAAGAACCGGGTATTAAAAGCAAAACTGAAACGGTAGTTCTATAGTCTATCCAATCAGATAACAAGTAACTGATTGGCGAGTTTTTTCCGGCTTGGATTGACACGCCCGCTCTGTTTGTGGAATGTTTCAAAATCCACTCATTGTAGGCACACGAAAATGTTGAACTCCGTATGCGTACAGTATTATGTCTGTGCAGTTCGGGACGTACGGAACTCATAAATCATTTCAAACCAAAAATTGTTCCAGTGAGTTTATGGTACCCTTGGGTTTATGGCAGGTGAGCAACCAATATGTACTACCGATGTATTTCTGCCGTTGATGATGCCCCATGGGTTCTCGTTTGTGGGGCAGTTGTCGTTGTAATGCGGTAATCCTAGATGTTGCTATCTCGTTTACTTTTAGGGTGAGAGGGTGCTTTGTGTCTTATGGGTCTTATGTTACCTCGCCAGCCTCGGTGTTTCGTCTTGTTTTTATTGGTAATTGATGTGTGAAACACTATTTTCTTGTGCAGTCGATGGAGCTGCCCCCGCGACTGGTTTTTATTCAGAGCAAGATCGTTGTTTTCTTCTATCGCTTGTCGCCTCTGTAATCGACAGTGTTAAGTGAATGCGCTCTTTCTAGAACCTTGTCTTTGTACTGACATTGTCCTGGATGTCAGCATAGTTCATGGGTCGCTACCAGTTTCGACGATCGTACGTTCTTACTGTTTCTGTCGATGACAGCCAGGAGACTGCTACAAATCAGTACCGTTGAAATTGTATTACATTTCTTCCCTGTTTATTGTGCTCCCGTCGGTCTATGTAGTTAACGTATGAAACCTTACGATAACATCTGTTTGCTAACCTTACGTGTCTACTTGTCACATTTCCTTCGTTACATCAATATTGCTCATTTTCACTCGTTTGTCGTTTATTCTAGAGCCGCGACCTTCATGGCATTTCAACTGCAACAGTCTCTTGGATGTGACTTTGCCACCTAAGCCCGGTGCACTTTTCCCTAATGCTGCGGCAGCTGCGAATATGCTCAGCTTCGGTTACAGCTATCCACCTGCCCAATTATTCTCACCCTTACACCACAATTCACACCATCACCATCATCACTTTGGGCCGTTGACTCAGCCACCACCGCCACCACCACAACAGCAACAACAAGGTTCCCCTCTTGCCGTTCCGGGAACCAACCAGCATAACCATTTGGCCGGCTTGTCTCATCCTATTCATGCGAATCTAAGCGCTGCTGCAATGTTGATGGGACATAGTTTGGGATCTGGTGGTTACACCGGCCCATTCAGTCCTACCGGTCATTCGCACGCCTCCGTGTCCACCACGTCCTCTATGCCCGGAGGAGCGTTAGCTATGACTCCAATGAACTACTGGTCCGGTCAGAGTTTGTCGCATCTACCCCCGGAATATGGTGTTGGTCATCCACATATGACTGGTCAACAGACGACGGCAAATGGATACGGGATACCAGAGAATGGCACGTCACTAACGAGCGGTACACACCCCTCACAACCGGCAAGTGCTAATGGGCATACTGTGTTTTTGTCACAGCATTTACCTCGTCTAGGGCATGAAGATACAATCTCTCAATGTCTTCTGCCCGAATTCAACGCCTGCAGTTTGAATGGGAACAAAGAGCTTGAGCCTCTGGCTGCATCAAGTAATGGGTTGCATCCGATGCTGCATGGAAGCATCCCGAATCATAGTCAACAAACCAAACACGGTGGAGTTGGTAGCAGTGGGAGTACCGTAAATACAAACGGGGCGCTTAGTGGTACCACCAAGCACGGCCTCAAGCCACGTTACTCACAAAAGCATGCTTCTCAGATCGCAGTGCCACCAGGCCATGCTGCGGATTCGGATGCCACAGTTGGCCGAAGTCAGAGTCGCTCGACCATGGTAACTGTCAAAGTGGGAACAAATGAACGAAATCCGCAAAAAACTGGCGGACCGCCAACGACAATTCAAGAATCAAACGGATCAATGAAAGAACTGAGTAAATCTGATACAAAACCCGAAGGAAAGTCAGTAAGCAGAGAGTTAAACGGGACACAAAACCCTATAGTAGGATCGCCTGCACTTTCTACTTCAGTGAAGCCACTTTCACTGCGGTCGACTAATTCTGAAGTCGAGTGGCCAAAACTGAGCACCAACGTCCGGGATAAAAGTACCATAGACGTCACATCTGCGTAAGTATGCCTATTTTTGATCGGTCCGTTCGCGTATCTGACGTGTGCCGAGTATCTGCTTACTCCGCGATATAATCATCCAGTCAGCCCGTTTTATGATAATAGCCGCTATATTTGTTGTGCTGCAACAGGAAATGTCTCTCACAAGTTTGACAGCGTCAACCCAGATCGGTCGACAATGCGAAAAACTACTAATCGTGAGAGAAAAAAAAACATAAATTGCCCTTCAATACACTTCGTCTGATCCGAGCTACATTTTCAGTTTGGAGATCCGCATGTTGTCGCCAAGCCGTCTCCGTAGTTAGTGTATCAAATAAATTACACTAAAATTTTATCTGTCGGCGTTTACTCCATACAGGATACAGCCACCTGACAAGGCAACAAGCCTTACGTTCTCTCAAATGCAATTGAGCTTGTTAGCAGCCACTTCAGGCGCCTGATTCGCTTGACCTCAACTTGTATGTCGTCAATTTAGTCGGGTTTCCATCAGTCACTCCATGTCAAACTGGCAAGTCTTATTATCTTCTGATGCTTCAACCAAGCTCCGAATTTCTCGGACTTTTGGAAGACCCAGGTAGGCAAAGAGACATTGAGCCTCATCTTCGGCAAAACAAGTGATAACTGGCGCTTGCCTTCACTCGTTACAGTTGTTTGATGGGATCACCGTCTAGCAGTTTTTCCGTATTTACAGTCATTGGAACGAGTCTCTTCTTCACACTTAATTTGGAGCAGATGGCCTGAGACCGATGTATACTGCACTTTATTTTATTCACCTCTTACTGTGGTAGCCTAGCAACGACGAGTGAATGACTACACCAAGCGCGTATTCCCCATTAGACCGACTGCGTGGCTCCTTTGTTAATTTTTCTGTCCTACTCATTTACCTTTGTTGTGTTCACGATTGAGCAAGCCATACACGTATCTAGCTACAAATAGCTCTGTTGTCATTTTGACCAGTGTTAAACTGTGCACACTTACAGCCAGACTGAACGTCCGTCGAGCTAATAATCTAAACCGTTGTACCGGCTCTGTATCTTTTTCATTTCAATACGTCCTCTGACTTGTCGAAGGATCTCTCGGCGACATCCTTAGGATGACCCAAAGGGCAACTTAAAGTGTCCAGATAGGCATCAATTTTGGTGTCAACAGACAGGAGCAACTCTTCGGGTTTTATCCCAGAGGTTTAACATATCATAGAGTTGACGAAAGCCCTATCGAGCAGAGACAGTAGGCAAACTGCTTTATATCTCATGAATAAGAAGTGCAACCCTTAACAATCATGCTTCTGTGATATGTCATCTGGAATTTCTATTCGTACAGCAGGGAATCAAGAGAAAAACGATTAAGACCTCAGACCGCACAGCAGATCTTTTCCCAGAATGTTCGGCCGTTGACATACAGTACCCTAATCTAACTATCGTCTATACCATGTGTACGACGTGCTAGAAGCAAACAGTAGGAGCCTCTCATCCAATCCCATCAAATTCCATCACCATGCTTGTTCCATCTGAATAATTACTACTGGTAGATGTCGTACGACAGTCGAGTGGCTGCATAACGATTTCTATTGTGAAAACGTCAAGATACTCGAGAACTCAGCTTTTTCGTGTGGCTCTGGAACATTTTGCCGTGCTATCACCATTTTTAACCATATATCGCTCTTTCACCGATAGTCACTAACAGTCGCCCGTTGTGTTCGTAATCTCATACAAAGGAATCGACTTACCGTCAACTCTATGCTAAATCCGCTGTTGGTTACGGACAAACCGCCAAGAGTCTGTCAAATGAGTGTTCCCAACGTAACAGATAAAGGACCTCTCTCGTGCACTCTCGAGGATTGTATGAACATTATCAATCGAACGCTGGCTTCGCTGTAAAAATCCTAATGCTGTCGCGCTAGCTTTAGTTCCACTGGGTGCAATTATAAGTGATGTCATACCAGCTGAACCTACTGCTATCATAGACTTTTTCGAAGCTATACATCGGTACGAAACTCCAACATGATAACCGAGGTCCTGGTTACCATGTCTCAGTTATGTATAATCGTATGATTGACGATTTAGTTCGCAGTACGAGTTCATTGGAGAACTGGTAGTACATCGTTCAAGCCAACCATTTCGCGACTGTTTTAATTATCGAAAAATATATGCAATCGTTTGAAAAAGTATGTTCGTATTCATTCATTTTCTGGTTGTAGTTACTGGGCTGGAACAGACAAATTAGCGACAGGGCAATGTAAAAAAAATCGGAAAGTCGGTAACGGTACCTAACCTATCTACAACGAAGGGAGCAGTAACTAGTAGACTGTGCTAAGACCGGCCTACCACCTGTCAGCTATCGTGTGTATAAAACATCTATTTGGACTTTGTAATTGGAGGGAATATTGGTAGCTCAGATTGTATTGATGGCCGTTGGTTTGTTCGCTGAGCTGGGTAATTTGGTTGGAGCCAAATTGGTAGCCTGGTACACGCGACCCTTAAGACCCAGTGATATGCCTTTTTGACTCCACAAGTTTAGCATCTACTTATCTACCGGCAGCTTTCCCGCTCCTGGTAACTAATTCTTACTTTCACATGGCAACTTGATGGATTGAATGCATTCGGTTTTCGAATCCGTCGAGGTGAAGTTTTGACCAACTATCCAAGGAACACTTTACTGAACTCCAACATACTTTAAAGCGCCTTGTCCTTCTCAGCTGTTAGACACCTGGGACTCTTCTGCACTGATTTGTCATGCTTCTAACTTCACTCACTCTATCTCTGCTACTCTTTAGGAACCCTTCTGTTAGACGGACGCGATGGAAGGGAAAAATTGGCCGGCTGCACATTACGTACTTATTACTGTGATGTTCATGTTAGATATCACAGATCTGTTGGGAAACCTAAGTTGTTTGAGTGTTAAGCACAACTTCCCCCATCATCCTGGGTAATCTAAATCACATTAAACAGGATGAGACTCCCTGACTCTCATTGGATAGAGATAGTAAAGTCTGTCACTCATTACTTTAGCTTCCATTCAAGCTGTCGACCTCACTACTGCATGGTTGCCTGTACCCAGCTGGAAATTACGAGTGGAGAGTGGTCTTCCTTTTTTCGTTTATTGTTGTCCATTTTTTCATGGCTCACACTCGGACTGCATGTGAGCAGGTGACTACCTTCCGTGTATTCATTTGAACAAATTGCTGAGATGCGTGAGCACCTTAGAGCTGTCCCAGGAAGCATCCAGCTCGTTTTGGATCTTTGACGATAAAGAAGCGTGTTTGGCATGCATTCCTCCCGTTCGTTTTGTACATAGCCGTGAAGAATGGGATCCGCATCCGATGAAGATATGGGTGTTGCTTAAAACTGCTTGATCAAATTTTCCGATCAGCACACGTCTCCTTGTACGTATGGAATTTCAAGTATCCTAACCATGTCGACCCTACGTAATCAAGTCTCTTTTAATTCCAGTGGTTAGCTTAGAGCACCGTTATTTATATAAATTGACGTAACCACATGCTCTTCTTATGATGCAGTGTGCACCAAAAAGTACTTTATTTATTTTCCCTCCAGCTAAATGGTTCGGATCTATGAACCCTTGAATATCGTGCAAAACGGCATATCATTCGTGTTTTCTAGGAGCCGAACGTTCTACAGCTTTCTGAACAACGTACTGATCTGCATGTTAGATTCTCGCTGATGTAACTTTTCTCCTGGTTTCCCCTAAGACTGCCTTCCCTTGTTCTTGTTTCTTACTTCGCTGGTGTTTCTTTCCCATTTCCCCTCCCAGATGGTTGCACAAAGAGATATCTTTTCTACCCACGCACTCTACCTGTCTACGTCAGTCTTTCCATTCACAGGTTTATCCCCCTCCCTCCCTCGATATAGTCACATTATTCCTCATTCCCCCTTGTGCATCCTGTTTGAGACGATTGTTTTTACATCCGTCAAAGGTTTTGCGATGTTCTTCTTATTGGCTTTTGTTATCAAACGTCCACCAGAGGTTCTAGGCCCGAGGGATTACCGTTGCAATTGGTGAAACGTAGTTGTATCCATAGGCGAACGTGAATTTATCTGTAGCTGGTCCAAAATTTGCATTCCAATTCATCGAGCCAACCTATTCCCGAGTGCGTTATGTGTATTTTCACTGCGTATGGTGGAAGTGCCATATATTGTCCAGTTTCAACTGAAAGTACTGGTCGTACCTCCATAGCCGAATGGTTTCAAATTCGGGCCTTGAGGTGCATGTGATGACTCACTTTCAACCTCTTCCCGTATAAATCGGATTCCACGGAATTTGAGGTCGAAGCTTGCCTGAACTAGCCACCATGGACTTGCTGTGTTGGGATGCAATAAAAACTGTGAGTATACAGACATTCCATGATTGTGTAGCTGATCGATCAGCAAGGCTGAATCGCAAGAACGCGAGAGTACACGTACGCATGTTCCCCGTTCAGTTTGTCCACCAGAGCAGTGCATGTTCCACAGTAGCTACTCTAATGCTACAGCACTCCGTTGGGACAAATTCGTCAGGACGAGGAGAAACTCGTTGTACGTTAAAATGTGTATTGGTGACACTTTTCGAGCCCCGATAATGTATTCGCTACAGCGAGAAGGGCGTGGTAACGAGCTCGTCTTGATGGCGTTTTAGTGCATTTATCCGTGGGCAAGCAAAATATGTTGTTCATACAAACTTTTGGCTTTCCCAAAAGGAATTCTTTTACTGCCTAATGATATCGAATGAGTTTGTGCATAGGGATTCGAAGCATATGGATTCACTGAGCTTTACTCTTGACCCAAATACTTTATGCCCGCCTCAGATTTCATTCAAGGTTAAATTCGCACTTATTTCTACCTTTATTATGGCACCGGATCTGTCTTTTGCCTTCTGCAAACCACTTTAGCTTATTTTTCAATCGATTGGAAAATATCTGGGACTGATTGGGTAGTCATCGTTTCAGAGAGGTTTGGTAAACAATTGGTGGATTTATTGCTGGGCAACGTTTCGCTGTTGACGCAAAAGTTTCGTCAAACCCAGTGAGTAAGTAACCAGGTCGATCGGGTTTTAAGGCAGGGAACCAGTCCGTGAGATTTCTTATGACTAGCCGACTTGATCAGTGCTGAGTGTCGGTCTGAAGTTCCTGTTTGTTGGTTAGTGGGGATAACTAACATTTACGATAGATTGGAGGGGGGATTGTCTTCTTGTTGAAACCGGATTTTGCGGTCTTGCTTTTCCGGTCTAGGACACCTTAATGGAAATTCCTCTTAGGGGTCGTCAACAAATTTTGTTCGCTTGTGCGCGTCCGGGGTTGTCGGGACACTTGGACTGGGGTTGGGGGGTGGGTGGTTAAGTGGATCTTACTCTGCTTGAATTTTGTACTTTTAGGCCCAGATCACTTTGCTGATAACTACACACCGCCTCGTGTCATCTCGGCTGATCTAATACCGCTCTCCACACGGTTGCCAGTTCTACGCCCTCCATTCTATTCACGCTGGGATGTTTGATGATTTCCACCGCCTCGGCCACCAGTCCCTGTGGTGTGAATCTTAGTCCCCGTCTCACAACGTCCACATTTTCCAAATCTACCCTGTGTCTAGTGCATGCTCTGCCACTGCCGAATCTTTGACTGTCGCTTAATATTCATCTACGTTTCTCGGTTGTCTGTAAATGGATCGTTTATGCTCACTGATTCTGGTGTGCCATTCCCTGGCTGTCTGACCTATGTAAACCTTCGTACAGTCGTTACGTTTTATTTTGTATACGCAGTTCCTAGTCCTATCAACCGGAAGGCGACCCTTCAACTGCACCAACACCGAGCTTGAAGTCTTTCGCTTCTGCAATGCTACTCTAATGTTAGCCGTATTCAGTACCCTTCTAATTACTTCAGATGTCCCTGCTTTGTATGGAATGACTGCTGTTTCGAACCACTCCTTGTTGGGACTTGATGTTGGGACCAATACCCGTCTTAGTTTTGCTGCTTACTTAAACACACCGGGTATCCACTATCTTGAAGTCGCTTTTTTAACTCGGTCGATCTCCTCTGTGCAGTGCTCTTACTCTACTAAGCATCGTTGAAACTATACTAGCATATACTGCTTCTGGGTGTGCTGAGGAGTAGATTAAGACCGCACCACCATCTGTTGATTTCCGGTAAACAGTGGTTTTTAATTTCCCACTACTCTTGTGTGTCATGCGGTCATGGAAGGGTAGTGTACCCGATGTGGACTTTAGCTCGATGCTAAACTTAATTTGAGGGTCCAAAGTGTTAAGATATTGAAATAATTCGTTAATCTTGTCCCTTCCTATCACAACGAACGTGTCATCTAAGTAACGCCAGAAAACCCTTGGCGGACACTCGAATCAGTCTAATGCTTTCTGTTCAAAGTTGTACATGTACATGTTGGCCAAAATCGGGGATATTAGAGATCCCATTGCTAGACCTTGTTCTTGAGAGTATATAATTGAGTCAAAAGCAATGTGACTGAGGTTTAGACATACTTTTATGCCTTCAACGATCTCGTCTACAGAGAGTTGCGTCCGTTCTTGCAGTGTTGTGTCTGCCAGTAACAGCCTTCTCGCTACTTCCAGAGCGTCCGCTTTAGGGACATTGGTATACATCTTTTTTGTCGTTTCCTCGTATTTACTATTGTCACGTTCCGTCATGGCAATCACGACTAGTGCTGTTCATCCTAATGCTCACTGTCACTTAATGTGTTTGTTGAGCGGTTTTTGGCAGAGTTATCGATCCTCTTCGGTTGACTGATAAACAACGTTGACCAATTTGGAACAACCATCACTTGATGAACCTCAAAAATTATATCGATCAAGAGCACGAAAGACACGATATGCACTTGACAAGTGATTTGATGAGTCCCATTTCAGGATCTGAATAGGCTCTTTAATGTCAACCGTACCAGTGTTGAATGTTGGTGTTCTCCTGTCCTATAGTCGTTATTTATTTTTGGGAAACCTTGTTATGAAGAAAACAAACGAGTGAGAAATTGGGCTTATTCTGACGTCTTTCCGCTCTCCCAGGTCACCTGTGTAAATACTAGCAAGAAAAGCGCGATCAGCCGACCAGCAGCCATATCTCGCGACACTTTTCAAGTAGGGGCGAAGGTGATGAGGGCCTCATCCCAGATTGAAAGGCAGTGCTCAGGCTTTTCTGCCATATCAGATGGCCACCGCACTTCGAAGTATTGTGAATTGTCTACGGAACTCACTTTCCTATAGGCAATGAACTCGCAGGCGTAACGCAGGAGCTGCGGTAGCATATGTCGCTGGCTACATTCGGCGGTCTCTTTTTTTAGAACCGGATCATTTAGTCTCTGAATTTCTCGTTACTAATCCCTCTGAACCAGAGCATGCAAGCTACGGTCTTAAAAAGCTATCATCAAAATGCGTTTCAGTTTCACTGTTCAGAGAGACTAGGTGAAAAGGAGCTTCCATCGCCATCTGTCGCAAACTAGAAATATTGATTCGGATCCACAGACATGCACTGACCTCATCTGTTATACCACAGTTGGAGTTTATATAAATTACAAGGTGCGTAAGACGTCTCACAACTCAGGATTGAATGGGGTACGGTAAGCCACGGTGCATCCAGGAACTTGATCTTATGGATGCAAGGCATGTGCGAATCGTAGGCGTGATTTTTCTCGGTTTAGTGCAAAACACCTGCGCCTTCTGGCTTTTTCGGAAGTGAAACCAGCGTCCGTAGATTCCGTTTGTTAAACTGACCAGAGTTCATGAAATAAACTTATTTGCAAACCAATTTAGTTTTACGGGAGGCTGGACTGAATCCCACTTAAATTTCTCGCTTATGGTATCCTTCAACTGAATATGCTACTCTTCCTGCGTATAATATGGGTTAAAGCAGAAAATGAGGTTAACGGAAACTCGGGGACTGCGCCTACCTGATGAGCTAGAACAAGGACAAAACCGGTCGTGAGTTGTCGATGAGTTTTCAGCAACCTTATGAGTAGTATATTGCTTTGGACTTCACTTCAGCTCAGTTTGATAACCTGGCTCGTGTATGTGGTGACTCCTGCATCCTGTGGCAGAGGATGTTGTAAGGGATCGTCAAAATAAAAAGGTAACTAATAAGGGAATGGTGAATCGACAGTTAGGAATAGGAGAATAGATACAGGGTTGACACTGGCTGTGGGTGCCAGCTCGATCTCACAGGCGGAATGCACCTGCGCGTCTGAGACCCGCTACGTTTTTATGCATCGCCTCCAGACCATGCATTCCACACCTTGTCTTCCAGTTAGAACCTAATTCAGCCAACAGGGCATGTCGGGCTATTCGATCTTCTAGCACACAAAACACCTGAGTGACCCAGCTTAGTAGGTGCAACCGAATCATGTCAATAATTATTTGTTGTGAGGAGCTACCCACTACCCCTCAGTACTGCTGGTCCGATATACCCAATTTGCATGTATAACTCTTCAAAGACATTGATCAAAGAACAGCAGTCTTCCATGCATAGTTTGCAACCGTAAAACAACATCGGATACTGCAGCTCGCTAGCTAATGTCATGTCGACAACGGAGGTGTCTAATTCTGGGAAGTCAGAGCGGGCTTCAGGGATTCTAGTATTCACTTAGTGCGGTTTGATTCTAGGACAAGTTAATTCTCTCGCTTCTGGTTATGTCATGACCAGGTTTGCTGTTACAGCAATCATTCAATTTTGCAACGTAACTCTGAAGATTCAAAACGCTTACCGAATCACATGGCCGCATTATTTAGGTTATTTGGCATGATTTATTTCAGTATGGTATCGGGACAATGTAGCGCTGTATCGTCCACATACTCACTGCCTTTCCCAAAGGAAAGTTTCAATCCATAAGTATTAGATTTCTCAAGAATTTCCTTGCCAAATTGTTTGACTACGAATCCGGGACAGAAAGATGATAATTAGCAGCCCTGGTCAACACCAATTTGATCAACTCAGCCGTGGACTCATCATGGCATGTCATTTCCCAAAATTAGTTCACTACACATGCTCCAGTGTTGTCAGGCCCCAATCCACTGATCAACCAAATATGAGGCTCACGATGCGATCCAGCCTCTTCGTGGCAAGCCAACTTGGATCCAACGTTATGTTACAACCAAGACGGAATCTCCGAAGAACGCGTAGTATCAAATTGCGGCCGAGTTTCTATAGGGTACTATTAATGTAAAGAAACGCTGATTCATAAAATCGCAGGCCTCGACGGCAACTAATCATTGGTGACAAGCTATTCACTGGTGTCACGAAGGTACGAACAATGCGAGGGAAATAGCTCGAAGCATGTGAGGTAGTCAGCTGTGCAGTGGGTGTGACTATAAGTGACCTAATGGTCTCAGGGTCAAATAAGCAAAGTGGTCAAACAAACACTGGTTGACGTGTATGCAAAGGTGGATCGGGAGTCACAGATGAGAACAGTGAATGATACAATTTATTTCAACTTGGCTTTCGTCTTGTAAGCGCCGAAAAAAACTGGAATCACTATGAAGCTGTTGTATCTCTGTTTGAAAATCACGATGCGAATCTGATGAATCTCTAATGGGTTTCTATTTCAAGTATCCTAACCATGTCGACCCTACGTAATCAAGTCTCTTTTAATTCCAGTGGTTAGCTTAGAGCACCGTTATTTATATAAATTGACGTAACCACATGCTCTTCTTATGATGCAGTGTGCACCAAAAAGTACTTTATTTATTTTCCCTCCAGCTAAATGGTTCGGATCTATGAACCCTTGAATATCGTGCAAAACGGCATATCATTCGTGTTTTCTAGGAGCCGAACGTTCTACAGCTTTCTGAACAACGTACTGATCTGCATGTTAGATTCTCGCTGATGTAACTTTTCTCCTGGTTTCCCCTAAGACTGCCTTCCTTTGTTCTTGTTTCTTACTTCGCTGGTGTTTCTTTCCCATTTCCCCTCCCAGATGGTTGCACAAAGAGATATCTTTTCTACCCACGCACTCTACCTGTCTACGTCAGTCTTTCCATTCACAGGTTTATCCCCCTCCCTCCCTCGATATAGTCACATTATTCCTCATTCCCCCTTGTGCATCCTGTTTGAGACGATTGTTTTTACATCCGTCAAAGGTTTTGCGATGTTCTTCTTATTGGCTTTTGTTATCAAACGTCCACCAGAGGTTCTAGGCCCGAGGGATTACCGTTGCAATTGGTGAAACGTAGTTGTATCCATAGGCGAACGTGAATTTATCTGTAGCTGGTCCAAAATTTGCATTCCAATTCATCGAGCCAACCTATTCCCGAGTGCGTTATGTGTATTTTCACTGCGTATGGTGGAAGTGCCATATATTGTCCAGTTTCAACTGAAAGTACTGGTCGTACCTCCATAGCCGAATGGTTTCAAATTCGGGCCTTGAGGTGCATGTGATGACTCACTTTCAACCTCTTCCCGTATAAATCGGATTCCACGGAATTTGAGGTCGAAGCTTGCCTGAACTAGCCACCATGGACTTGCTGTGTTGGGATGCAATAAAAACTGTGAGTATACAGACATTCCATGATTGTGTAGCTGATCGATCAGCAAGGCTGAATCGCAAGAACGCGAGAGTACACGTACGCATGTTCCCCGTTCAGTTTGTCCACCAGAGCAGTGCATGTTCCACAGTAGCTACTCTAATGCTACAGCACTCCGTTGGGACAAATTCGTCAGGACGAGGAGAAACTCGTTGTACGTTAAAATGTGTATTGGTGACACTTTTCGAGCCCCGATAATGTATTCGCTACAGCGAGAAGGGCGTGGTAACGAGCTCGTCTTGATGGCGTTTTAGTGCATTTATCCGTGGGCAAGCAAAATATGTTGTTCATACAAACTTTTGGCTTTCCCAAAAGGAATTCTTTTACTGCCTAATGATATCGAATGAGTTTGTGCATAGGGATTCGAAGCATATGGATTCACTGAGCTTTACTCTTGACCCAAATACTTTATGCCCGCCTCAGATTTCATTCAAGGTTAAATTCGCACTTATTTCTACCTTTATTATGGCACCGGATCTGTCTTTTGCCTTCTGCAAACCACTTTAGCTTATTTTTCAATCGATTGGAAAATATCTGGGACTGATTGGGTAGTCATCGTTTCAGAGAGGTTTGGTAAACAATTGGTGGATTTATTGCTGGGCAACGTTTCGCTGTTGACGCAAAAGTTTCGTCAAACCCAGTGAGTAAGTAACCAGGTCGATCGGGTTTTAAGGCAGGGAACCAGTCCGTGAGATTTCTTATGACTAGCCGACTTGATCAGTGCTGAGTGTCGGTCTGAAGTTCCTGTTTGTTGGTTAGTGGGGATAACTAACATTTACGATAGATTGGAGGGGGGATTGTCTTCTTGTTGAAACCGGATTTTGCGGTCTTGCTTTTCCGGTCTAGGACACCTTAATGGAAATTCCTCTTAGGGGTCGTCCACAAATTTTGTTCGCTTGTGCGCGTCCGGGGTTGTCGGGACACTTGGACTGGGGTTGGGGGGTGGGTGGTTAAGTGGATCTTACTCTGCTTGAATTTTGTACTTTTAGGCCCAGATCACTTTGCTGATAACTACACACCGCCTCGTGTCATCTCGGCTGATCTAATACCGCTCTCCACACGGTTGCCAGTTCTACGCCCTCCATTCTATTCACGCTGGGATGTTTGATGATTTCCACCGCCTCGGCCACCAGTCCCTGTGGTGTGAATCTTAGTCCCCGTCTCACAACGTCCACATTTTCCAAATCTACCCTGTGTCTAGTGCATGCTCTGCCACTGCCGAATCTTTGACTGTCGCTTAATATTCATCTACGTTTCTCGGTGGTCTGTAAATGGATCGTTTATGCTCACTGATTCTGGTGTGCCATTCCCTGGCTGTCTGACCTATGTAAACCTTCGTACAGTCGTTACGTTTTATTTTGTATACACAGTTCCTAGTCCTATCAACCGGAAGGCGACCCTTCAACTGCACCAACACCGAGCGTAGTCTTTCCCTTCTGCAATGCTACTCTAATGTTAGCCGTATTCAGTGCCCTTCTAATGACTTCAGATGTCCCTGCTTTGTATGGAATGACTGCTGTTTCGAACCACTCCTTGTTGGGTCTTGATGTTGGGACCAATACCCGTCTTAGTTTTGCTGCTTGCTTAAACCCACCGGGTATCCACTATCTTGAAGTCGCTTTTTTAACTCGGTCGATCTCCTCTGTGCAGTGCTCTTACTCTACTAAGCATCGTTGAAACTATACTAGCATATACTGCTTCTGGGTGTGCTGAGGAGTAGATTAAGACCGCACCACCATCTGTTGATTTCCGGTAAACAGTGGTTTTTAATTTCCCACTACTCTTGTGTGTCATGCGGTCATGGAAGGGTAGTGTACCCGATGTGGACTTTAGCTCGATGCTAAACTTAATTTGAGGGTCCAAAGTGTTAAGATATTGAAATAATTCGTTAATCTTGTCCCTTCCTATCACAACGAACGTGTCATCTAAGTAACGCCAGAAAACCCTTGGCGGACACTCGAATCAGTCTAATGCTTTCTGTTCAAAGTTGTACATGTACATGTTGGCCAAAATCGGGGATATTAGAGATCCCATTGCTAGACCTTGTTCTTGAGAGTATATAATTGAGTCAAAAGCAAGGTGACTGAGGTTTAGACATACTTTTATGCCTTCAACGATCTCGTCTACAGAGAGTTGCGTCCGTTCTTGCAGTGTTGTGTCTGCCAGTAACAGCCTTCTCGCTACTTCCAGAGCGTCCGCTTTAGGGACATTGGTATACATCTTTTTTGTCGTTTCCTCGTATTTACTATTGTCACGTTCCGTCATGGCAATCACGACTAGTGCTGTTCATCCTAATGCTCACTGTCACTTAATGTGTTTGTTGAGCGGTTTTTGGCAGAGTTATCGATCCTCTTCGGTTGACTGATAAACAACGTTGACCAATTTGGAACAACCATCACTTGATGAACCTCAAAAATTATATCGATCAAGAGCACGAAAGACACGATATGCACTTGACAAGTGATTTGATGAGTCCCATTTCAGGATCTGAATAGGCTCTTTAATGTCAACCGTACCAGTGTTGAATGTTGGTGTTCTCCTGTCCTATAGTCGTTATTTATTTTTGGGAAACCTTGTTATGAAGAAAACAAACGAGTGAGAAATTGGGCTTATTCTGACGTCTTTCCGCTCTCCCAGGTCACCTGTGTAAATACTAACAAGAAAAGCGCGATCAGCCGACCAGCAGCCATATCTCGCGACACTTTTCAAGTAGGGGCGAAGGTGATGAGGGCCTCATCCCAGATTGAAAGGCAGTGCTCAGGCTTTTCTGCCATATCAGATGGCCACCGCACTTCGAAGTATTGTGAATTGTCTACGGAACTCACTTTCCTATAGGCAATGAACTCGCAGGCGTAACGCAGGAGCTGCGGTAGCATATGTCGCTGGCTACATTCGGCGGTCTCTTTTTTTAGAACCGGATCATTTAGTCTCTGAATTTCTCGTTACTAATCCCTCTGAACCAGAGCATGCAAGCTACGGTCTTAAAAAGCTATCATCAAAGGGCGTTTCAGTTTCACTGTTCAGAGAGACTGGGTGAAAAGGAGCTTCTATCGCCATCTGTCGCAAACTAGAAATATTGATTCGGATCCACAAACATGCACTGACCTCATCTGTTATACCATAGTTGGAGTTTATATAAATTACAAGGTGCGTAAGACGTCTCACAACTCAGGATTGAATGGGGTACGGTAAGCCACGGTGCATCCAGGAACTTGATCTTATGGATGCAAGGCATGTGCGAATCGTAGGCGTGATTTTTCTCGGTTTAGTGCAAAACACCTGCGCCTTCTGGCTTTTTCGGAAGTGAAACCAGCGCTCGTAGATTCCATTTGTTAAGCTGACCTGAGTTCATGAAATAAACTTATTTGCAAACCAATTTAGTTTTACGGGAGGCTGGACTGAATCCCACTTAAATTTCTCGCTTATGGTATCCTTCAACTGAATATGCTACTCTTCTTGCGTGTAATATGGGTTCAAGCAGAAAATGAGGTTAACGGAAACTCGGGGACTGCGCCTACTTGATGAGCTAGAACAAGGACAAAACCGGTCGTGAGTTGTCGATGAGTTTTCAGCAACCTTATGAGTAGTATATTGCTTTGGACTTCACTTCAGCTCAGTTTGATAACCTGGCTCGTGTATGTGGGGACTCCTGCATCCTGTGGCAGAGGATGTTGTAAGGGATCGTCAAAATAAAAAGGTAACTAATAAGGGAATGGTTAATCGACAGTTAGGAATAGGAGAATAGCTACAGGGTTGACACTGGCTGTGGTTGCCAGCTCGATCTCACAGGCGGAATGCACCTGCGCGTCTGAGACCCGCTACGTTTTTATGCATCGCCTCCAAACCATGCATTCCACACCTTGTCTTCCAGTTAGAACCTAATTCAGCCAACAGGGCATGTCGGGCTATTCGATCTTCTAGCACACAAAACACCTGAGTGACCCAGCTTAGTAGGTGCAACCGAATCATGTCAATAATCATTTGTTGTGAGGAGCTACCCACTACCCCTCAGTACTGCTGGTCCGATATACCCAATTTGCATGTATAACTCTTCAAAGACATTGATCAAAGAACAGCAGTCTTCCATGCATAGTTTGCAACCGTAAAACAACATCGGATACTG
>SJOL01006347.1:105712-126130 GCA_004794785.1 Opisthorchis felineus | reverse complement strand
GTTTGGCAAAGACCCTTGTATCTTCCGTTTTCCTTGCTACGCAAATCGTTTTTACCGCGTCAGATATACTATTTTTGGACCGAAACTCTGGTCAGCCATAGATTTGTTTTACTGCATCAATTTGCGACCCGGTTTCGATCACGCGTTGGCTGTTGATCCATCTCAGCTTTGCTTGCTTTTTGGAGTACCTCACCGTTTGTTGAAAACCGTTGAGGTTTGTAATTTTGTATCCTTGTAACTACTTTTATTTTTATAGTACAGCACATTTGTGTAACCATTCGTTCGGAGTTTTGCCGGTTTGGTTCCTAACCTTGGTGCTCGTTGCTCAAGAAATCGAAACGGTCGTTACAGTGACAACTTTGAAGGTGACTGGGATATTCCATATGGTTCAGTGGAACATCGAGCATTTGACTTGTAAATTTATTCAACACAACACAGACGGAGGCCGTTGAAAAAGTTGTGGTATGGCTACTTCGAACAGAATCTAATATGTCACCATGGCTATAAATTAAGTCTTCAACGTAATTTAATTGTTTTCTGGAGAAATCTTTTTTCATTAATTTGTAGAAATTTCATCGGAATGTTCAGAGTTCAAGTTCGTTCACACCTCCGCAGATGATTTTCTAGATGAACCAAAGAAAAAGCCAGCCTAAAACTGGGAGTAAATAAATCAACTTGGATTAACTCAGGAATCGTCAGAAAATCTACCCCCTGTTGTTAGTCACTCCAAAAGTCAGAAGTTCACGAGCACTTCATTATTGACCAGAGACGGATGGCAGGGTGACAGTCGTTTTTTCATTAGCTTTATGCTACTTGGCGGAAAAGAAGTAGCAGGAAGCCAAGTCACACTTTTGCGTGCGGCAGTTAGCATTTGTCAATACTCAGTCCGGTCAGATAAGTTTTCCCTTAAATGATTTTTGATTACGTAGTACAAGTACTACTTATGGGTACTAAAGAAATATAGCTGTCACCGTGACTGACATAAAGACGGATTCAAGGCCTGGAAGAGCCGCCAGTTCATTATGGAGGGTGTGCGTAGAATTCAGACGAAAAAAAGCGGAACCCTCTTGTCTAAGTGCCACATCGTTAGGTTTAAGAAACTGAGGGGGAAAGTAAGAAAGACAATGATTGCAATACAGGAGCGCTGTTCTAAAGAGTAACTCTCCTCTGAACCTCCAAACCTATATCTGGCCACACCTTTACTGTGTGAGAATTCCTCTTTTGGAAAACACATAGTTGTTTGCAGTTGACTTTCGCAGAGAGCATTGAAAATGTGGTGTGAAAATCATTTTATCTTTACCAATTTGTCGGTTCATAATTGGCATTTTGCGTGCCCTTTCAAATGTTATGTGGCTTTAACTTCCCCCCTTTTAAATCATTGAACCTAAATGTCCAATTTTAACTTGCCTTTTATTAACAGGCAGGCATCTATACTGAACCGATTACACAATCGTCGTTTATAATCATCCGGTAATTGTAAAACGTTTTTGTGTGTGGAATTATGCGTCAGCTTCTACCGACATGTGTCCTTAAAATTTGTCAAGCTCAAACCACTAGCTTGGGTGGTAACACATTCCAAACGTTCCCCTAAACAACATATGATGGTGGTGTCCTCATGTAAATCTACGATGCGGCTGCCTAGCTACTGGCTGCGTACCACAATACCACTCCGTCCAATCCACTGCCAGCGTATCGGTGGCCAAAACTTATATTTTACGTATCTGTTTTTTGTCCGAACACTCCAATAAACAAACCCAAACTACGGTAAATTACAATGCTAAGAAAACAATTTTCCTCTATTCTGATGTTAGTGTGGGGAGTTGGGTAATTTTCATTAGGGATTTGAGTGGAAAAAGTCATTGTCGGGAAACATCAGCTATGCGTATCTCACGAGTTAATCACACTGCTGTTCGGCCGCTCCTGGCTAAATTGTTAAGTGTCCAACCACTGACCGGAAGGTCGCGGAATTTGAGACCCCCTGGAGTTTCGGGAGATGTGCTGGTGATGCTGATTCCTAATAAATATGAAACAGCTGTACAGTGCTTCTAGGCTTTTCAGCATAGACTGTCTTTACTTACGGAAAGAGACCTCATTTCCCTCTGATTTGGATGTTTTTCAACTTATATATTCACTATCAACCTGAGCGAAATCTTCCAAGCTATTTGGTGGAACTTCAGGTGAGCGAGCATCTCTAAACGGCACTCTTCTTTCATCTATTCATTTGAATTAGTGTTCCGTGGTTGAGAAGCCGAGGTGGATAGCCCAGCGGACCTTCTCATTTCTGGTCCGCATAAAAGTCACTGTAAAAATCGTTGTTCAATGAAGCCTCTCCTTTAGAACTTGTTGTTTTATCTCCAGACCTGATGAGGAGGCTTTTTGGCGTCTGAAGGTTGTAAACTTTAAGGCCTTTCCGTCTTTAACCACCAAACTCATTATCTCAAGATTGTGCGAGTAATGTAAAAATTGGACTGAGTTGAGGGGTGTAAGACAAAATGTTTTATTAGACATAGTTAAATAGGTTCCATGGAGGAACGTGGGAATTTCTCGATCCTACTGAGAGCTCTGTTAAGTTATGGAATATCAAAAGCAAAACAGCTACTATGTGTTTCGCCATCACAGATTTTGTGTTAGCAAACGTACACCTGGTAGGAAAGAGCAAAACCATCAACCCCTGTTTACCTTCCATCGTTAGTTTTGTGTAATAAACTGCACAAATTAGTCCGCTCCCGCTAGCCTACCTCCTCTGACTTTAACTAGGTAAAGCCCAACGCGGTTTGATACCTGAATAGTCAAACTTGCTTCAAAACGTCGGATGTAGAGGGTACGAAGATACTAACTATTGGAATGCTGACTGTTGGTCTAACTAACCTGGCACACTTTCTTGTTAATTGTGTTTCAGTCGCCTGAAGACTGCTTGGATTTTTTGTTATTATTGGCAAATATGTGATCAGGACCTGTAAGTTAGCACCGCAAAACTTATCAGTGGAATGCTTTATGGTCGCATTTTGTGTGTTTTGCAATATTCCTATTTGTGTTAGAGCTAAGCTTGTCCCGGAAATGCATACTTTCAGGATGCATGAGGCCCAGAATCGTATACACTTCTAGAATAACTTCAGAAATTGTGACAGTTATCTGTCAGTCGTGGCGTCGCCACTCTTCGACCACTAGACCTGGTGATGCCATGACGAATATTCAAATGACGAGGGAGGGGGTCTGAGAAACGAATAACCAACTGGATTGAATTCTGAATTGAATTCTGTCCCAAAATGTCCCACCCTATTGCCAACCCTCAAATGATTTGAGGATGTACAGTCCGATAGATTGTTTGTTTGGCTTATTTTGGTACAGTAGTTGGTTGTGTCATACTGCGCCATTCCATTCACCCGTCCAATGGGATGTGCAACAAATCCGTGTTTTTTATCAGCTATGCCATATAGCGGACCTTTTATTGTCTACTCTAAGGCCATTCTTCTTATTTTTAGTATCACGAAACGCACGTTACCTATCCCGCTCACGTTTCGCCCTACTGTAGGTTTGTATGCTAAATGCCCTGCTGCTTATGTGATCTCTGTATCAGAGTTCAACCAACAATGCGAATTCTTCATCGATACTGTCATCATTATCGAAGCTTCGAAAATGGTTGAAAAAACTGTAACTGCGGTCAACCGCTTGGACGACAGTAAACTGGATTGTGTATCGTCACCACTGTCGGCTATAAACCGTGAATAGGGTGCACAATGGTCTTGGCTGCCCTTTTTATAACTCCTCATCTATTTCTTTGGATAACGGCAGTTCTGAATGACAAGATCTAGAATTCTGGCCCATATCATAAATTAGCAGAAGCTCGCTGATTTTATTTGTACATATTTATATTTGCAAAACATTTTTTAAGTCGGTTACTGCCCAAAGCAGGGAACCGAAGTGAACTGGAGGCCAATGTTGGTATGTGATTTGCTTCCCCAAGTAGTAATTTTGGTTATCTGCGTAAAACCAATAAAAAATCACGAGTTTCAACTTGACTGGCATTTTTTTAAACCAGTAAACCTATTTCGTTCTCATTACCGTTCACCACATCTGCGATGTAACGCTTACGGATTCCTGATTTCGTTGTTTTGAAGCTGGTATCAAGTCCAAACAGGGCAATAACACCGGTTACTATTAACGTAAATGGTAGAGTAAAATTAATCCTAATTACATCTGGGAGACATCTGACTTCATAACTAATGTGTGTACGTGCACAATGTAAATGGAACTGATAATTGCAAGCAATCCTTATGCGAATATATGCTACGCACATGGCTAAGCCATTATGTAAAGGTACATCTAGTCTACACATTCCAACCATGGAAGTGCGAACCCAGCGTAGCAACTGCAACTTCTAACATTCACATATTGGCTGGCCTGGCAACTCATTGACAGTCTCAAATGCGGGCAGTTATGAGGTGTCCCAGTAACTCAGTTCCAATGGGACGGAAGATATACCGCAATGTTCTGATGTTTTCGGTCATTGGTCATTTTGCCATTGTAGTGGGCTAAAGACAACTGTACATCAGTCAGAATAATCCATAACACTCCACTTGCTGGTTACGCAAGTGATTGATATCCGGTCAGTCTTGTAATGTGCGGGAGTCAGTGCATGAATCTGCTTCAAACAAAACTGAAAGCTATGGTACAGGGCAAGAACGGGGGAGGCTACAATATAGTGGTCTTTTGCACGTGATTCCATCATGCATGATGGTCCGTTTGGATATCAACGCCATGAGAAGTGGATATCTTGTCTGATTGTTCAGTATGTAGTACATGTAGGTTATCAACACAGAAGGACGAGGCACGCAACTACAACAGCTACCGTCCAGGAATAGAACTCCAAAACGTGAACCTAAGCGCCTGGGCATAGAAGTACTCACCAACACAACAGTAGCAACAACAGGACTAGATGGAACTTTTGTCTGAGAATATATGGATGATTCTCCAGATCAAGTGGATTTGATCGTCTGTGACGTGTACAACATCCACTTCCTTACCAACTAGTGCAAACAGGTGTTCAAAGCAAGGTTCGGATAAAACTAATCTGTGGCGCTCATCAGCGGAATATGCAGCGCAAAAGCTGATTTTGCGTTCAGTTTGGTCCAACTTTGGAGCACTTCCGCCTAGTATGTCATAACACACGTATGGTCGGATTAGTTGGTGGTATTGCAAAAGATGCATGGGATGAATCAGCGTGGTAATGCTTTCTTACCCTCAGCTTAATGATCGTGTATTACTGAAGAAAATGTCACTAGTGAGAAAAATACTTCGAGGAAGTAATCCCAGTCCTAAGCTTCCCTCAAAAAAAGGAAACGAGTGATCCCGAAACGGATTGACTGTTGGAGAAACTACCGTAGCTGAAGTAAGGTGACGTAATTCCTCACTGAGAATGTGACTAATTACATTTGGAAATATGGATGCCCCAGAAGGTCTTCTTGAGAACATACGCCTTGCAGTTCAACGGTCTAAATCTTACAGAAAATCCAAGGGGATTTTTCTTCTATGCATCTATGCTTCTTCTCAGAAGCATGCATAGAAAATATATTACTGTGTTGATAAAGTATGTCCAACCTGTCGACTGCTACTGCGAGTACAGTAATCCTCCCAAGAAAGGTGACTCTCAGGTGAGAAACCACTCCGTCGGAGAGTTACAACCAGTATTTCATTCCAGTATTTTTTTAGAATTTCACAACTCTGGAAAGACCACTACTCACCGCCTTAGCACTAAGACGCCTGTGTGGTCATTTCTGGTCACTGAATGCACTTTAGTGCTGATATTTTTAAAACCATATGACTGATGAACATGAATACTCCGATACGACAAATACACTCATTTGCAAATCAATTTGGTTTTCACGGGAGACTCAAGTGAATCTCTCGTGTATTATGTTCTTCAACTGGATGTGCTCCACAGAGGCTGCCTCATGTTTCCGTTGGTACGATATTCGAGATACCGCGGTATATTTTCATAAAGGAAACTACTCACAAGGTTGCTGATAACTCTTCGACAGCCCACGACCGGTTTCGCCCTTCTTGGGGCTTATCAGGTAGGCGCAGTCCATGCACATGTTGCAGTACATGAAACGCGAAGGCAAAAATTTATCCTTACACCTTACGGTTTGTAGGCGCAGCAGAACATCGATAAGGATGATTCAAGCCGACTAACTGCGTCCAATTCCGACCGCAAACATTTCAGCTCCCAACTTGAATGTTAGGTAGATTATATCAGGTTTATGTACCGTCGGACAGGAATATGAAGTTTCATGAAGATACTGATAACTACCTGCTTCAATAACACAGTCGAGGGTTTTATGACATCCTCAGAATAACTCCACACTTGTGAATTGCATACTTTGCACAACTGATCAGAACTGGTCTCAGGTACTACCTACATCTTTGGTTTTTTGGTATCTTGTTCAGCGGTTTTGGGCACGCGCTAGCGTGACATTTCTGTTGCCTACGTAACCGTCTTTGACAGTTACGGTGTAGATGAAATTTCATTAGCTCAGAAGTTGCCTAAAGACTGATACGGCTGCGAAGGAAGCATACTTCTACTTCATGTCCCGGAGCGGCGCTGCGGAAGTCTGTCTGTTTACCGGAGGCATTGTGAGAAACTTGGTATTGTTCGATTCTGCGCACTTTTCTTCATCGAGTATATGTATTTTTTTATTTCCGAGAATGTTGTTTAAATAAACAAATTCGTAAATTCTGTCGTAACGTTTTGCATCTTGGTTGTTTCTAACCAACGCTGCTGCAAATAGCCCAATAGTTGAGAGGTTGCTCTAATAATTTTAGAAGCTGAGATTCTCTATGAAACGATATATAACAATTAACAGATCACCTTTTGTTACCTCGGTTAATCGCTCAAATGTGTTGCAGTTCGAACTAGTCGAAGCCGATCCTAGTAGGATGGTAAATGACAATGTCGTGGGATACTGGTTGTCAGTTTGAGTTGTTTGCTGAAATATGTTGCAAAGTGCGATGAACAACCCAACAACCAGGAGTATGAAATTTTACTGAGAAATAGTACCATCTTTTGGGAGAGACTGGGGGTCTAACGGAATACCATATAATGAAATAAATATCCAGTTTCAAGGGCCTTAAGGAAGTTCTGAACAATGTGGGCAATGAGGCGAAAGCCAACACATCCACAGTTTCGAAACCACTCGAAACCTGCTTAGTAAACTTTGAATTAGCGGTCACCGATTTTGTAGAGGTATGTAGGTGACGGCATCTTGTTTTTGGTGCCCAGCAAGGAAGAACTTTCGAAGGATCTGAAACTGTTTTCCCGAGGGGCTGTTTTCACTTTCTAGAGGCTGGAAGGTAGAATAGAATTCTTCGCTCTTACTGGATTGGCTCCTTTAGCTAGCGGCTACCAGTGCATATCTATGAGTCGAGTTACTCAGATCTTTTCTTACAGAGATGGAAATCGCCTCAACTAGGCTACTGAATGACAGCTACAGTATGAATAATTCATAGGCTGGAAAAGGAATTCACTTTTCACCAAATAAAGCTATGTGCCAGGGCCTTAGTTAACTCACGTATCCAGCGGCCAGTATGCCGATAGATCATCTGTCCCCTCCCCGGACGCATATGTAACGAGCACCGAAACAGGGTAGCACTTTTTGCCAGTTGAAGCAAAGATGCAAAGTCACAACCAGCTAACTGTCCCACTCAAACAATAGATCGATAGACAAACACACCCAAGGGGTATAAGTTAGTGTAGGAAAGCGACTGATCTGTTTTACAGTCACTCGTAGGAGAACAAGGCGACAGTCACACCATCCGTTCAAATGAGCGATTTACTGAGAGTCGAACGATTCCTAGGACCAAGTGATTTTAAATCTTAAAACTGGACGGCCTTGTACAGTCTAACAGTAGTTGATCCTGTCCCTTGCAGCAGCATGCACGAACCCGTTGACATCGATCCGCGGCTAGCGCGGCCCTGCTGGTCAACTAGTTTACTGTAGCTTTCCTTAGGCAGTGGCTAAGGCGCGAACTTACTGACCGGAATGTTTATGGTTCGAACCCAACCTCCACTTCTCGATTGCTCCTGTTTAGGATTGGACGGCTAGATACCGAAAAGGGGTTGAGGCTGAACAATCAATTTTCCCCTAGGAAGTTATAGACGGGAAATGGTGACCCCCATTTAGTTGCGTTCTCGATGAGATCACAAGGCGCAACTACCCTGGATATTAATAAAAAGCATTCCATTTAAGGCCTTCTAGGTGATTGCTTACTGGGCGGATGAATTTTTCGGTTCGCCAAAAACGCTTCTTCCAGGGTCCTCAATGCATGTTACGAGGAGGACCACTGTGCCTCTAAAAGTGACAAACGGTTATCTGACCCGCGATTGTCTGTTACACGTTATAGTGAGCAGACCTAAGAGTTTTTAAAAGGCTCTAGAAATGTTAGTGGTCCCTATTTTGCAATGCAATGTTTGCGTGCACTTACTGCCCCATAGTTGGATAAAGACAACGGCCTACTTTGAAACTACATGAGGTACGACGCTCTAAGTGAGTAGGTACAATATACCAGAAAGATCAAACCAATGGGCTCATGTGGATGAAGTGGCGGTGGGGGATACGGTGAGCCACAGGTGGAGAAGTCAACAACTAAAAGAGAGATATCTCATCCCCAAGACGGTCTGAACGCAGTCAGAAAAAGTACGCGGATCCCCTAGTGTTAAAGTATGGTAACAAAGGTTTCCGTGTTTTAACAAAAGAGTCAAAGGGGACCGACTGCTTAGCATCATGGCTGTGTCATATTTCGGTAATTTTTAGTGAAACGATCAGTATCCGGAAAATGACTGTGCCGTCCATCATCTAATTTTTCCGTTGTGCGTTCTCTTCAAACTGAAAGAATCCTTTTGACGAATCGGTCCAAGCCCTTTGTTCCCACGTAATATTGCACGACTAGTATTTGGCCGTGGATCAAGCAACAGCCAATTAACGTACCAGAGCCACAAATATTTTGACTGTCAGGCAAAACGCCGATTCCAAATCATCACACCTTATCGATACCACTGAGTGTGTGTCACTGATGCTGCTATGGACAGGCGATAATGCCGGTTTCTAAAAATAGCAGCCATGATGCCTTTCGTGTGCTTTCGAGAAGGTTCGCACACCCTACTCTCATTAGCGGACTGGCATCTTATTGGTTAAGGCCGGTTCGGAAAACCTAGATAATGCGGGTTTTGTGATTTTATTGGTTGCCAAGGCAAACCTCCGCCCTGCTCCAGCTGTTCTAGTCTTTTCTGTGTTCGTCTAGAAAGACTAGAACACTGTTACTCTTTTGGAAATTCAGTAGACTAAATTTGTCATAAATTATTTTACCTAAAGTGAGTTGAAAGCACAACAATGCAGTGAAACCCATCAGTGAGGCACTCATGTGGAGAAACACATATACCCAAATGCGGACTGTTTCTTTCACAGAGTTTTGTGGATGTATGTATGTAAGTACCAAAAATCAGCCAATCTTCCAACCGCAAGTATAGTTAATACAGCGAGAGACGTTTGTTTTTCGAAACTTTTTAAATGGCTATGGCGCCAATGCGTTCCTTTGTTTCCAGTATCATGTCCGTGTCGGTACGCACTGTCAAAACAGAATAGCATCCGCAGATTTGACCAGTAGATGAATTGTTGGACGTGCCAATTTAGCTTCAGCTAGCTGGACTTTGGGACCTTCAGCGTTGCCTTTACATGTTAGTTCTTCCAATTTTATCACAGCACGTTGCTTATTCAGACGAAAAAGAAGCTTCAAATATACCACGCCCATGACATCCAATCCATCAAAATCAACCTGGTACTCTAGTAAGTTTAGGAATTTCCGTTTCACTTCATGTGTAATTCTAGTGGTAACTGGCTTTTTCTGTTAGGGTCCTCAGCGGTGGACACCATGCACATTTGGCTCTTCGGCTCACTATTCCAACTCGCCTGTATTAACATCTATAATAAATTTAACTAACACATCCGAGGGAATAATAAACTACCAATTTTACGGATATCTGTTTGAGTCAGCTAGGTCTATACTCACAAATACCAAGTCAGAACGAAACTCGAGGATAATGACCACTATAATAAATCTACTGGTTATTCAATTGCTTGGCCTACTCAAAATGGGCAGAGCTGTCTGCCTCTGAGCATGCCACCAGATTGTGGATAAGGGGACGGCCCCTTGTTCTTTATGGATGAGGGATTCGCTGAAAATGAGCACTTTATATTCAATAACAAGCCGCAAATCGGGTGCGATGGGTTCTGGCCTGGTCAGCTTGTTTCCTATGAAGAGGTGCAGGTACTTAATGATAGTGTTGCAACTAATCTTCGAGATAAAGTCCCGGCCCCAAGGTGTAAGATCAGGAGGTTGGCATAGGAACAGCCCCATCGTGTTAGGTCCATCGTAGGATCGGCTACTGTTTCTCCCAGGATAGGTTTGTTCACTAAGCTGCCATCCGCTTCTCTAAAACCGACAACGCAAATGACGTAGAAGATTCCATTAAGGTCTCTATGGGACAAAACTCTGAATCAAACCGCGTTCGGCGGTGTGCGTTGTCTCGGGGAGTACTTGGCATCCTGAGTATTTTTCAACCAACCAATTGGCGCTTGAAGTGCAGTTCACGGACACCCTATGGAGGGCGAATCTGGTGCTCATCATACTCGCTTCCCAGCAGGTATGATAATTTAGTCAAAGGCTCCGGGTGGGACACCCAACAAAACCCTCCATTTTGGTGTAGACAGTTACAAAGGGTTCCAATTATTTCACTCGTGGAGATGGTTGTCCATGTTGATTAAAATGCCGAGTAGCACAACGCAATCGTCAACGTTGTTTCCACCAATAGACAACCCGACTAAATGTCGCATACAACACACATTCCATTCAATTTCATTCGTACTTGAATATGATAGGGAGATTTTCAAGCTTGACATTGGTTTTCCTATAGAACGTCAGCACGTTCATCAGAGGGAGAAGTAGCTGCTCTTTTCGGAGACTCTCAGAAACCATTCCAGCTCATTTGTGCAGCGATTAACTTTCAGTTTGCACGCAATAGTCCGAAAATTATAACCGACAATAATGTCGAGGTTAATTGGTGAGCATGTTTTCGACGAGGTCTTCTCGAGTCCTGCATTTGCAAAAGCCAAGAAATAGTATTTGAGTGAATGTAATGGGCACGGTGGATACCAAATAAATGAGGAAAGGACTGCTTTGGCTGCATGTCAAGAGACATTTATTTCAAACCACCAATATGAACAGCTTCATTTCACTAAAACAGAAAAGCAACCTAACCCATAAGTTTACTGGCTGTGCAGGAAAAATCTGTTCCGAAGATGCCCTAGAACAGGAGATCTTAACTCTGGCCAATAGTCTGAGCAACAACGGGTTTCCCGACAATTTTATTTGGAAGCTTTTGAATAGAGAACAGCCCAAGGTTGTCATCACCACACTTGAAAGAAAACCGGTCTGCACCAACCTTCCTTCTGAGGATGATATGCTGGTCGACCTACTCAATAAAAAAGGCACTGAGCCAGACAGAGCAAAGTTTTCGCTGCAGCAGCAAGCGGAACCTGGCCCACAAGCAAACGTTCGTATTCCTTTAGTCTGTGATAGAGTTCTTGTTCACGCCCAAAGTGTTAGTATGCTCCTTCTCTTACTGCTGTCCATCGTATTACATTGTACGCATGACAAAGCATCTTGGCCATAGACCAAGTGAACACATTCCACCCTGGCTAGCTTCTGGAACTAGGAGGACGGTAACCAGCTCAGTCGTGCTGCATCTAGCAGAAGGCGCACAGTGTGGTGACCAGTCAGATTTTGCGTGTCGTTTACAATGCGCCTGTTGGTCCTCCTCGATCGGCCAAACAACCCACAATTGTAGTGACTGAGTTTATCGCCATTCTACATCATGACCCGACTATTTATCATAGCCCAGTTCATCTATCTCCGCAAACATCCAATGATGAATATACAACCACAACACGGCGTACACTGAAAACCTCAGATCATCCAAATGGTGAACTAAACTAGGTTTTTCTTGTTGCCTACTACGCTCATTTCACCGTGTACAAGTACTCCTGTCTTGTCCTTCGCAACCGTATCACTTTAGAAGGCGTCGTCGAGAGCATGTTCGTCAACGCATCGTTGTTGCGAATTCACTATGTGTTAGTGCATCGGTCCGATAAGTTGATGGGGCGCCAATCTGTATTCTTCGATGCTGCGCAGGATGCCGATCAGAGGACCTATGCCTACAGTTAATTAGGCCTTATGCATCAGTGGACCTATCTAACATTGTTGCGAAGGATGCATGGTCTGTCCCGTCAAATCCTCCGACGGAAGAAGTCAGGAAAGAACTGCAAGTCCTAACAAGCATCAGTGGCCCACTTGCTTTAGTTCCGGTCTACTTTGATGACTTTGGTGAGTCGATAGAAAACGGACCGCACCACAACAGGCCTTCTCTAAAATTTGGTACACAGAAAAAGTTCATAAACTGTGGATCGACTAGACTGCATCCTCTGTTTTCGGAGAAGCCTCACGCAGCGTTTGTGGCAAACATCTTGACATCAGTATGACTGCGGCCGCAGCCAAGACGTCTGCACAAGTTGTCTCACATGCAAGAAGAATTGATGAAAGGGAAGGAGGTCAGCTTTCGCATAAACCTTGGTTGTCACGATCAGATCCTCACTGTTCATTCAGAGTTAGGGCACTGATACAAATACCATAGACCAACACATCTTTTAGTTCTGGATATCAGAGTAGCCTTTAGCACCGTTGACTGAACGGTCTCAAGTAACTATCTGCCAAGAGTTGGCATACCTAACAAATAGGTTCAGTTACTGAAGGCAGTTTACTAGCAGACATACTAAAAAGAGAAGTTAGGGCCTGTGACCAACTTTCCACCCCCACCGCTCACCGACTCCATAGGTGTGTGACATGACTCTATCATAACTCTGTTCTCTCCCACTTTGTAATCGTTGATATCTTCCACAATGTATCGGAATGGTAACACAACAGAAATAATAGAGCCGTTTGTTTAGAATTCTCCGGTAACATCGCCGTGCTAGTAGCACCCAGGGTGTAGAGGTTGTCTAGGACCGGTTACCGAAAAAGGGCGAACTGCAGGACCTTCGATTTGCCCCTTCAAATGTGGGAATTTGCTCCAAGGCTGGCAGCAGCTTGTGCCCGAGCTCACCCTGGATGGTGGGTACCTATATGAACATACATAAAGTGAACAGCCTTGTCCTCTCCGAGGCTGTGCAGATACCGGTGAATGGATCATGGAAAGATGAAAACGACAAAACTCGAATGCTAGAACAGCATAATCTATAGAAAGGTTGTGATATTCCTCCTTCTCAGAGGGGCAAAGTCCGCGATGCTATTATACTAGCCGTTTCGGCATATGAACATGGAGCCTGACTCATCTGTGCAGATGACGTTCGCAGAGTGCGCCTGTACGGAAATCGCAGCCTGCATTTACATGGCACGCATCTGGTAGCAACAAAACGTCTGCAGTGGCAGGTTGCGTCTTAGTCTGTTGAATTTTGAAAACATCATTTTGAATGAAATGAGATGGCTTGGGTATGTTTCACTCATGCCTATCTAGCATCTTCCACGTTGTATGTTATTTGTGTATGCTGATTAGTGGAAGGATGAACGAGGAAAACGAAACCTGCAGGCGGAAAGGGATAAAGACTAAATCAGTCCCCGATAGAGTTCAGAAGATTGTGACTGCCGTCGGTTAGGAACACTCGTGACTACGGCTAAGCATCTGGACAATAGAAGGGTTTTCCAACAGTTGGTTTATCAATGATTCGTTCAGAACTAAGCCTGGTAATATGTCCGTGTCGTGAAGACACGGAGGCATAGCATGTTTTATTCAGCTGGTGCTCGACAACGAAACCACTGCTTCATTTAACTTCACACCTCTAAGCGAGACGAGGTTGGGCTGTTTAAGCTTGCTTAGTGCTCACTCCACCTTCTGTCTCTCCATGGCCTCTTGTTCAAACACCACAATGTATCGGCTCCCAAGCAATGTGAAGTGACCCACACACAGGCTAACGAAGCGTAACAGACAAAAATTTCCATCACTTGAGAGCATAGCATCTCTTCCAGAGCCGTGGTTTGAGCTCGCTAGACCTTCTCAGGGTTAGTGTGGTGTTTTTTTGTCTTCTTGTGGATTCTTACAGCAAACCTACTTGGAATTCACAAAGTTTCCTAGACGGCGAATGTACTTTATGCTCAGGGTTTTCGACGTATTCACTGAACTTTGTCGTCTTAGAGTAGTAGCAGCTAGAACCCAAGCGACCGCGTGGGTTAATGAAGTTTAGCAGCCCATCCTAGCAAAATTTTCGAGTTTTCGCGTAAATGTCTCGATCAGGTAAGTCCATGAAAAGAGGGATTTCTGAAGTGTTTTTAAATACAATATTGATTTTAATGCAAAGCCCATGAGAAATTCATGGATGCCGGATACTTTTGTGGCAGAAGATGTGAACCTCAGTTCTTGCCATTAACTAAATTAGTTTTGGTACCAAAATTTAGGGGACTGCATGGACGGTCGGATAGGACAGTCACATTTTTGATTTCAAAACAGTTCTACCAAGCAGGAAGAAGCATTCCTAGAGTGAAGTGCAATAACAAAATCTTTTTCCGAAATCTACATGCTTTCTCCTTTTTCACTGCGTTTGTTAACATCATAACAGAAAGTCAGGCTTTCCTTGAATTCTGATTGTCTTTTCGAATTCGAAAGCTAGCACTTTTAAACTGGCCAAGTCTTCTTGAAAAAAGGTCTCGGTGGATTCCAAAAATCTCATTAGGAAGCTTTAGCTAACTGACGATCCGAGACACTGTTTTCGTGAAATTTTGTGCAGCGAATGTCCTCAAAGACGGGTTAAAAATGGGCTTCCTAAAGCTGTTTTTTCTGGAGGACACAATTTTTTTTCCAGATTGTTAACAGGATCAGACAGGCTTAGCAAAGCAGCCAAAACACAACAGGACTATCTGTTGGAATGGTCCAGGACCATCTCGGTGTTGAAACTCGGTTCCATCAACTCATCAGTCCTCAGCAGCCATTGTTAGTTTCTGCGTTAGAACATCGTTTACTGTAGCTGAGTCCACGACACTGCCTGACCTCACTGCCTCCTCAGACCCAGGAATCCGGCGTTGAGCATAGCCACTCGAGCGTTCTCACTGTCTCCGACAAATCGAGCAACGTGCTGGCCAATGATAGGCAAAAACGACAGTTGATTGTAAACATGACACCCAATTGAGAAGCAGAGTAAACAGGCAACAAAATCTTACTTTGATCGACCAGCAGCGGTGAATTTTCTCGGTGCTTTGTGTAAATACTCGAAAGCTGATAACGTCAGTGCGGTAAACCATTGGCCAACCTCGCCTTGTCGCAATAGTTCAGTGCGGAACATCTACTCACTCATCAACACCAGTGCCATACCAAGTCAAGTAGTCAGGGACAGAAACAATCTGGCAGAAAAGCGCAGGCAACTGAGTTTCATTTCACAGCGATATACAGGGGGAACGGAAAAGAAAGTATGCTCGAACAAAATTTACTTGTCATCACACATTTTAGAAGAGCCTGGTGAACGAACTCTTGCCCAGAGTTTTTTCTTCAGCCATTATGTGCTGTGAGAATCGGAGCATTGTACTGTCCGACTCACGCAATAACTGAGTGTGGACAGTAATACCAACAGGCTGTTTAAATCGCTAACAAAAACCGCGGTAGAACAATAGCCCTTTAGCTGCTGCATCTGCAATATTATGACACCAAAGTTGCATGCCGTATAAGTTTACTTATTCTTCATGAACCTCCGTCCACAGCAAGATTCAGCTCCAATATCCTGGTGAAGTTACACATGGGTGAACAGGGATTCATGAACTCAATCATAGCAGCCACTTTCGTTTTCTGACGAAAATTCTGAGGAAGAAATCGAGGCTTGTTACCATTCGCAAAGGCTTTTATATATGTTCCCTAACCTTTTCTCAATTTAAGAAAAAATATGTAGAGAGCTTTCAGTGGGCAAGAAATTAATGCTTAATTCGTTCTGCTAGGTCTTTGTCATCAAGAGTTATAATAAAATCCTGTAAAAAGTAATTAAGCCTGGTGTTTCAGTGTGGAAGTTCCAGTGGCGTGAGCATATTGTTCAATCTCTCAACGGAGGATCGGGTTACTCACGTTTTACTAGCATCGATGCCTTCCTTCGATTCTGAACGCCTAATGTGACACCTCTGTTGTAGCTTACTCTCCTACCTGTCGGTTACTGTGCACATTGTCAAAACACTTGTTTAACTGATTCGCATTTTATTTCCGACCTTTTTATAATTCCGCTATTCAAATGTTAATGTTACTTAATGATTGAGGGTCACGGACGGAAGTCCGGCCAAAATCTGGAATTCTGTATTGCTAGACTTATTTTTCAAACCCATTAGCCAAGTGTATTTTATTGTAATACGACTCAATCGATCGGTCAATCGATTCCCTCTCTGAACCTAAAGTATTTGGGAGTCAAGTTACGCGTATCTGGGTATGACTGAATGCGTGAATCCATCTCAACATTCTGACTGACTTACATGCGCTGTTCCCGGTCACGCTTTTTGTTACACCCCGTGGCAAGAGTAAAGGACTATCCAGATTATTCAGAACATGTCTTGTGTTTTAGTTACCGGCAATTCATAAGTTGAAGACACCTAGGATAAGTTAAATAAAAACCGAAAATTTCCCGCTTTCTAAGCCAAAGGAAAGATGGCCAAGCAGGTATAAACCCAAAAGTATGAGAGTATTCAGATCAAGCAATCTGTTCACAAGAAACCACCCAACATTGGTTCATTCTAATTAACAGGAATTTACACATCCCACAGTTGAACAGGCCTAGGAACGAGTGGCTTGAAGCGACCCTTTCTTGGCTTTGTCGTTCTCTCTGACAGCTTCTGTTTATTCATTCATTGCGTAAGTTTTTCTTTATGTGAATCAACTGTCGGACATCATTCTAGGATAACTCCTTGCTATCTTCCTGTCGCCGGGAGTAGACAGGAGGGCATCTTTCAACAAGATAGCTCTGAGACACACTACAACCTGGCGTCTGCTCCGTGGTAGTAAGATGGTCATCATCTTGAAATCCGAAACTCAACTTCTTCAAGAACACAAAGTGTGCAACGTCACTGTAATTACAGAGGTGAGTTTGCATATGTGCTCAGACTTGAATGCATAGCAGTTAACGCTCCACTCCAGTGGTTACTTCCACACCATACTTTCCGCGTCCGACCTTCCTTCTCTTAGTTTAGTTTAACTCGATGTCCGTGGGTGGCGAATGTCACAAAGCCGTCAAATGCCCTGTCGATGTCGGATACACTATTGGTTATAGTTTTTATCCGTTTATCTCAGCCGCCTATTTAAATCACGCATCCTTTTCAGAGTAATAAACAATATGGATTAGGTTGATCATATCCAGGCATAAAATGCGCATATTCCTCGGACATTTCACATCTAAGACGATCACAAGAGCTTAAGGTCTACCAGAATAGCTCGGATGGACGTTGCATGTGCACAAACCAGCCTTCTGTAGACCAGGCCAATCAAACTCACGACCTAGCTATTCGTGGGCTTCTGACACGGCCTAACGTGCCCTCTATGGGGACAGATCAAGTTGTTCTGGAACCTATTAGTCACTGAAAGCTTTCATTGCTTTCTACTGATGTGAACACAGTGATAACCGGAAGCAACCAAACCTCATCTCCCAAAGTGGCTCGATAGTTGAGATTTCTTGCCACTGATCTGCAATGAGAACCGAATGAATCGCACGTAACCGGATATCAGGTCAAAAGTAGTCTCATTTTGCATAATTTGCGGACATGGTAGTGGGAGATGGTGCCAGTAGATCTCGTAGCTTTTTCTACGCGGTTTGTCACTCCGGGGATAACCGAATCATGAACATCTCATTTGACGGGTGAGAAACCTCACACAATGGAAGTTTACCAAAACCTAGCAACTGTTCTTCCAGAATTAATTGCTTCGTTACTTCACATTATACGAGTTCTGCCTTACACTGGAAAGTGTGAACAGACTTGTATAGTTTTTTAGTTGGTGAAATCAGATCACACTAGGAACCAGAAGAGTCTGTGTGATGTATCATGTATTGGAAGTACAACAACTTCGTGAAGTCGCGCGATTGTCACATGATGCAGTGTATTCTGCATGCAGCTATTACGTAACCATAGAAAAACAAATTTGCAAAGCTTCCGGGTGCTCTTCTACCACAGTCGTAAGGAAACGGTGAAGAAAGGAAACCGTGGGAATTCTCGTGATCATATCCAGGGTGCACATCGGATACAGGCATACTTTACGCATACTTTCAGATGAGGATACCAGTCCATGTTCCGCTGTAGAGAAAATGTCTTACACGTAAGCGATGAAAATAGTTTAAGTCACTGGATCCATTTTTGTGTCTTCGGAGGCAACAAGCTATCAAGTTCTCGCCGGAAAAATCATTTGCATCGGGATAGTACTTGTAGAAGACAGCTAGTATGTAGAAACACCATTCTAGTTGGTAATACCGTTAACTAGGTTAGCTTCGGGTCCTGTGCCACCCATAGGAAAGCCGTCCAGCATTAGACGCTTAATGGTGCCTTTCAGCCCTTCCGAGATTCCTGTTGAGAATGTTTCATTCTCCAATCGTTCTTGTTTACCTCAGCAACACACCTGGAATATCACCCCTGGGGACCATCCAACATATAAGGCCAAACCTACTCAAAAAAATTAGCCGCATGAGATGACAGAAACCCGGTGAAAATGAACCACTGGGTCCAAGAAAAGCTGTGTTCCTTAGATAGTAGTATCTCTTCATAAGTAGCCACTACCCCAAGAACAAAGTTTTTTGGCTCGAAAACTTCCATAAGCATGGTAGTCTTCTGATATTTTTGGACGCGGATAGGAAGAACTATCTGGGTTCATTTAGAAATCAGAATTACAATCAGGTTCTCAAGGTGGTCGCCATGGTAGCTAGTATCAGTTCATTCGTACGGTTACGCAAGACCTAGTGGGATATGTCCAGAAAGTGGATCTCAGTCCTCTTTGCACATAGTTTTGATAGATATTTCCAAGAAAGGATCAGGCTCTAAACATGAACTGTCATGATCATGAACACTGTGAACACAATACCCATCAGTAGTTAGGATAAACATTAAGCATCCTATAGGGTTAAGTCGAGTGGATTGGGGACTAACGGAAACCCGGGTGGAACTGTTCATTTCATTCTTAAGACATGCCTATCCGACGAGTACAACCAAACTAGAAAGTGTGCAACGCTTGATCTCTTTTAAATATAAGATGAAGCCTTAGAATCCCAACCAAGAACAAAGCAAATGAGAGCAAATCAAATAGGGCTAGCAGCGCGCTACAGCTAAGCCCATCACGGGAAACTCAGGAACAAACCCGACTCCACCAAAATCACCTTAGTTACGATGGTGCAAATTCGTCGAATAAAAGATCACGTGGCATGCATGTGAGTCTGTCAGATTTCCTGGAAATTAGGGGCTACTCCTAACTGATTCCTAGATTATTTTCAAGTTCGTCCTTTTCACCCAACGTAATATCTGAGGAACAGGTACACGCCAGATAGATTCAACCCCGTGCGAAGCAGATACCGTTAGATGCAGCCCAGCAGATTTATCGTCAAGTGCCACATGACTGAAACATTGTGCTACTGCGTTTTCATCATATGCTCGACGTCAGCCATTTACCCTAACTTAAGTCACATTTTTGCTCATAACAACCCATTGCTATTTGTATGAGCGTATGTGGCATTAAATATCCAGGTTCTCCGTTAGCCACTAGTTTTGCACACAACGCGTTTCCGTTCAGTTGTAGTACCCTTTCGGTGCCTAACTAGCATGCCACCCGAAGGAAACATGAGGGCTGTGATACTGCCAGTTTGCCCAAGCACATACAGGGGAAGTCGAGATGCAGAGGTCGGGTTCGAACAGTAAACTCACACTCTAACGACTGAGCCACCTCTGTAATTAAACCATCGGTGGTGTTTGACTGAGGGGTGTTGTCAGACATTGGTCATTTCAGCCGAACATCACAGCAGTGTTGTCTAGTATGTTTAGTTCCTGGGGGTATTATTGTTATCGTCATTATGATATACTACTATTTATAGGGGGTTGCACGAAGAGACTGGACCTTACCGTGGTGTGGCGGTTTGCGCACCTCAGCGACCCGTTGAGCTATACTGGGGGTGTCCCGCGACACTCGCAGAGTCTCTCATACCAGGTTGGTCAATGGGTAGAGGTCTGACGAACACAGTCTCCTGGCCCTCCAGGTTGGGGGTTGGAACATGTATGGCGACGTGTTCCGTAAAATTGGTAATGTACTTGCATTTCCAGCCCAACACC
>SJOL01006347.1:91554-102356 GCA_004794785.1 Opisthorchis felineus | reverse complement strand
ACGAACCTTATGGTTGTACGGCAGTGAAGCATCAGTGTCAACACTGATGTTGCTGTCTTTCATGATGATGATGCGTTTCCATTTCCCATTTTATCCTCATGGAAAACAGCAAAAATTGACGTCAAGACGGGCTGGCACCGGATTTTTGTAGCTTTTGTGTAAACTACCAGTCACATTCGGTAAGGTTACCAAAAATAATGTAGAACGCTCCCGGATCCTCATAGCTAACTATTCTCACAGAATATCCCATTCAACAAACTGGATGAAGTGGCGACTGGAAATTCTAATTGCACGGCTGGATCTTAACCGATGATCCAGTGAACTGCGGCTTCCGACCTTGCAGGACACTCAAAATTCTCTGTAGTTTTTGAAAATAGTAAACCACGTCTTAAGCTATCCACATTAGCAGCCAGTTTTAGGTTCCCCAATTGAGGCATGCAGCATTGGAACCAAAGCATAAAGTGGTAATGTAGCAGAATTTCCAGCATCTGAAAGTAATTTTCCCCCTTGATTTTATAGAGGTATTCTTATGAAACCGGGGTGACTGGCCTTTGGCATGCTGTCACTCCTGTGTGTCTGGTCACTGAGGACACACAGACTGAGGACAATGGGATTCATTGAGCTGTAATGAGTTCTGCATGAGCGCATCGTTAAACATTTGCAGTTCTAACTTTTCCATACTTTATGTGTAATATCTTTGCAAAATTGGAACCGATAGTTTCTGCTAACATGTGTGTGGCGTTTGCAGATAGCATGCAAGTAGTTTGCTAAATGGATTTATGGATAGCCAATAGTCTAGCGTCAAGCTGAATACCCATTTCTTCAGGAGTTAAATCGATAAAGCATCTGGCGAGCTTAACACTATGGAGTGGTCACAAAAAGTTCACCTCAGTACAACCATTGCCAGTAAATCTGGCCGTATGTCTGAGTAGCGAATCCCCACAGAAGAAACGCCAAATGCTGTTTGTAGTTCTTATAGATCAGTCAAGCTCTCCACAGAGGAATGAAAACCTTTAGCACTGCTGTGAAATAGGCAGACAGGGCGAGGAAAACCACCTTGTTTACATTTTCGTCATAGAGCAATCCCCGGGTAAAATAAATAGAAAAAAACTAAGAAGAGTCTGAAAACACCCACAAACTTGTCATAAATCCTTTTATCTAACTGACATGCACAGTGCTCATTCTTCATACAGGTCATCGTAGGCATTTATTACATGCACTCACAGAAGCGTGTGATAAACTACGCTGATCAAACTTCACAGAAGCACAGCTGGCATTTTGTGTACGAATTTGGTTTCGACGATATCCACAACTAGTAGCGGTTTTACTGTAACAGTCTTTAGATTTGCAAACGAGCCATTACACCCTACCGCCTTCTAGAACAATCGGTAAGCTGTTTGAGACAGCATTGTTATCAGAAGTTCACTCCCGGAAAAGAAAATCTTCAAAACCTTCCTAAAACATACCCAAACATGCGTGACGGTGTGGTGTAACGAGGCTATGGCGTGCTGCACAACAAGTGTTGCATGTTCTCGGCATGATGCCCCGAGAGTCCACACCATACTTCTGATCTATTATTAGAAGAATCTATACCCAGTAGACCAAATACACTACTCGTATCTCGAATATCGTACCAGCTAAGACATGATGCTCCCTAGTGCAGCACACATTCGTTTGCTTAAAAACACCATAAACGAGAGACTCAGCTGGGCCCCAGGTGAGTCTCTCGTCAAAGCCAAATTGATATGCCGATGAGCGTGTTTGTCGAAATCTATACCTAACTTCGTTTTATCCGGGAGCTTGACAGCCACGATGCACTATGAAACTCCAGAAATTTGCATTGGTATTTTTTTTGCTTTTAGGTGTTAATTCCTGTATCCTAGTTAAAATTTGCTCCGTACAAGTTCCAAGGATCTGGAAAATGATATGTATGCAAGCAAACCGCATTGTACCGTGTAAAAGTGTAGTCTGGTGTCATCTGGTCGTTTACAATTTCTCCCAAGTCTCGTGGTTCTAATTGAACGAGGGAGATTTGGTGACTCCATAACCCACTATCACTGGTTAAATTAGTTCGAATCGGTTATAAGCCAGTCCTTTGTGAACGCCGTCTGAGGCACGATGTACTTCTGCAATCATGTCGAGCGTAAACTCTCCGCTAGGCCCAATTTTATTTATCCATCTCATCACTGATCGATTTTTTCTCGCAAACCTGTAAAAGCTTTCTTATGTAAATGGGTTGGATTGTGAGTATGTGATGCGAAAACCAGGATTTGGCTAGTACAGTGCCGTCAGGTCGATGGGTCTATGATCTGTGTAGGTAGCGTGGAGGTGTGAAAACAGTTTTGATACCATCAGTTCGGCCTACTGATATAACGTCCTCAAGGTAGTTCTGTCGTTAAGTTTAAAAGCGCTGGCTACATCCAATTGCACTGCACCAATCGATCGAATCCTGTTGCAGCTGTCTGCAGTTTGATGTGTATTTTGCTAACCAAAGTCAAGGCTAAAAGGTGGGGTGTACGCGGGCACATGAAAACAACCCTACGAGAGAAAGTAATGTGTTCGGTAGGTTAGAAGAGTCCTTTGTACAAAAACCGACTTCAACCAAAAGTTCCAAGGTGGCCGTTCTAATGTTAAGCTCAGCCAAACGCTCCGAGTGTTCGGCTACAGTTAAAAGCTCAGGGTCTTTAAACGGACTTACTGGAGATCAAATCTTGAAAATTACGGCGGACCTCACTTCACTTTAAGGACGAAGATTTGATGAGCAAATATTGAAATTTCATCAGTTTGGCTTGTTGTAGTAAAGTACCTATCCAAACGATTTTCCCGAATATTATCAGTAAACAGAGCTACTGGACGAATTGTCCTCTCGCTTTCCATACGGAGCACACACAAGTGGTTTGAATTTTTTCAACAGATCGTTCATCCTATGAAGAAGTTGCACCCGAGTGACGCCATGCGCTTGTATAATTGAAACCTTGTGTTTTTGTTGTTTCAGCTCATCCAGACAGTCTGGCTAGCCTCAGTACACAAAATAGAAGGAGGCACAGCCGGCGAATCATGTGAAACAAATCATGTGCCGCGCAAGTTTTGATGTGCTAGTCTGCCTCGGACCGACTGAGAGCCATGTGAATGCCTTTCTTCAGTTCATCCGATCTTCGCTTACGAAAACCGTCTGGAAACGTCTGGACAGACTGATATGTTCTGCGGACGTCCAATCTTTTGAACACTTGAGGCATAAACTAAGATTCTAATTGTATGGAAGTAACACACTACTCATAAGGTTTATGAAAACTATTCGACTGCCCACGACCGGTTTTGCACTTCTTGGAGCTCATCAGGTGGACACAGTTCCCGAGTTTCCCTCAACCCTATGTTCCACTTGAACCCACATTGCACGAAATTAGCAAAATACACTAACTTGTACAACAATTTGTTTTTTTTTTACAGGAGACCCAACTGAATCTCTCATTTATGATGTTCTTCTTCAACTGAATGTGCTGCACTAGGCTGTCACATGTTTCACTTGGTACGATAAGCCAGTATAAGTGAGACGACCGATTTGCCCGAAAGACCACGCGGACTGCACCTTATTCCTGCGCTTTTCGTAAGATGTCTTGCTAAAATTTCACAGACGGATCAGTAGGCATCGCAGAGCTAAATGCACAAAAACTATGCCAACACATCTGATTTGTATCAGTTTGTCAGCGAATTAAGGATGTTTCCCGTGACGGGAACTTTGGACGTTTGTCCTGTGCCTTCAGTTCCACAGATGGTGGAGTATCGGAAGATAAGAAGTGAAACACAAACATCTAGTTTTAGACTGTCACTTATGTTTACAGGTCCTTGTTTATTTTCTCCAAAAGTAGTGAATCATTTCAATCAGGTGAAAAACGCTTGAAACCGATTGAGTAATCATCGTTTTCGGAAAAGTTTGGTAACAATCGGAGCCAAAAGGTTGGTTTAACGGCATACATTGGAGAATACTAGCGCTGATGCTTCAGAATGGCTTGGTAGACAATTGGTAGATTTTACCAAGCCCTTCTGAAACGATGACTTCTCAATCGGTTCCAAGCTTTTTCCAATTGATTGAAAGCATGCTGATACTGTTTCTTCTCAAGCCTGACTGTCAAAAACCGTATTTTATGTTTAAATAGCTTCACTTATTCAAGCCCCGGTCTCATTCAGTAGTTTGAAAAATGTGACAAAATATGAGCAAAGGTGACTCGATCTCATCAGTCTTTAGAATAAGTTTAGTTACTTGGTGCATTCAGGGGCAATGATCAGTCTGGTCAAACTGATTAGTATTAATTACGACCATTCGGGGGCAGTAAAAAGGCCTTCCACATTTTGGCCTGGTGCTCCTCGCAAGATAGTTCTTGTTACGTTCTGGGATGTTTTCTCTAAGTGGGGTGTTCCATGTCACACTTTTGATTCGCTGAAATCCTTTCATCTATGGGGGTTGGGAGGTTGTTTGCAGTGCGAACTTGCATCCCTCCACATCCTCTTCGCTGTGCAGGTTCCAATATGTTTACATAACTCCATTGTGACCGATATGCTAAAAATCTACATCCAGATGTGCAAAGCTTATTTTGACTTGGGACGATTATGTGTAGGCTGTCAGCGTCCTACTCAGCGAGGTTTTATGACCATCCTACAATCATACCGTTTTTCCGGGCATTCTTATCCGCATCTTTATTTAACTTTATTTTGGTCCGACTCGTAACTTGTTACGTAACAGAACCTGGGGTTGGTCACCAAACTATAGCAAACGCGTGCTTTGTGTCGACAGTAATGCAATTGGACTGAACCGTGTGACAATGAACAGCACTGACGCACCATCGCCAATATGTGCACCGTTACGTCCTAAATGCCTAAATGGTTACCTACAGTGACCAGTGCATACACACACCATTCCGTTAATGCTGTTGCCGTGTGCATCCGCATCCGCTCAATAGCAGGCAGAACGGTGACGATCGATCGAACTCGGAAGCTAAAGTGCAGCGGATCACGCGCACGCAGGTAGCATCGTTACGGAACTGATATTTTTTACCGTTACAACGGTAACAGGCCGTCCCAAGCAAATTGAATCAGGCTTGGATTAGTCCAGCTAACCGAAATGGATAGGCTCTGAAGAGGCTATTTACCAGAGTTTTGGTTGGAGATTATTCACTTTTTCGACTGACATCGGCATTGGCAACAGGGTGATGCAATTAGTTGTGCGTGTGTTGTACCACAACAATTAATAGTAGTAACAGGACATAGTGAAAGATGACACTTGTGAGGACGTTAATTCGAATTCGGAGTGTTCGTTCTGCCTGGACTGTCTTTGAGTTCCGATTAAACATTTTGTTCGAATCTTATATGTATCGGTTCAGACTAACCCGTCTGGATGGTTGAACAGTGTGAACGTCTGGCCAATTGTGAAAATCGTACATGGGGTTTGCTTGTAGCGAGCACGGTCTTCGGCCGCTGACCCATTTGAGAGGGGAGTGCGACTAGTCGGTGTGAACTCCAAATGGTTGCTTACGTTGAAAGGTAGTGTTTGTGGTAGCTCATCTGGAAAAGAACTCTTCCAACAAGTGAAAGACCACTGATTCGACTCTCGCTTCAATCCACTTCAGCATACTTCAACTCGTGTAAGCTGTCAACAGACGAAGTAAATTTAAAAAAAAAACTCAAAAGCACGGTTCATCATAGCGAACGACCTTGTACGGGAATACACATTTCACTTGTACAGCATACTATCATTCCTGACATCACCGCCAATGTTGGACATCATTGATTCGCTGCCTTACAGCCGGGAAAGGAGAGGCAAAATTGGGGAGGGATGGAGCCTGTTGCATGCAATCGGGGTCGAAACTGATAACAAGAATGTCATCAACAAGGGTTTAAGGGTATAGTGCAGTGAATTCAGTGGATTGAATTAAACCAGCTCGGTCACTAACGCCAGACAGGGTTCTGAGACGTTTACGGTCAGATAGCAAAGACATCCAAGGACCTTCAACCACGAATCTGAAGAATGTTCATAGAGTGAACAGGTAGGCTAGGTAAGCACAGCTACCTTCGAGTAAAGACGGTCAAACAACAATGAGGGTAAGGATTGCTTGTTGACCTAGTTAAGGCCAACAATTGCATTAAGAAGCCACATCTGGATATTAACAATACATTGTTTGATGGTTTTGAAAGCAAATCACCAACGGACAAAACAAGCAGTTGATATTCAAACATTTTAGCAACCACAACAGTCGCGCGGTGGTTGCCGATCCAACAGAGAACGACCAACTCCGTATTTTAATGTATTCGATAGATCGACTTAAGTCAATACGAAGTAAACTCGAGAGAGTAAAATGACTAGATTCAAGCCTGATAGCATTCTGCTTCAGCGGCAATAAAGATGACGCGTCTCCACTGCTGTTGCGCGTAGGACGCCGAAATTCACTTCTAGTGTATAATATAATAGACTATATCTATGACTGAGGGAGGCTTTTCATGCATGGGACTGAGAAAAACGGAATGCGGGATAATCACAAATGGGCTTTTATGATGGTATCAACCGAACGTACCATCCAGCATGCAGTGATCATTGGTCGGTTCCGTGTTCAAGACCAGTCCAATTTCAATCAGTAAAGTAAATCAGTCTGTTGAATGGCCCGACTGGCTGGAGTAAAGTGAAGTAATAGAGTTTGCTAAAGGAACTCGGTATCTAGTGAAACCAACTGATTATCTGGCTTATAGAAGAGTGGCTATTGGTAGTCTTTAACTAAGCAAGGCTGAGGCGCAGAGAGATAGTGTTCAACCGGTAGGCTGTTCTAAACGCATCGCAGACGGCTCTTTGTCTCATCCTGTCACCAATGTGCAGTGAGATCAGCTGTATTACGAAAGATGCTTACTGAAAGGATAAGCACCAAAACTGGGTATTAATGAATGCTTCTGTACGGGAAAAACGCAGATAGAACTGTTACATCCTCTCCACCTGAAAAATCTTGAGTCCGTTGGGGTGAACATCATAGTTTTGTTGACGCCATGACTTCTAGCTCAGCGGCCTCAAGATATGGTCTATTTTCTGAACTGCGAGTATGCACCCTAATTTTGCCGACATGCGGTCTGCGCACCTGCCCGCCGGAGAGATCTGTACTCACTGCGGCCTTGTGTCTAGCTGTCTGGTACTGATGACATACTAAATCCCTAAATCATTGTGACATGAAAGACAAAATTCGTAGGACTGGGACGTTGAAAAGATGCTATTTGAGCATGTGATGGGGTTACAGCACTACGTTGCTGGTGTACGATACTCTCATAGACTTGTCTAGCTAATCAACACATTAAAGTATTCACCAGATCTCAGCAGCTCCATTTAAAAAAGGATGGTGGGTGCATGGCATTACATCTGGCACAGACACCGGATGTCTAAGCCCATATAATAGGAATGCACAGGCACCGTAAAGGCATACGCGGAAACGTCACAAAATGCATTGGATTTTACCTGTCACGTGCAATGGACTGAACGTGTTTGCTCAACATCGAGTGTCTCCGTGAGTAGATGCCTATGATCCATAGTATTTCTCAATGACTGACTGATCGTCTATTCCCAAATGAAAGGTTTACTTACTCATGGATGCAACATAAGGTCTGTTCAAAGACAGTATCATATACAGAATTTCAAAGCGTATGGACCGAGTTTAATATATCAAGTCGTGATTATTCTGCTCACAGTCTCAGTAACCTACTGGATGGTAGTAGTATTCCATAGTATTCCATTCCAAACCATAGTATTCTCTATGTAGCATATCCATTTCTGATACAAGTGTATGGCGAAACGAACTAATTTAATCAAGTTGCAACCTTGGCTCACTATTTCGGCAAATGTTTCGGTCGATGAATGTGCTAAATATAGTCCGCAGCTAGCTTGTTCAAGAGGGCAAGTAGACTGCGAACTCCAAGCATCGCACCACTCCCTTGGGGGTCACATTTTCCTAATCACGTGCTTCCGGTTAGCATTCTTCAGCCTTTTGGCTGTTAATCTGTTCGCCGAGCTTGGCAATTGACTTCTTCGGTCTAAGCACATAGGCCTACCTCGCACCACTTTTTCGTGGAGAAAACGCTAGTGAGTTCCTATTGTTCCTATGTTCCCCAAATTTCACTCGGGATACTTATAGCCAATGGAAAGACCGAGCTAGAGTAACTCCCTACAGATAGACAAGTAATCACTCAATGGATTCTGTTGGGAGACTATGTGCATGATGGGGCCGTATGGACGGGAAGATGGTGGAGGACACTTCCCGGAATCTGAGGCAGTTAATAAATAAAACAAATGATAATCATTCAGCTGTAACACCTTTCCGAAACATAGTTGCCACGACACCCGAAGGAAGCACGATGGCTGAGATACTGCCAGGTTGTCCAAGCCTAGACAGGGCCAGTCGAGATGCCTGGGCTGGGTTGGGACCACGAACCTTCAGGTCAGTAAGTTCGTGTATTAACTACTGAGCTATCTCGAGTTCATTTGAGACAGTCTGACACCTTATGATCATTGCTCAATAGCCATCAACCGTCCCATCAGCGAACAAGGCTAGCAAATGAAAGTGCTCTTCCTTTAAACACAGCACACATAAAACTAGCCCGGTAAACCTTCACCTATGGATGTGTGGTGCACCAAAAGTCCAAAAAAGGGATAAGCACCAATTACGTGTTGGTCAGCGCAAGTAGCTTCGTTGGGTGGGTCTCACCTAACCACGCACTGACAATGTCTCCTGGAATGGTGGCGAAAAGTTTGCAAGCCAATTACCAAGCTCAACCGCCACCTGGTCAACAATCAGTACGTAACGACTCCTACGGAGAGACCACAGATTGAGGATCCGTCAATATGAGCATTCGCAACAAGATAGTACATCTCATCCCCTTTTGTTTTTCTGTGTTTGTCCACAAAGGCGTAAAGGTTTGGGACCCGACCTAAAGCTGTCACTCTGTCCTGGTGGTCGGGCTCCTGTGCTGCAGTGATCCCGCGGGCTATACTAGCTGGAACATAGTTCCCAAGGGTTCAACCACGTCAGGAAAGCCAACGGGGAGCAGCCCAACGAAGAACAGCGAGTCCCCGTACTGCGAGTAGTCGTATTACGAGACGGTCCGGAGGTAGAGTCATACTGTCCTAAGCGATAGGAGTGTGAAGGCAGTAAGGCGTTTCCTCCAGGCAACCAGCATGTCCATATCCAAGGAAGCAGCGATGCTGCCTTCCCCCGAGGAAGGACGGGTTAGAAAAGGTAGGCCCTAAAAACCGCACACCCCGATTGCCCAACGGTTGACCGTGACCGCCGGCGATTTATTCCATACCGTCGAAATACTTTTGAAACGAAAGAGTCTGGTGCTGCTCAAAAGGCACCTGTTGTACGCAGCAGCATTAAGGCCGAGACAGTCACGCCTTACACCCTGCAACCAAGTGGGTCAGACTATTGAGGCAGAGCCTAGGTGATGGGTTACGGAACAAAACCCAACATCCTCCCACTGCCTTGTGGGCTCAAGGTGGGGTACTTCAATCAAACACCTTTCGACTCGGGTAGTATCATTCGCCCTTGCAGCTCTTCGCTCACTGGCTTTCCCGCACATCCACTCTCCACCCGTCGAACGATGCAGTGCTATCAACCCATCTACCAGTCCCCTGGCCATTGTTCCGTGTCTAAACCATCGCCCAGAAAAATAAACATAAATACTCACTTAGTAACCCCAAGAGATCTGATCCACGTTGCAGCCTTCCATGTCTGTACCCTGTCAAATTGGGCAAAAGGATTCTCTTACTGAAACCTTGCTTCCCCTATCTGTCGATGTTTATTGTCTCCGCAACACACATCATCATCATCATCGACAGCATGACATCAGTGTTCAACACCGATGCCTCGCTGCCGTACAACCATGATTTATTGGAAAGCCTTATTTTGAAGGAACGAATAAAGGTCGACAGGGAAGGGACTTGGTGCCAGCTTACTACAATCATACCGAGGTGCCCACACCTCCAGACACTCATTCAGGCGATCTGGATAGAAACTGACAAGAACTCCACTGACATCGGTTGGCAGCCACATCTTGCAGCGTCTCCAACCAGCCGCAGTGGGGATCACGCAGTTCCCATCCTGGAAGGCGAGTAGCACCGACAGCACCCAAGCGTTTCGTAATCCCCTTCATACCCCTCTGCCAGGTCAAGGGTTGACTACGTCTCTGCATCCGCCACTCTGAAATGGGCATGGAAAACAGCATTCTCTTCGGCAAACGATGGTTCGGCATACGCAGCACATGACCCAACCAACGCAGCTTCTGGTGCTGGACACATTCTTTAATGGAAGTACCCGTTGCACAGCTGAAAACTCGCTTCCAATTGCCTCGTTACGGATTCGCCGACACTAACCCACACAAGCTATGGTTCTGAGACAACGATTATCAAACACCTGAAGATGTCTCAGTTCCGCTGCTCGAACAGCCCAAGTCTCACAGCCATACAACAAAACAGCCTGCAATGTAGCTTGATACACACGTCCCTTGGGGTTCAGGGATACACCAATTCGACGCCATAGGTGTCTCAAGTTAGCAAACGCGACCTGAGCCTTGCAGATTCGTGCATTGACCTCATCTGTCACACTACAATCAGAACTAATACAAATTCCATGATACCTAAAACGCTCCACAACTTCCAGTGCCTCTCCCTGGATTGTAAGTGGCGTGTTCAGTGACTGCATGTCCAGCAGCATGACCTTACACTTTGTGGGTGCAAAGTGCATACCAAAGGACGGGATGACTTTGGTCAGTTCATCCAAAAA
>SJOL01006347.1:23547-88328 GCA_004794785.1 Opisthorchis felineus | reverse complement strand
CAAACACCTTTCGACTCGGGTAGTATCATTCGCCCTTGCAGCTCTTCGCTCACTGGCTTTCCCGCACATCCACTCTCCACCCGTCGAACGATGCAGTGCTATCAACCCATCTACCAGTCCCCTGGCCATTGTTCCATGTCTAAACCATCGCCCAGAAAAATAAACATAAATACTCACTTAGTAACCCCAAGAGATCTGATCCACGTTGCAGCCTTCCATGTCTGTACCCTGTCAAATTGGGCAAAAGGATTCTCTTACTGAAACCTTGCTTCCCCTATCTGTCGATGTTTATTGTCTCCGCAACACACATCATCATCATCATCGACAGCATGACATCAGTGTTCAACACCGATGCTTCGCTGCCGTACAACCATGATTTATTGGAAAGCCTTATTTTGAATTAACGAATAAAGGTCGACAGGGAAGGGACTTGGTGCCAGCTTACTACAATCATACCGAGGTGCCCACACCTCCAGACACTCATTCAGGCGATCTGGATAGAAACTGACAAGAACTCCACTGACATCGGTTGGCAGCTACATCTTGCAGCGTCTCCAACCAGCCGCAGTGGGGATCACGCAGTTCCCATCCTGGAAGGCGAGTAGCACCGACAGCACCCAAGCGTTTCGTAATCCCCTTCATACCCCTCTGCCAGGTCAAGGGTTGACTACGTCTCTGCATCCGCCACTCTGAAATGGGCATGGAAAACAGCATTCTCTTCGGCAAACGATGGTTCGGCATACGCAGCACATGACCCAACCAACGCAGCTTCTGGTGCTGGACACATTCTTTAATGGAAGTACCCGTTGCACAGCTGAAAACTCGCTTCCAATTGCCTCGTTACGGATTCGCCGACACTAACCCACACAAGCTATGGTTCTGAGACAACGATTATCAAACACCTGAAGATGTCTCAGTTCCGCTGCTCGAACAGCCCAAGTCTCACAGCCATACAACAAAACAGCCTGCAATGTAGCTTGATACACACGTCCCTTGGGGTTCAGGGATACACCAATTCGACGCCATAGGTGTCTCAAGTTAGCAAACGCGACCTGAGCCTTGCAGATTCGTGCATTGACCTCATCTGTCACACTTCAATCAGAACTAATACAAATTCCATGATACCTAAAACGCTCCACAACTTCCAGTGCCTCTCCCTGGATTGTAAGTGGCGTGTTCAGTGACTGCATGTCCAGCAGCATGACCTTACACTTTGTGGGTGCAAAGTGCATACCAAAGGACGGGATGACTTTGGTCAGTTCATCCAAAAACACCTGCGCCCTCTCCTCCTCTTCGAACATGAGAACGATGTCGTCTGCATATTCCAGATCGACAAGGTTTTCGTCACAGGCTATCTGAACACCGGGGTTTTGGAGACCTTCCAGCGTTCGTCTCATTATCTCATCGATCACGAAATTAAATAGGAAAGGAGAGAGTGGGCATCCCTGACGGACACCGCTTTGTGTACGGAAGCTTTTGGAGAGCTCGCCGTATACTCTCACACGTCCGGAAGTCCGAGAATACAAAGAGCTTATTATGTTCACAAACTTCCGGGGCATTCCTTGGTGGGCAAGCGTGTCAAGAAGAACAGACCGGTCAACCGAGTCGAATGCGCCTTGGAAATCCAGGAATACTAGAATCGTGGGTCGCTTATACGTATGGCGTTGTTCTAGCACCTGACGAAGTGTGAAGATTTGGTCAACGCAACCCCTACCAGGCCGGAATCCCGCTTGCTGCTCTCGAGTCAGTGTTTCACGAGCCACCGTAAGGCGACGAAGCACGAGTGACGCCAACAGTCTCGTTACGACCGGGGTCAAGCTGATCCCCCTGTGGTTGCCACACTCACTACGAGGCCCTTTTTTGAAAATGGGCACTATCACCGACTCTCCCCAGTTGTCTGGGACAGACTCCTTTTCCCAAATGCAAGCGAACAGATCAGACAAGCGCTGACTGAGGACTTCACCCCCATCTTTGAACAATGCGGGTGGGAGGTCATCCGGACCAGAGGCTCGGTGGCGCTTGAGAGAACATATGCAGTCATAAATCTCCGATGCCGTAGGCGGTTCCACGTTCACCGTCCAGGGTTCTACGTCACCTGTGGGATCCAGATGAGTGCCAGCTGGTGGCCATGACAATTGTTGTTCGAAGTGTTCGGCCCACCGATCGAGGCGTTCTTCTTTATTCGATATAGTCACTCCATTCCGATCCTTGATGGTTTCGCTCACAGGTGGTTTCCGGGGACCGGTCGCACGGATCAACTGAAATAATCTTCGGGCATTACCGGCTTTCTGAGCCTCTTCCATTTCCTTGGCTTTCTGTGTCCACCACACTTCACGGTCGGCTTGCACGCTCGCCTTCACTTGACGTCTGATACTTCGTCGTGTCAAGTTATGTTCGGGGCCGGCTGGGATATTTCTCCGAGATTTAAGGAGTGCCACCGTTCGGTCGGATATCCAGTGCTTGAGTGAGCCTCGTGGTGCCGTACCACAGGCAGAATTCCCAGCACTATGCAAAGAAGTGGCAATCTCGTCCCAGTATGAGTTCGCATCTGATGGTGGAGCATTCGGAAGAGACTTTAGAAGACGATTCTGGTAAGTTCGTCTAACATCCGGGTCTGCCAGTCTTTCAGTTGCCAAGCGATTTGTCCGCACCTTGCGCGGCCCTGGAAAACTTAGAGAGAAGCGACTCCGGACGAGTGCGTGGTCGGAATCCACAAATGTGTTCCAAAACGACCGGCAGTCGCCTAGCGATCCGCGCCATCGGTAACTGACGGCAATGTGATTGAGTTGAGTTTGTGGCCGGTATGTCGCTGGAGGACACCATGTGGCCAGACGGAACTTGGTACTGCATAAAAACAACCTGCGATCAGCACACAGCTGAAGCAATCGTTCACCATTGTCCGTACGTACCTCAAGCCACTTAGGACGAGCTCAGATTTCCGCATTTCACTCTTCGAATACCTGGTGATCCTGACGCAATGGCTTGTGGTATCTACGGTGTGCAAGTTGCGCTCAACCCCAAGGCTGAAAGCGCTTTACTGGGTGGATCTAAGTAAATAGTCGTCTTTGCGCTGTGTGGTTGTCTGGCTCAATTAAGATCAATGTAGGTTGATGGGGTGTTTTTTTTTTTGTCGTATCGGCATACGCCCTCACAGATTATAGTTCTGAGACTGATAAGGACGGGTTTCGTCAAGATCTGTCACGAGTGCTTCGCTCAGCAAGGAGAGATATAGTTATCCTGGCGGGTGATATGAATGCCCAAGTTGGACGAATAAGTCAGGAAGAAGCCCAACTGGGTGGTAGATCTAGAGTCGACGCTCAGCGTACGGATAGTGGGAAGAGACTGCTTTAGTTGTGTGCAGATTATCGTCTGTTCCTGACAAGTACGCACTTCAACCGTAAACGCTCAAATCGAGTTACGTGGAGGCCAGTAACCACAAGACAATCATGGACTCAAATGGACAGTGTGGCCATCAGTTATCAATGGAGAGCCTCAAATGAAGATTGTCGTACGCGACTTGAATCTGATCATGCGGGCCGATTATCACTTCACTTTCCGTCAGCATTGTGTGCCAATGCAGAGCAACTTCATTCGTCAACTTCGACAAGTCTCACTAGCTCAAGCGTATCGACCTGATCTAGCTAAAAATCTACCGGAAACTCACAGTCATGCAGACGACGAAGGGTGCTTGGAGGTTGAAAGGAATCGAGTTAAGGAAACCATGCTCTCAACTTTCAGAACTGTTTGTCCAAGCCATCCGACTCGACTAAGTGAACACTGGATATCGTCGAAATCAACAGAACTTATTGCTGCCAGAAAGGCCATACCAGCAAGTAGCGACTATGATGGTGCACGCAGATCCCTCAAACACCGGATAATCAGGAGCTTGAAGAATGACAAAAAAAGCTGGTGAACTGCGAAGGCCCAGGAAATGGGGAAGGCTTTCGTTGCAGGCAATAGCGGCGCCCTATTTCAGCTGATTGGAGCAACCGTCCATAATAAGTGTCAGCCAAACTATATGCGATAAAGACGGAACGGCAATTCACTCACAAAATCGTTGTCTTGAGTGACGTGCAAAACACTTCAAAGAATAGTTCGGCTGGTCTCCTTCAACATAATCGCAAGTCTGAATGGAACGTCAACGCCAGCCCACCGTCAACAACAGAAATCCAGAGTGAGATACTCCTTCAAGGCGACAAGACAAATGGCGCGGATGGTCTGCATCCGGCACTCTTCAAAGACGATGATGAGGTCCTGGTGAACAGTCTGACGACCATACTTCAGGAGATTTGGAACGAAAACAGAATGCTAGCCGAATGAAGTTCCTCGACCGTCATTCCAGTCTTCAAAGAGAGCGCAAGAGCGTTATGCTGAAACCATTGTGGCATCAGCTTGGTGACGGCGGCATCTTGGCATTATTTTGCGAAGGTTGGTCAATTGTCCGGAGAGACAGATTCGTGAGAATCAAGCTTGGTTTCGCCCTGGCCGAGGATGCATCGACCGTAGCTTTACGCTGAAACAAGTTCTTGAGCAGCACTACTCTTTCAAACATCCCACGTTGGTCGTTTTTCTTGATCTGAAAGCTGCTTTCGACTCTGTCGATCGTCAAAAACTTTGGCAGTACCTGGCGATCAAAGTTGTCCCTTCCAAATTTATATCCTTTGAGGGCACTGTATGCGAACTCCTGTGGACGGGTACGAGTATACGGCATGTTTTCGCTCGATTTCACCACGTCCAGTGGTGCAAAACAAGGTTGCTCTCTCTCAACTTTCCTATTCAACTGTTACTGATGTGCTGCTTGAGATTACTCTGGCTGCCTCTGAAACCTCGGGGGGTGAAATGCTCCCGGAGCATTCGCTCGCAGATATTGAGTATGTGGACGATATTGCTTTCCTTGGTTCAGATCCTTCAAGAATGCAAACCATTCTGAATAACTTAAATAATTTTGCCGCACAGTTTGGCGTGCGTTTCACACGTGCAAAGTGTAAAGTGGGTGGAATCAAAACGAAACCTCATGCTCGCAGACGAGCCAATCGACGTTGTAGATAAATTTGCTTATCTGGGCAGTTGTATAAGTTCCGGTGGACTGGCTGGAGACGATATTACCTCTCGAATCGGGAATGTCAGGACAGCTTTTGCCAACCTGACACTTGTGGCGCAGTTTACACTGCGGCAGTACGATCCATACTGCCTTATGGATCAGAAACGTGGCCTCTACGCGCAGAGAACATGCGAAGTTTGTCAGTGTTTGACCATCGATTCTCCGAAGAATTGGTTCGATCGACTGGGAACAGGGGATTAGCAATGCTGAGGTATGCCAGACGGTTCTAGGAAGAAGTTAATCTCCCACGATAGATGAATTACTCATGCTTCGTAGGTTTCGCTGGTTAGCACATGTACTCCGGATATCAGAAGACCATCTGCCTCGAAGAGCTCTTTTCGTCCAGCCCTGTGCTGAGTGAAAGCAACCAAGATGTGGACAGTATACGACTTGTTAACGAAGAGTGAAAACACGAACCAGCAAAATGACTCGTATCAACAACTGCCGCCTCCCTGGATGGGGACCCAGGGACTCAAATCACCAATAATAAATGACGCAAGCAGAAATTTCCCAAATGCGCAGTCAATCGAAGCTGTCACCTTCAATGCAACTACCCAGTTCCCGAACTAACTGAGCATGCCATCGTCTCCAATGCTTGGCTGTATCTCCCACACTGTCCCACCTTCCGGTGGTCGGAACTGTAACATTTGGAACCAGTGCACTCATGGTACACGGTTTATAGCTCTGATAAATTGAGCCAGTTGATTGATTGAACGGTTCAGAATGACTTCCTTTCCGTTGTTTTGGCTTTTTGGATGAGTCAGCTCATTTTGTAAGATCTTACGGCCTCCTTGATCTAGGTAGCACATAGGTGACACTGCGGTGGTATACCTTGAAGTAAGGATTAGTTATCAGACATTGGCGTCCGTAAGCCGATAAATCAAGGCCTGCACTGTGGTGTTCAGATAGAAGTTGATATAGGAAAGCGAGGTCTATTAATTAACCTGGCAACCCTCAAAATAACACAACACTATCATCACATTGAAAAAGAAATATTCAGCTGTAGCACCCTTTCGGCGCCCAACTGCCATGCCACCAGAAGGAAGCACTAGGGCTGGGATACTGCCAGGTTGCCCAAGCCTAGACAAGGGAATTGGAGATGCAGAGGTCTGGTTCGAACCACAAACCTTCCGGCAGTAAATTCGCGCTCTAACAACTGAGCCATCTCGCCCCCAAATATATCGTTCAGCAGTCACATCTTTTCGGCGCCTAGCTACAATGCCACCCGAAGGAAGCACGAGGGCTGGGATACTGCCAGTTTGCCTAAGCCTAAACAGGGTAAGTCAAGATGCAGAGGTCGGGTTCGAAAAACGGATCTTCAGGACAGTAGATTGGCGCTTTCACCACTGAGCCATCGAACATCAAACTGAACGAACGACCGCCTATTGTGACTATGCGGCTGTTTGTTTCGGGAACTTAACTTCTCGGCAAGGACGTAAGTTGAGGGCCGTAACAGAAACGGAGTAACGTCTGAACGTTGAACCCGACCATACAAGAGTTCGTAACTTAGACTCCTGTCCATCTCTAACTAACCCCTCCCTTTAAATGGCCTCACCGCCGGTGCGCTAGCGCCCATTCCCGGCGATATTTGACTCCAGCAGTACTTCTGACAGCTATTCCCGAATCAGACCTTCGCTGGTCGGAGCTTACCACCACGGCTCCCTCGTCCCGTGACAAAAAACTGATAACCATTGGCTGCCTACTCACCTATGAAACGAAGCTGGTTGATTCCTGCCTGGGCTGTTTGCATAAGGAAACCCTGTCACCGTCTTTCATCGGGAGTCTTACAGACGTTAGTTCTAACTCCCTTCTAGACAACTGGTCAGCCGTCCTGAGACACTTTGGATACACTCCATTATTAATAATTTCGTCAACCAGTCTGTTTCACCCCAGAATGAACCAATTCAGAGGCTTCAGATGATGATGCAATCGACTTGGCGGAGCTAATACAGATCGGCCTCCCAATGTTTATGTGAGTACTGAGACAGTGTAGGGCGACAACCAACCCGTCCTAACAACCCGGGAAATAGGGATGCCAAGCATATCTTTGCATTGTAAGATACGTGTTCAGAATGACATTTTAGCTGACACAATCGCATAAGAATACAGTCGAAGTGCACCACAAAATGTCTTGGTTCCGCGAGCAGCTAGGATCTAGATACTGAAGATATCGCAGACTGCTACCCCTAATTCGCACATCTACTTATCACGAGCAAACCCGAGCTGCAATGAAAAGAAAAGCAAGACAATGGGATTACAATTTAATCAATGGAAATGAAGAGAGCGCAGTTAACTAGAACGAATATTTAACCACCACGAAGGCGCAAAACCAAGTGCAAAGTAGATTCTTTCTGGATGTTGTAGTCAGACAAAGTACGACCATCCTCCAGTTGCTTGCCAGCGAAAATAAGGCGCTGCTGGTCAGGTGGGATGCCTTCCTTATCTTGAATCTTCGCTTTCACGTTCTCGATCGTGTCACTAGCCTCGACCTCAAGAGTAATAGTCTTGCCAGTCAGGGTTTTCACAAAGATCTGCATACCACCGCGAAGGCGCAAAACCAAGTGCAAAGTAGATTCTTTCTGGATGTTGTAGTCAGACAAAGTACGACCATCCTCCAGTTGTTTGCCAGCGAAAATAAGACGTTGCTGGTCAGGTGGGATGCCTTCCTTATCTTGAATCTTCGCCTTCACGTTCTCGATCGTGTCACTAGCCTCGACCTCGAGGGTGATAGTCTTGCCAGTCAGAGTCTTCACGAAGATCTGCATCGCGTACGCCAGAAGAATAGTTATGAGAGCGCCCTAACCCGCTCTGAACTTATTTCGAGTCCGCCTCCTTCGTTTCCTCTGTCAACCAATCCGTTGACCACACAGGGCGGAAAGTAGGGTGTTCGTTGGTTGTCTCATTGGTTGAAGCCATTTGCCTATAGTTCAGCCAATCAGCTTATCAAGCCTGTCTGCGATCGTTACTGGATCGATCACACACGCTAACGCTGTGACTGGTTAGGTCTGATGCGCATCCGTTGAAGCTCAGGCTGCGTAGAGCTCTCTGTGTCGATAGGCCTGTTGGGTGCACGGCGCATCAGGCGTGCTGTATGCTGGATCGACCGAGATTATTTGCAACCGATTGACATAGACTAGTTTGTGCGTGATATGCAGTACCTAGTTTGGAGTGATTATGGTGATGTATTAACATTCAGTTTAAGAAGTTGCCAGGTCCGTTTACCTAGTTTTTATATACAAGTGGATGAATGAAAAGCGGGGGACTACGGGTCGGGTCCCGTCGCTTCATTCACAGGTGCTCAGGCGGGTCAGATCCGATTATTTGGACAGGTGGGAACCAACATGAGGTCTCCCTGTGATTTCCACAATCGATCAGCCCCCCCCCCCTGATGTCAGTGAATAAAGGAAGACTTATCCGTCTAAGAACTTATCAGTCGGTGTTGAGAAAACGGCAGTTGACCGGGGACATGCTGGACCCCACTGGCGGGAGCACTGATTGTGCTCCTACAAACTCACTAGCACTAGGCCAAGCGCCGGAAATTTCACCCTGCTGCGTCTACTACCTGGGGAACACATACACAAGGAAAGAACGTCAACCTTCCGTGGCATCCGAATCAAGCATCTAAGGAATTTAGTGACTCCCCAAGATTTTGTAGCTTTGGGCTCAGTTCGTACTCATTTTCATCGAATTAAATAAGTTCATATTGCGACGTCCCTAATTCAGTGTTGTTCGATAGCCACTGAGGTCTGCAGTCTGTTCAGAATGCACTTCCCGACACAGAGTTCTATACAGTGTTAAATGAAAGCAGCAAGTAAAACAGCATTCCTAACGTACAGCAACAAATTGGTGAATGGGTACAGGGGAGCGAATTCCGCAAGGAAGCGTTTATAAAATGGGAAGCATACTTTCTTACGGAATGCTTAATGTTATCCAGCCATAAACAAATTCGTCAAAAATAGCTTATCGTGTAAAACTCATCTTAATTAGTGTGAGCATGTGTATCGCATAACGTACATTGTAGCTCTCAATGTACTGTTTTCTCCGTTGCTGATGATTTCTTGTGTGCTGGAAGGTAATTCGTTAAGATTGTGAGTTGTTGATGAAACCGCTTTCCCATGACCAAGGGGAAACCTACCCTGGGTCGTCAAGCTTCTTTTGTGTAATTGTCCATATCAGATGTCCGTTGTCTAGGGTGGTGCTAGGTGGCTGTTAAGAGTAATACAATGTGGATGGTCGTAATCCAGCACCCTTAGCTGTACGGTTTGGAAAACTCTTAGAGCTCCAAAGGGGAAAACATAAAGTGAAAAAATAAACAAATGGTCACTCAAGATTACACGGGAGCTGAATAAGTGGGAAGGACAAGGATCCAAGAGGCATGTGTAATCAGAGCACTACATACTCACAAACTCCACTCAAAAGCAAAGTTAGTCAGGGTTTACGCACAACCGAGCTCACTTTGTACTGCGGCTCAGAGGACAAATGGAAACGTTCGTCAAACTCTATAGTACTGATGATTACACCGTGCTTTAAATCGGATCAGGTAGGGTTTTTGCCATGCAGAAAAGTGCAGGTGGAGGGCGCGACGAGAAGATACGCTGTAATCTGGGTTGGAGTGATCGGCTGAAGCATATGTTGGACCTAACTCGGTGTGCAACACCCGAAAATGTTGGGTGTGGCGAGAAAACAGCTAGCCTTCTGTAAAGTGGTCAGGCAAGGTACACATTTCATTCACAGTTTCAGCTCATAGGTGAACATTCAGTTCACCTCTGTATGCATACTACTGGTCTAAGTGCACTATTCCCCGAAAAAACGTATAGGCTACGCAACACTGGTATGTAAGTGGAGGTTAACAGAACGTTCGTGCGGCAATTTGAAACCACATCCTGTCAGATAATTCAATGAAGCCATTCGTCGAGGGACTGGTACAACAATCAGACAGCAAATCAGACAGTGTGTAATTTTGAAATACGGCTATTCGGGTACAGCAGTGTTTGTTCTTCGTATTTTGACCCATGTTACTCTGGTCCCTATCAATCACATGGCTGCACTCTCAACTAGCACGTACGTGAAGCTGGATATTGAATGGGGCTAAATGAAACTATCGAATCTGGCAGACGTGCGCGGCACTAACAGACGGCCTTGGATTGAAGAATTCATGTTGCCTAGTACTATTCTGTAGAGAGAACACCTCCATCTAGGTGACAGTTTTTTTCATCACAGTCCCCCCATCCTTGGAACAAACTCCAGGAACTTCAGTGGAGATAAATCGTAGTTTCCCAAAAGGTTAACTTACTCCCAAAAAGCAAACACCACAATGGGAATGTCTTGTCACTGACCAAAATTTTGTCGGCTGACTCAATAAACGCTGCATGATTTTCTGACTTAACTTGACCTAGCGGACAAATTAACCTTGTATACGCACACAGCTTCGGTCGTTGGAACCGAGTGACCAGCAGTTGAGAAGTTTGACCTGTGCTAGCTTTTCAGTTATGATTTTCCTTTCGAATCACTTGAGACAGTTTGTGATTCATCTTTAAGGAAGCAAGGTTCATGTCTGTATATACTTATGTCTTAGAAGGAGCAGCGCCACCAAATTCGAGCACCACTCGCCCCACACGAACCGTACCACTGATACACAGCTGGCATCATGAAACGTAAGGCTGTGCATTCTACACTGCCTCCAGCGCTGAGACAAATCGCAGAGTTTCAACACTTTTTATGTTGTAAGGCAGGTACCTAATCGAATAGTATGGTACGCAGTGCATTTAAAGCACATTATTCATTTAATTTTTCTGCCGTTCCGTAGGGGATGCGGCAAATAGAGGCCTCAGTAATATCAAAAACCTGAATTAGGTTAATTAGTTTCGTAAATCCAAACTTGACATTCCAGTGTTGTCTGACTAGTTGGCTGTGGACGCAAAGTATACGGCCAGCCTCATAATGAGGTACCGTAGTGCCAGTCGTTGATATCTATTGAAAGTGAAGAAATTCGTGCATCCGCAATCTCCTGTTGGTGACCTTTGACAAGAGGGGTTTTGGAATGAAAGAAGCAGATGCGAACAGCAACTGTTGTATCCCTTCACCTTCCCTGATGCTACCGGGTTACAGTCAGAAAACAAGAAGTCGGCCAGAAAAAAACTGTGCATCAATGCAATTACAGCGTTCTATTTATATCATTCACTTGTGACCATATTTGGTAGTCGATCTGTTCTCAACCAACCAGTGTGGCCCCTGCACGCCCACACCGATTCTCGAGCGGTTGTTTTCGTTGTCACGGTTAGTCATAGATGGCCGTCTGTGCGCTTGAGTACGGAGTGCACATGTTGCCTTGGCCATCCGGTGGGCGTGAAATGCATGTGTAGTTTTTGACCTTGCTCCGGCACATGATGAAATCGGACGTGATTCATACGCGTGGGCGTATTCGTACGGCGCTGTTTCCCCACACGATTGTTCTTCTGCGCAGTAGGTTGATACGCGGCCGTATTGGCAACAAACGGGCATAGGAGTAATGCTGCAAGCCTGAGTTAACCAGTTCGTAGCACAGTTCACTCTTCACATTATAGCACCCCTAATTGCTCTGAATACCGAGATTCCTCAGAAGAGAGAAAAACACTCCCATTCAAATATTATTCCCTAGAGGTAAATAAACTAAACTCGCACAAGGTGACAAGTTTGTCTGAATTTCTTGTGTTAGTGATAACTCCAATAAAAATTGCACAAATCAGCTGTTGTTCCGACAGCAGTTAGCAGTTTTCGAGTTGACCACATTATGCTTTCTTGACCATCATGCTGATCTTGACAGCATCTGTCCTTTTCCTCCCAAAGCTGCCGCGATTGCAGACAATTCTGCCCCACAAACAGTGAAGAGTTTACGTGGATTTTCAGGAGCTGTCACCTGCTGCTGGCATGAAGCTATGCGATCTAATCCAACAGAAACGCCAGCATTTCCCCTGTCCCTACCCGCCACCTGTGGTTCATGTCCCTACTCGGAAACTACTTTAGCCTTTTACCTTTTTCTTCGGGGACTTGCAGCGAGCACAAACTGAAACACTACTTCCAACCGTAAAATCGTGAAAATTTACCTGCTGTCTAACATTTTCGGCAACTTCAAGAAGGTAAATCTTTCGCCTTTTGCACAGACCAGAGGTCCGTTTTTGTTTTCAGATTTAATTCTAATGGCCTTTCCGTAAGGAAACACAGTATTTTATTATTATCAGTCACTTTTCAAAAGGCACTCAGCTCACCGTTGACCCCACTAAAAAGGCTGTTGAATCTCTCTCTCCCGCACATGTATGCACAGTTCACGCCTCTTCTGCTGTGACTTTTTCTTGTCGTGGCTTAAGCGGAGTACAGCTTAGATAAACTCTTCCCAACGTCCCTTTACTTCACTCCAATTCTGCTATTGTGCGCTCCTCAACGGTAACCCAGCAGCCACTTTTGATATTTCAGATGAAAATCTCCAGTCCCAAGCACACCCTGATTCTCCTAGGTACATTTTTTGTTTATCTTCACCATCTCTCTCATCCAAGTGTACATTCAACAGCTGAATGAATCATTGAGAGTCTTTTATGACCCAATGTTATCAACCACGTTTTTGTGTGTAAGACCTTGTGCTATTTTCAGCAAGGTCAAGTGTAGAAGCGCATTATCACGTCTTGAGGACACCTGCACCTTCTTACTTTTGTTCTAAATTTGATTTGAATCGGTTGGGTTAACACCATTGTCCGAAGATTCTGCTTATGTCACCTGTCTTGTTTGTTCTACTCGTTGGTCCCATGCCACACCTTCCGCAAAATCTTTGTTGGTACTGTTAGCTCGACTGAATCTGAGTATGTTCGTGTGAATTTCTCATAGGCAACAACACTAACGATGGCTTCCAGCTTACATTCGGTTTCTTTCTCAGGCTGCATCACCGGTTTGGAAACGATCACTGAAAGACCACTGCATGTAACCGCGTTAGCAACAGCCTCATGGAACGCTTCCACCACCAAAAGAAAATTGTCGTACTGACGTCTTTCCTCAACGCATACTGATTGGAACACTTATCGGTTATCAATCCTGGATTGCACAGTACTGTAAAAGAAGAAATGGGCTGCTCACTCGTAGTATTCATATCTGTAATACCCTCAGATTACCGAAACGAGTGGTCTTATACTCGTGTTCCCAAGGTGAACTCAGTTCCAGATCATTCGCCGATTGTTTGAAGCAGCAGATGCACTAAGACAAACTGATACACATACTACACAAAAACTTTCAGCCATGTCCCCTCGCTTTCGCTCGTGTTGATAAGTTCCACAGATAATGTTGCGGAATATAGGTAGCTCGGGTGCGCTGCTTGATTGTTCGTCTGTTCGCCGAGCTTGGCAGTTGGATTGCAAACGTTTCATGACCAATCGAGATGACATCGTCAGTGCGGGCTTGAGTTGACCCACTCAACAGACCAAAGACCAAGTTCCACAGACTTCCATCATGTATGTCCCTACAAGGTAACCAGTCGTTGCGAGAAATTTTGTCACTGACCGTAATGGTCGAGACGACGCTGTTGTTATCGAATGTTTGAAATTTGCACGCCTATATCCCACATATTCTACCTGCATTTTCACTTTTTAGCATAGTTTTCCCAAGTGTTCCATCCCCTAAAGACTCTACTTACCTGCGTGCACGCAGCAAACACGCGCCGAACGTACTGTTCAACCACTTACAGGCTGTATATATAGACTATTATATATAACTTACTCGAGTGTTCTTTCGTCTACGTACACCCTGGGTGGGAACTTTTGTAGCATTTCACTCTTTTTTCATCGTGCACCTAGCTGCTCCCTGACAACTGCTCCATTTTGTGGCTACTGGTGCACAGACTGCATTCACGCGTACACTCTTCCGTACACACACGACGCAGGCTCAGGTTGTCGCTGTATTCAATTTGATGGCCACTCACTTCTGAAATCAGGTAGCCCAAGTGCCGTTTACTGACTTCAGCCTACTATACAGATACGATCTGGTACCTGACGCAGTGAACCCGGCTGTCACATTTGTTTTCTGGAAAGCCAAATCACGGTAACCAGAAAGCGGGAGCCAGATATGCAAATGTACTAACATTATTATGTGGATTCAACAAGGACACTGATAGTTACTTATCACTGTGTCTAGTCAACGCACCATCCATTAGTTGTTAACTTAGTGCCTAAGACTGATACACTTGATCCTGTGTCCAGTGATCAGTTGGGCATCGTGCTGGAAATCATGAGAAGACGTGGTTACCGGGGCACGGAAAGAAAAAAAACTAATGGGTAGCGAGATCCAACAGGTCATCTTCAGTCAGTCGTAGTTGGTATCTTGGTGGACAGAGACTGAGGATGCAGATTGTTTTCACTTGTTTTTAAAAGCTTTCGAATTGTTTTTCTGTTTCTGATTGTCCGGAAGAAAAGAACATCATGTACTAAAAACAAAAGGTTAATGGATACATATAATCGTGTTATTTATCAGACCAGTAATCCTTTTAGGAGAGAACGATCTACGAGTATTCTGTTTTCGGAGTAGGGTATCGGAACGAAAAGCAAAACATGACCATCAAATGTAACCGCTGAGTCCTTATGAAGACGAAATATGGTAAAGCAAAATTGAGCACCACAGCCGAACCATCTTACGAACAAAGCATTTTAGTTTCACCTTCGGAGTAATGTACAGCGGCCCCTCTGAACAAAGACCGCCCACGAAGAATGGACTAAGGGATCGCAGCTGGAACTGAAAAGTGAACGCAACATTTGTCTATCACCTCAAAACCGGAGGATGTAGTCGCCAGTTTGGAGCCGAGGTGGTACATTGAGGTACTTGAGAAGAAGCTAGCTTTGCTGACCATACGCCATCATCGCTATCACCATTACTGTCAGTGTGACCACGATGGAAGTTAATGCAATCTTTGTGAATTCAGGTGCTTAATTGCCATAGGACTGCAAAGTGACAACGCCTACTAGCATAAACAAGAGAAGGGCGGGGATGGCAATTCAAGATCAACTTCCCGTCATGCTGGAAGTACTTCCAGCAACACCAAACGTACGGTGTAAGACTCGTAACCAAGCGCGCTTAGCACTCTGCAAACGAGATAGACATTAAGATGTAGACATGTATTTATCAGGGACTATTGGTGCCGGTTTGTTTGAGTCGACCTTCCGAAATACACTCACGCAAACCGCCGACTCCCAACCTTGACGCGTACCACGCGAACATGACTTCCTGGCTAGTCCAGTGTCGCTTACAGCTGGGTTAGACTGAATATTCGCCCAGTATTCACAGCTGTTCAAAACGGATCATGAAAAAGTTAGTTATAACACCCGGCTGGTCTCAAGTAATCAAACTTCCTGTTGACTGGCATCGTAAATGTTGGGCCAGGAGTTCTTCAGAATGACAGGAACTTGGTGAGGCGTTAGTTTCCAAGGGAAAACGACCAACAGAAGGTCACACGCAACTGCGATCCACACTGCAATAAGTACCTTGTCGGAGCGGGACGGTCCTAGTGAGACAGTTTCCTTAAGCTTCAACCCTTCTCAAACTGCTTCCCAAGGGACTACTCTGCAATCAGCACTTCAACTTTCCCGAGAGTCTAGCAGAGTTTTCTTAAATGTAGAATGCCTGTTTGGTTGTAGAAATCCTTGAAAAAGGTTGTCCACGCTGTGTTTTGACTTTGAAAATTCCATAGTAGAAGGCTTGTGATTTCATCATGATTCGTGTGATCAGACACACGAGGCCAACCTTGTTGCTACCTAGTATGCAAAAACACTGAGAAAACATTTGTAGGCTGTATGTGTGTAGGTATGTAGTTTGGACTAAATCTATTGTCCTCTGCATACGGGCCGTGTATGTGAGTTTCCGAAATTCACGATTGACCGTGAGACTAACAAGTGCGTGGGTGCTTCCGATTTGCAATTGATCGTTCTACCATTCAATTCACTAGCGATACTGTGGTCAATAGATTCCAGGGCGTGCGTGGTTTGTCCTAGTATATTGACAACTACAATCATAGTTTCTGTCGCATGACACTTTAGGAACGTGCCAAACGTAGAACGATAGCCAATGCAAAGCTACTGGATAATGTGTTAAATCATATTCCATGGAGGGAGTAGCGTGCAAAGTGGCGAGTGAATTCAGTCGAGCAGATGTCAATACCACTGGGACAAGTTTCGAATTTCAGTAGTTCGTCCGAATATCCTGTTCGTTGGAAAATGGGACAGTGATTGCATTGATGTTACTACCATATTCAGAACTTATCCGTCGAGAATCAAAACGGAAGAAGGCAGGAATACATAGTTGCAAACTATACACAGGTTCCAAAAACCCATCAACCTAAGTGTTCTGATTTGTTAACTTTAAGAGGGGAATAAAACGGTATGTAATTTTTGAACTACTACTGAAGATATCGAATCCACCAAGAATGCCACCGTCTCATATCTAGTCGACACAGGCAAAGTTTTTAACTCCACTTTATTGTTTCGCGTCATCTATGTAGTTCCGCACTGACTTCCGAAACCCACCGCAAAAAATCGATTGGTAACAGGTGAAACGGTTGCAATCCAGTCTTATGTCATCCGAAGTGCTTCTTGTGTACGCTCGGTTTACCCTAGTACCCGAAGGATACAATTCGTATGGACGTTGAATTATCAATCTTCGTATGATTTCCGGGCATCTTGACCCGTTTTTAAAGCCTGACTTGAGTAGTGTGTGGTTCGGCACTTGCCAGCTTGTGTGAAAACTCATTATACCTTCAACAGTTAGGAGGATAGGAGCACGTGTAAGACAAAAATCCATCAGTCTGGATTCGCCTAGGCGTCTACTGGGTTTCGGATCAGTTTGAACCGAGGTAGGAAAGGTCACTATGCCCATCTCAATTCCCGTTTAACCTTTACGTGCCTGTGCTTTCCTAGTAGGGGATTTTTGTCCCATTGAATGGTGTGTGTTGAGTGAGCACATCTTACTTTGAATGCTCGCTTCTTACCTCCGAGCAAGCGAACAGTGACATATTTTCACCTGTTGGAAAATATGACAACTAAAATTGATATTGGCTGACTGACTACTTCAGCCCAAATGTAATTTCAAACATTCGACAAAATCTACACATTGATAAGAAGTAACTGAGAACAAATAAATCTACCGATTGTTACCAAATTTCCGAAAACTGCGACCAATTTAAAGTACTGCTTGTGCACATACTAGTTTTGGACCACTAAGCTCGAGGTAGATCGGTGGTTAAGGCGCGAACTTACTGACCGGAAGGTCCGTGGTGCGAGCCCAACCCCGGCATCTTGATTGCTCCCGTCTAGGCTTGGGCAGCCTGGTAGTGTCACAGCTCTCGTGTCTGCTTTGGGTAGCATAGCAGTTAGGCACCGAATGGGTGTTACGGCTGAACGGTTATTTATTATTTTACGTGGACCGCGTTGACTGCTTGACTGTGTTTGTTGGCCCAACTGTAAACGAAGCGCTCGTATTAGGTCAAATAGGAATCAACCAGGACGTGCGATCCTGTTTTTTGTGCAATAAGTTACAGCAACCGTACTACTCACATTCCCAACGCACACGCTACGGGAATATCCTTTCCTTCTGGCTTTCTAATAAAAAGAAAACCTATGAACTATAGCCAGTACAAAAAAGAGGGTCCTAAAAATAGCATTTTCCGAGTGACAAACCGTTGTAGTTGTGAATGCAACCAACACAGACAGTTTCGCCGTGTGTAATTTCGCACGAAAGCGGCGCACACAACCAAGATATATTTGCGTCTTCGAGCTTAAAGTATGAGATTGGCCGACCGATCGAAACAAGGACAACAATCGCCTATCGATGGACTTCTGGGATGAAGTAAATGAGTCTGAACTTGCTATCTTTGATGCATGAGCAGTCGAGTAGCTGATGAAAGTACAGCAAGTAAGACCGACTCGTATTCCAGCATATTATTTCTATTGATGGTCGTGCTTGGCAGGTCGAACTTAGAAGAGTGCTTTTTTGAGGACAGTGATACTAGTTCCCTAAAGTGTATTATAAACTTTTACTTTTCGTGTCCCAACAGACCGGATTCCGCTGAGACGATAAACCAGTTGGACAGCCCGGCTGCACAATCAATAGAACATCAGTGGTCAACGCTAACATACTTTCAAGAATTATCCGACCAAGAATAGCAGAAATTTCCGGCTTACTTGGGTGAATCCCTATTTAAAAAGCCGACAAATAATCCTCAACTCTGCACATCAGCCCCAACGATTGGGAACCGCAAGCCGGATATCTTGACAACCCAGGGAGGTGTTTACAATTTTTCTATTCTAACGTTTGAATCCACACTACCTGAAGTGTTGTCTTTGTGACCAGAAATTTTGTTGTCCACGTAGTCGAGATGACAGACTAAAAGTTAGAATACAATGTGAGAATTTTAGCAAGCAGATTAAAGGTTAAATTTATGCAACAGATGCTAATCGAGAGTGGTTAAAATCTGATCTGGTCGATCGCATCTCCATAAAATTCACCTTAAAACACTTCATAAATGATTATTGACAAAGAGGTTCCTCAACGCTCTGGAAACTCCACTACTGAGAGATGCCCACAGAGCTATCAAAGAAGCTGGACAGTTGGCAACCTCGAATAAATACTGTAATAAACTCGCACGTATCCTTAATGATCCAATCGAATCCAGCCAGGACCACGTGGAAAGAGACCAAAACGAAAGTTTTAAAATGGGACAAAAGGTAGCCTGAAGTAGGTTAGAGGCGAATGAACAATTCCTCAGACGCAATACCCGATTGTCCCAAAACTAAAACCATGAGTTAGCGACCCAGTGCAAAGGTGTGGGCCGCTCAAAGTCTTGGTTCTGTGAAACCAGTGCTGTTTGATATATGGTCTCATGAAATCGGCAAGACAAACTTGTCCTGAGAATTTCGGGACAAAAACCGAAGCATATAACAGACTTCTAAGACAGAGTGGATATCTCAAATGTCTGATCACACGAAATATGGTGCGGTAAACTGCTTGTCTGGCTATCTTGACTCCAGAAAGAAACTTATTTATGTGAATGATTCTTTTCGGGTGGCATATTGGAAGATTTGATCAACTGTCAGATTTTCCAGCCCTCAAAATGCACCCTTTCAGCAACACCCTGCTATCTTGGTTCAATGCCAGTACATTGTTTGACTTAAAACTGAAAGACAAGATGTCCGTGAACATTGAAAACATGGTAATGTACTTGGCGAAATATACTCATTTACCAATTAAGCCGATGTTGGTCAAAGACGGTCAGCGACTCACTTCCCGGGTGTCGTACAATGCGGCGTTGAACGAACGGTTAGACAGCTTAAGAGGATAATGAGACAGCCTATCCTGATTTAGAATCTGGATGTTCCAAACATATTTCTGGGTGCGCGATGTAGCACCTGGTTTGGTTCTGAATGAAAGCATCGGTGTTACTGAGACCTGATGGTACAATGTGGTGAACCTATATGTAGTTCCAAGCCATTACAATACAGTGAGTTTCGTGCCGACGAGTTAAGTTCTCAGAAGAACAAAACTATACCAGGCTATACTAAGTCCAGCAGTCCACTCCTCTCAAGAGGAACCTTCTGCTATTGCGCAATAGCTTCTATGACATTAATTGCTCAACCTGAAGGCAAGCTATGAAATATGAATCAATATCGTTGAATATTTTCAACGTAGTATATCCTTTTGAAAAGCAGATTTTCCTTTTTGGGAGCTGGGAACTGTTCTCCCTTCGGTTCTCGGAAACGGGACTATTTCCCCAATGGAATATCACCATGGAGAAAATGTCGTACCAACAAGGTCGTTCCATCAACGTAGATGGACTTCTTTGAGTTACCCTCCTCACCGTCATAACGATGAGTAATCTGGTGGAAAATTGGACTTGTGTTTCGATGAACCAAGATGAAAGTTGCGCATAATAATAAGTAAATAAATATCGTTCAGCGCCTAGCCCCCATGCCACCCGAAGGAAACACGCGGGCTGAGATACTGCCAGGTTACCCAGTCCTAGACAGGAGCAGTCGAGGTGCTGGAGTTGGGTTCGAGCCTTCTGATCAGTAAGTTCACACCTTGACCACTGAGTTACCTCGAGCTCGAATATGAGCATGGAACCCGTCGAATCAGCTTCCGGTCCTCTTCTTGGAATGTCACTCACGTTTTATCTAAGAAAAATTCTACGCACAAGAAAGAGCAACGAGGTGATGGTTGTCCTTGACTTTCAATGAAAAGAAGGTAGATGAAGTCGTAATAATTATTTTGGAGTGTCTAACTAACAGATGTCACATTTAATTTATCATGAGGTAGTATGGTGGTTGGCACAACGGCCTAAGTAAAAATGACAGTCTGTACCTCGTTAGGTTTTGCTTGTAGTCTCTAGCTGAAGACACAATTCTTCTCAAGACCTAACTAATCAATTTCCGGACGCGCTATCGCCATTTCATCAGAATGGCGATTATGGTATTCATGGGAGTGTTCTTCTACGTTGTTCCAGTGACGTCATAGGATACAGTTGAAAACCATGTCCCAACGTGGTAAAAAACAGACTGTCACATGCCACACGGTAGCTGTTCCTTTTAGTTTGATTGATCAATATTTTTTATTCACTTCGCAGCCTGAGAGATTTTGTTCCATTCACATACATGTTGCGCACGTTCAGCTCGTCAGATGGCTGTGCGCGACAGAGCGATTGAGGTTAGAATCCATACGTACACGCACAATAATTCAAAGGCTATCGACTGCGCACGCATTCTGTCAGTGCGCGTTTGGCCCAGAGGACATGAACTTACGTGTGTAGCGATGTCACTGACGTCAAACAAGAAGTGGAGTTGACGCAGTATTGTTCTGAAATGGCATTCCACATGCCTGTTGGAATTTTCATCATATCATTTAAGTATTGGGTTCACCTAACATTCACTGTCCATTCGCTATTTCAGTTCTAAACAGTTTGACGCAAAAGTCTGAATGACATCTGGTTTGAAACATCCACCACGGTTTTAAGTTCAACAGAAAATGCACAAGTGAGACCAGAAGCACAAAGAGAAATAAGACGGGGATATTAACGTGAGAAACACAGTGGGTTGGAAACAAATTCGTTATATAGCTCACGAGAAAAGCATAGACTTCACTGACTGTTGGCTCACGTTTTATAACGACCAACGTCGACAGCAATTCTACTATTCTCCCATTTGTCACGAAATTTCTGATCAATTGCCTGTGCATCACTTTGCACAGGAATAAATGTGGCCTGATTAAGTACGAATAAAATGCGTTTTCATTCTTCTTTTGTTGTTTGGAAGCGACAGTACTGCATGGAAATGACGTATGTTATAAAGGCCGATTGAGTTTACTCCAACAGAAGAGTCGTTAAGTCATACTATACAGTTCATCGCTTTTATGGTTATTTCACCTGACTTATCGGCAGGGGGACGCACAAAGGCCCTTTGAGAAACGTATGGTTTATGCGAGACGGATAGTCACAGTAGACAAACAACAAGCCGAGCTTGCAGTAAGATGTAGAAAATCGACTTGTCTTACTTCCACGGGGGACTTTTCAACCACTTGCTCAGCTTCATCGAATGGATTGCCGCACCTGTCTTACCTAGTTACCCCTGTCAGTCTCTCCTCATATTTCCTAGCGCTGATTACCGCGGTAACGGGCTCAAACTTGCACAAAAATAAAACCAAATTGAGTGTCGGAGGGACTACTGTTTCCTTCAAGAGAATAAACTTTGTAACGCGTCACATAGGGTCCTCCCAATTACACCGCGACATCAATTTTAACGATTCCATATGCCATTTCCTCATACCATTTGAGTCGATTGCTGCTACATTCTAAAACAAACGTTCAGCCGTAGCACCTTTTCGGTGCCTAGCTGCCATGCCACCCGAAGGAAGCACGAGGGCTGGGATACTGCCAGGTTGCCCAAGCCTAGACAGGGAAAGTCAAGAGGCAGAGGTCGGGTTCGAACCACGGACCTTCCGGTCAGTAGATTCACGCTCTAACCACTTGAGCCATCTCGCCCCCTGCTACATTCTATGGACTCCAAAACGCTTTGCTTCTAAAATGCACTCTTATGTATGCAGTAGTTCCCGAAAATAAGCAACCTACGCGCATGTTTTCAAACCTCCAAACATGCCATAACTCCCCGGGGAAGTGATTTATCTAACTGACAAATTGCTGTAGGGCACTTCAATAAACGTCTTTTAAGACCCAGTTGCTTCTCGACAGAAATCACTATCCAATACATCCGAATCTTTCGGTCGCAATCACGTAAGAGGTTACAGTGCCCCAGCCCACACCATTTACAGAAACTGTAGGGGATCGGCAGGGCAAATCAGGAACGTGCCATTGATCCATGCACACCAACTGCAGGAACGGGATTAACTAAGCAAGCTGACTACGGCCGTTTTGATAACAGCTATAGATTCAGTCAAAATAAGTGTTGTTTATGTTCGGTATAACGGTCGACTAAGTAGGTAACCTGTGTGTGACGTTGTCCTGCGAGTGGTGTGATTTCACTGATTTTCTTCCATAGCGTACATGTTCAGGGGACCATTTCGCTGTTTCAGGGAAGTTCTACATCTCTTCAGTACATTTACTGGTGGTTTATCATTGCGCATTTTGACCATGCTGAATCTGTCAAAGACAGTTTCTATGGTGCTCTATGGGCTAAAAGCTCAGACATCGTTGTGGATGCTGGTGATAAATCAGGACGAGCAGCTCGGTGTTGACAAAGAACGAAGCGCATTTGTATACCTTACAGGCCTTTAGAGGTTCCACGTTTGCTGTCCAGGGTTCTGTTATTGGTCGGAAACCCTACAAACTGTTGCGGTTGGCCAGCTGAATTATTTTTCGGTGTTTAGCCTAACTGTCCAGTCGCTGCTCCTTATTTGAAATGAGGCAACCATTTTTCTTAGAAGTCCTTTTACTTGCAGAAAATTCCGGATGTGTTCCATCGATAAACAGCAACAATTTTCAAATGTCTTCAGTGGTTTTCGCACGCTTCAACCCCTCAACTCTTGGACACCCGTTCACGCTTTAAGTCTGGTAGTCATCACAGAAGGCAACATCAGTATCCACAATAATGCTTCCTTCAGCTGTAACACCCTTCCGGTGCCTAACTGCCATGCCACCCGAAGGAAGCACGAGGGCTGGGATACTGCCAGGTTGCCCAAGCCTAGATAGAAGAAGTCGAGAGGCAGAGGTCGCGGACAATAATGCTTCACTGCCATACAGCCACAAAGTTTATCCAATTATATTTGAAGCCTTAAAGTGAAAAGAAAAAAGAGTGGGTGAGCGAGGGGACCTGGTGCTGGCCTGTCGTAAGCATTCTGAGCTGCCTTCACCTCTAAGCGCTCAATCAGAAACTGAAAACACGAAAGCTACTGACATCGATTAGTCGCTGTTTCTTGCAATGTCTCCAGCCAAGCGCAGGCGGGGTCACGGGGACCCCATCCTGGAAGGCGTACAACACCAGCAACACTCAAACTCTTTCACACCCTGTTGCCAGGTCATGCGTTGTCCACCTTGCGGTTTGCGCCATTCTGAAGGAGGCACGAAGAACAACACTCGTCTCGGCAGACGGTGTTTTGGCATACGTAGCATGCGGCCGAGCCATCGTATTCGATGGTGCTGGATGTTTTCCGCGACTGAATTACCTGCTGCACAACCAAATACCCATTTCCTAGTCACCTCGTTACTAATCTGTTGAAGCCATCCAAAACCAGCAACGCTTGTGAGGCATCGGTGGTAAAAAACGTGAAGATACCTCACATAATCTGTCCGCAGAGGCCACGTCTCGCAGCCATACAACAACCCTTACTGTAGCCTGGTACACGTGACCCTTGGGACCCAGTGATATACCCTTTTGACGCCACAAGTGACGCAAACTAGCAAACGTGAATCTGGCGTCTAAGATTTGTGCACTGACTTCATCAGATACATTTCCGTCACAGTTAATACAACTACCGGAGCATGTAAAATTCTCCACAACCTCCAGTGATTCACCTTAAATTGAAACGGATATGTTCAGTGACCGCACGTTCTGAAGCATGACTGCATTTTGAAGGTGCTAGGTGCATACCAAAAGATGGTAAGACGGTGGTCTATTTATTTAATAGAGCTTGTACTTGGCCCTCGTCTTCAAAGATGAAGACGTCTTCTGCGTACTCCAGATCGACAAGGTTCTCACCGGCAACGGTTAGAACACCGTGGTTTTGAAGACCTTCAAGCGCTCACCTTATTATTTCATCAATGACGACGTTGGACAACAACAGGGAGAGTGGAAATCTTTGTCGGACACCTATTTTGTAGGGAAGCATTTTGGAGAGCTTGCCATACACTCTTATACGGCCAGAAGCATGTGAATATAGGGACTGGACTGTATTCACAAATTTCTGGGACATACTGTGTTGAACAGTTGTTAACAGCACTGACCGATCGACAGAATCGAACGCATCCTTGAAGTCAAGGAATGGCAAGATTGTGGGTCAACTGTACACGTGGCGTTTCCCTAACACCCCACGGAGTGCGAAGATGTGGTCAAAACAACCCTAGCCACGCCGATATCTCGCTTACTGCTCAGAAGTCAATGCTTCACGGGCCAAGAGAAGTGTTACGACTAGAGTCAAGCTAATCTCTGTGTGATTATCTGATGCACTACGGGCTCTTTTTAAACAACGGGCACTAGCACAGACTCTCCTTAGTTTCATGGAATGATCTCCTTTTCCAGGATAGAGGCAAACAGACCAGACGAGCGCTGACTGAGGAATTCACCCTCATCCTTCAAGGACCCGGACCAGGAGCTCGGTGGCGCTCGACAGAACATATGCAGTCGTTGACGTTCGAGGCCCAAGTGGGTTCCAGGTTCACTGTACAGGGTTCTAGCGCAGTTCGACAATCCGGCTGAGTAACAGCAGGTGGCCACGAGAAGTGCTGTTCAAAGTGCTAGAACCAGCCGTCAAGGCGTACTTCCTTGTCCAAGGTAGTCGCGCCAGTTTGATCCGTGATGGTTTCGACCACCAGAGGTTTCCGGGAGACGGTGGAACGAACCAAATGAAATGATCTTCAGCCTTGCTCAGTTTTCTGCGCTTCTTCAATTTCTTTAGCCTTTGGCTTTGACTAGATTTCACGGTCGGTGCGCACGCTAAGATTCAACTGGCGTCTGATAATTCGCCGGGATGAATTATGTTCGGGGCTGGAGGGAACATCACCCTGAGATTCGAGCAGTGCCACAGTCCTGTCCGATATCCAGCATTTTGGAGGACTCGGTAACGCCGTGTCAGAGGCGGAACTCCCGACACTGTGCGAGGATTTGGCGATCTTGTTCCAACGTTGGAACAGTTGGAAGACGGTCCAGAAGACAGTCCTGATGAACTCCTCTAACTTCGGGCTCTGCCAGCCTCTCAGTTGCTAAATGATTTGTCCACTCCTCAAGTAGCCCTTGAAAGCGGAGAGGACCGACTCCAGAGAAGCGCATGGTCAGAATCCACGTGTTTTAAAACGATCGGCAATCAGTTACTGGTCCGCGCCACTGGTAACTGATGGTGATGTGGTCAATTTGGTTCCGTGGCTGGCACGCTAACGGAAGGTGCCATGTGGCCAGACGGCTTCAGCTACCTCAAAATTTAGTGCTGTACAAAACAGTCTGTGGTCAGCACATAGCTGAAGCAGTCGTTTGCCGTTATCCGTACGTACCGAGTTCAATCCAGGTTTACTAACTAATTGAGTCTCAGATGAATTGAGTCTGCCTAAATGTGCATTCAAATCTCCGGCAACCACAACGATATCAGTGCTTTTGGTCCACCGTAACAAGGCACTCGAGGCGTCATGAAAATCGTTTTTGTTGGTGTCACGGCTACAGTCGTTTGAGGCGTGAGCACACATGATAAATAGATAATGAGCAGCTTTCCACTTGTGAGATTCTTTCACGGAAGTTACTAAACAAACCGCAGAGACAAACAAGGATCCTTCAGCCCCGTGAATTAGGACGATGATGACCTTTACAAATCCTGTCGCAGGGGCCTCTGAATTGAAATAGGCGCACAGCCGGGAACGATTGAATAGTGATGGAGCAGTTAGCTTAGCGACTGTGGTTGGATCTTGAAGTCTCGTCGTCGATACACGGCACAGATCAATGCCAAGTGAGTCCACCATCAAAACCAGCTGTAAGAATCGCATACTTGCCGTACAGTGGTTCTAGCTGCCACAGTTTCGTTCACCGACGATTTGGGGAGCTGGGTTAGATAGCATAAATACAGGGTAGTTAGTGGACTTTTATTTGGAGTGATTTGGAGGGGAGCTATACATTGAAGACAACAGCTTGGATTCACGAGCGCAATTGGGGGCGCGATTGAGCCATGTAGGGCAATGTGTCTAGCCATTGATGTTTCCCGTCTCGTGATTCCTATCCAGGGAGACGGCAATGGCCAGCGCAGCTGAGTTTTCCGGTAATGGCTTTCATACTTCGCTGCTAAGTCAACGTTCGATCTCCCCTGGCTCGTTCCCGCCTTTCGCATGGTTGTGAGAAATGCGCCCTTCGAGGAAGTCGGTTGACTGGCATACGAAGCACTTGACCAAACCAGCGCAAACTATGGACTGTGATCAGTTCATCTATTGTAGGTACGTTGTTTCTTCCGAAAACCTTTCGACGTACTTCAGCATTACTGACCCGGTGTTCCCACCAGACTCGAGCAATGTTCGGAAGATATGGACGGTCAAACACTGAAAGTCTTTTGACGTCCTCGGCGCGCAGCGGCCAGGTTTCTGACCCGTGTAATAATATGTAGCGCACCGCAGCATCGTAAACTCCACCCTTGACAGATAAGCTGATGTGCCTACGCCACAGGTGATGCAGGTTCACGAAAGCTGCTGTAGCCTTCCCAATCCGGATGGAAATAGCATCTTTGGCAAGACCACCGGGACTGGTAACGTTGTGCACGTAGAAAAATCTGCTACTACCTCGATCAGCTCATCCGCAAGCATGAGGATAGGGTTCGAGCCCACCCAGTGTTGCAATAGCACTTTGCACTTTGCAGGTGCGAAGCGCATGCCAAACCGTGAGGCAGAATTATTTAGACCATTTAGTATTGTTTGCATTACGACGGCGTCGGATCCAAGAGGATCTATGTCATCTGCGTACTCGAGATCTGCGGGCGAACGCCCCCGGAGCAGTCCGGCCCCACAAGTATTGGAGGCTGGTAGTGAGTCTTCCATAATCGTTTTCTAAAGAACAAATCGGTACATATTTTCCAGCCCCCAACCCAGAGGACCAAGAAACTGCGTTAGTCAGACCTCCAAGCATTGGCGAACTTGATATAAGACCCTGCGAGTGTCACACGGGCACCTTCCAGCATACCTCAATGGGTGGCGATGACAACCCACTACAATACTGTAAGGTTCAGTCTCCTCGTGACGGTTCGACTCGCGTACTTGTCCAGATTCTAGTGACGTCTCTTAATTCTCGCCTATATTGCCTGCCCCCTTCAGGTGACGGATCTTCTCATGATATTGCCCACCCCGGCATTCAAGTAACAGCCAAGCTGATCTCAACTCGATATGTCTGGCCTGGCATCAAGAAAAACCACGTGAATGGGCCCATTCCAGTTTGGCTTGCCGACGACCAGGATTCGATGCCACACTATATCAGTGTGCCGAAATACTGGTAGCTCGGGTGCGTCCATTAGGTGTTGATCGGTTGGCAATTGATCCGTTCGCTGAGCTTGGCAATTGGTGTGCAAACTTCTCCTCAGCAAACCAGATATCACCTGTGCGCGGTTACGGCCAACCCGAAAAAACCGCTCAGAAGGCTCTGTATTTCCTATACAGTGCAGTGCTCCACGCTTTCCTCGGCCTTACCTCCAGGTTATGGTTCTATCTGTGTTTGGTCGGTCGCATTGTTACTTATGCAATATGCAGACACTCTAAATGCTTAGTTTTCGAGTTTCCAAATTCCATCATGCTTGTTAGGTAGCTAATGCAGAAAGAACATCACAACCTTTAGTTCATTGGTACGGTGGATCCATTATTCGCTCGTTCAAGTACTCAGTTTTCCACTACAATGGGTGGTGAGCCCCGAGAGAATGCGTCAGTCACAGTAGACAACGCTTGCACATATGGGAAGGTCGTACCTTCTGCCATTGTTTTCAGGTCGGGTAGCCCACCCAGATAGGTAAAATAGATCGTGGTCGGACTACCTTCGTAATTAGGGCCCTTGGTGCACGGCATCGCGAGCCCTTACCCTCTTGGGCCTCCCCGTGATCGCCCGCAGGTCTAACAGACGAGTACCTCGGTTCTGCTTTTGCCGCCTTACCGAATTACTTCCCATCCTGTGACGCTTCCCAAGGGGAGCCTGCGTAGAGTACACCCACCATGTCTACTCTGACTAACCTTGTCTGTATTCGTCTCTGTTTTGCCATTCACTCCGCCTTTTATATTTGTGGTACGCTACTAGCTCGTCACCCGTCTCACGCTGTGTAACCGCTTTTTCCGTAGCTGTCAGCTGAATGTATTTTCCGGCCATGGTCATACTCGGCGTCCCTTTCCGAGTATTCGGCACACGCTGTTCCAACCGCTGACCGATAAATTTCCGACTGTTACATTGAGTTATGATTGGCGCGACAGAACTAAACGGATCCGCAGACTATTAGCGGCGTGTACGGCGAATTAGAGTTAGGCCATTAAAGCGAAGCCAAGAACATCGCCGCAAGATAGGTTGCTTCGATGGGCCGAAATAACCCTGCGTTAACGAGCGCATTACGGTCGGCCAACGGTAATACCGATGGTGAATACCGGAGCTATGCCGCCAATCCTTAGGACGCTGTTAGGACCTAACATTCAAATGGGCATAATGGCAGCGGACCACGAGCACCTCAGCACTAACCCACTCAATTCGGGAACTGAAATCATAGAATAGTAACCAATCGTCATTATACTTCCAACAGGGACACGCACAAAATACTGGGCGGAACTCAGACCAGACAATCTTCCTGAGGTCCCTCCCTGAAAGACCGTATGCCATCGTTTGATAAGCTGTTCCCACGTTGGATAAAAAAGAATGGTTGGAAATGAAGCGATGGAACTACTATTCAGTTAAGTAAAATCGAAACAGCACACGGTACATACGAATAAAAGATTAGCCACCACGAAGGCGCAAAACCAAGTGTAGCGTGGATTCCTTCTGAATGTTGTAATCAGACAGAGTTCGACCATCTTCAAGTTGTTTGCCGGCAAAAATCAAACGTTGCTGGTCGGGTGGGATACCTTCCTTGTCTTGGATCTTCGCCTTCACATTCTCAATAGTATCACTCGCTTCAACTTCAAGAGTGATCGTCTTACCAGTCAGGGTCTTCACGAATATCTGCATGCCACCGCGCAGACGAAGCACCAGATGGAGAGTGGATTCTTTCTGAATGTTGTAATCAGACAGAGTTCGACCATCTTCAAGTTGTTTGCCGGCAAAAATCAAACGTTGCTGGTCGGGTGGGATACCTTCCTTGTCTTGGATCTTCGCCTTCACATTCTCAATAGTATCACTCGCTTCAACTTCAAGAGTGATCGTCTTACCAGTCAGGGTCTTCACGAATATCTGCATGCCACCGCGCAGACGAAGCACCAGATGGAGAGTGGATTCTTTCTGAATGTTGTAATCAGACAGAGTTCGACCATCTTCAAGTTGTTTGCCGGCAAAAATCAAACGTTGCTGGTCGGGTGGGATACCTTCCTTGTCTTGGATCTTCGCCTTCACATTCTCAATAGTATCACTCGCTTCAACTTCAAGAGTGATCGTCTTACCAGTCAGGGTCTTCACGAATATCTGCATGCCACCGCGCAGACGAAGCACCAGATGGAGAGTGGATTCTTTCTGAATGTTGTAATCAGACAGAGTTCGACCATCTTCAAGTTGTTTGCCGGCAAAAATCAAACGTTGCTGGTCGGGTGGGATACCTTCCTTGTCTTGGATCTTCGCCTTCACATTCTCAATAGTATCACTCGCTTCAACTTCAAGAGTGATCGTCTTACCAGTCAGGGTCTTCACGAATATCTGCATGCCACCGCGCAGACGAAGCACCAGATGGAGAGTGGATTCTTTCTGAATGTTGTAATCAGACAGAGTTCGACCATCTTCAAGTTGTTTGCCGGCAAAAATCAAACGTTGCTGGTCGGGTGGGATACCTTCCTTGTCTTGGATCTTCGCCTTCACATTCTCAATAGTATCACTCGCTTCAACTTCAAGAGTGATCGTCTTACCAGTCAGGGTCTTCACGAATATCTGCATGCCACCGCGCAGACGAAGCACCAGATGGAGAGTGGATTCTTTCTGAATGTTGTAATCAGACAGAGTTCGACCATCTTCAAGTTGTTTGCCGGCAAAAATCAAACGTTGCTGGTCGGGTGGGATACCTTCCTTGTCTTGGATCTTCGCCTTCACATTCTCAATGGTGTCACTTGCCTCAACCTCAAGTGTGATGGTCTTCCCCGTGAGAGTCTTGACGAATATCTGCATTGCTAGCTGCCCGACAATCGACTAAGGGTCCGTCTCTGGTGCGTCGGAATTTATTTGTTGACTGCTTTGGTCCCTTGTTCCTTTGGACCAATCAACTCGCTCCACGATGATGAATGCCTAGTTGCGGTTGGTTACAATTAGTTGAAGCCAATCGTCTGTACGTTAACCAATCAGGTTGTTCGGCCTGTCTGTCGCGCTTTTACATCTGATCAGACCATGCTGGTAGGTTAGGTTGTTGATTGGGCTACCCACACGATCGATCGGCCCACAGCGTAGCCTGTCGAATCGAAGGGATTTCCGCGCTTTTTATGTCGCGAGGTGGCGCTCACCTGTTTGCCAAAATTCCTCTGCATGCGCTGTTTGCCTGGTACCTTCTACGCTGTCTTGTTTTATCCACCGTATGGCAAGCGCTACGACAATCAGGCCAAAGATTTGAGGTTGCGGGTAATTTAAGACTAGGTGGAAATCAGTGGACAAGAAATTTCTGGGAATTTCCGGTGTTCACAGAGAAGAGATCCGGTACATTAAAGCGCATAGTTTTATTGTGTGGACGTTGTAACACAAGGGAACGGACTGATGCATGTCAGAAAAAGGCCCAAACACTCACAGGGGCCAAAAGTGAGTTAAACATTCTAAACCATCGTACGAGATTATTTCAATGTGTGCATAGTCCCAGGAAATGGGGTCAAGGAATTCGAAAAAAAGTTTGGGCGAGTTGAAACTAATGGTGCGATGAGGCGGCAAAAGCACTGTCAACGTGTGTGAAACTCTATAGGCACTTAGGCGATGTATACATCCAGCTAAAGGGCTATACCGAACATGGTTGCACAGCAGCTGCCTTTCGTAACTTTTCGAATCACTCTGTAGATTCCTCAGATGCACAGTGCTGATGATTACATGTAAGGATGGAACAGCTGTATACTGCTTCTGGGCTTTTCATCATAGATCGGTTTCATTTACAGGACGAAATCTCGACTGAAAACAATTCAACATTTAGTCTTCAAACTGCCTCCGGCGAATAGGGTGTCGGGTGAACCATTGTATTTTTTCCGTCCGAAGTTGAGTACCTGTATTTTCATGATTTCGTACGAAGTCCAGTCGTACGCGTGCACTCCAATCTTAATCTCAATCGGTTGCGCGGTTTGTGCGTTGCTTGAAGTAGCCTTTTCCGTATATTGGTAGATCTTAGAGTGAAAAAGGTTTATGATTATTAGGAGGCTGATTCTGTAGACATCAAGAAGCCCCGCTGGATAAGTTACACACTTTTTTCTAAATTCTCAAGCTACTGAATGAAACCGGGGCTCGAATCCAGGTGCTTTAGCAATAAAAGGAGTTCCCTTTGCATTGAATTTGAAAGTGAATAAACATCACTTTCGGGGCTCCAGAATCCCCCTATACATGCTGCCGAAGCTTTTCTTCCGGATGTTAATAAAAGGTGTTTGGAAAGGAAACATTCGTAACCTGATTATATTCCATATGGACACGCTGACCTGGTCAAGCTGTTCACTGGAAAAGAGTGAAAAAGTTGAAGATGCATCAATCAGTTCCAGAGGCCTATTGCATTTTTCTCAATCGTTTTGAAGCATCGAACGCAGACCTAACCACACCGGCAAAAGCGAGACACTAAACTTCACGACTTCTCTTGGTGACAGCTGAGTTAGCGGCTCCAATACAACCATCGCATCTGCGACTGAATTTTGCGAAAAAAGCACGCAGTTTTTCATATATTAAATACATGCTTTCTGTGTAAGTTTAGAACGATGTGTACATCAAGAAATCCGTACAATCAAAGCCTCAATTACCTCAAAAATTTGAATCATTGCAGAAATAGTAGAGGGTGCTTGTGCTACTGCTGATTTTTTCTTCAAAACTTCCTCTACTTTATTCGTAGCAATCGTTGATCTGTTAATTCCTCATCAAGGCTACGGGTAAACGCATGTGTACAACTCTATGAAAAGCTATTTCATAAAGTGCGTGCGGGCAGTGTCCTTGCCGGTTTTGCAGTCAAAAACATATCCAGGAACTTATCGCGGCCGCATCTAACACATTCCACCGCATTCCACATGTCGCAAAGCTTTGTGAATGAATGACCAACACATTGCCCATAATATGGACAGAATGACGCGTTCCGCAAAGTCTGAGTGCATTTTGTGATCCGATGAATGGTGTCGGCTCACTTACTGTCGCAGGGTGTCATTGATACTACAGTGGAGTACTGTTGGTAAACTGTGGTCATCGACGAGCAGTTTGAATGAGTCCCATAAAGTGTCTATTCTAATTTTTTCAACTCAGGGTGATTTCGTGACCGACCACTCTGTAATTATATAGTCTGAGCTATACGACGTTGGTGGCATTAAAGAATGTGTACCTTTTTGGCAGCGTGGTGACAACATGGCCCACGAAAACTGGTCAGAGTGTACTTAACATAACAGGCTACTTTGAATATGCAGCTAAAAATTATGTGCTCATTTTTTGACTTTAAGGTGTTGGTAATCTGAGGTAGTGTTGGGTAGAAAAACTGATCACGGGAATATCACCATTGTAAGTGGACAGATAATTCAGAAGAACATCATCCAGAATGTTCTTCGAAAGTCATCGGATATATAATCCACAGCATCCCCCGCTCACTTCAAGGTCATAGAACCCCATTTTTCTTGAGCACACTACCAATCCTAAGATAAAGGCTTCAAACTCACTCACGGTCATCTCTGTCCCACTCCCAGTTGAATGTTGTACCTTTCGGAGCACTGATGTAGTACGAAGGATTTGAAGGCACTGCACTACTGTGAACCCGAGAGTGTTAAACTCTTTTTCATCCGAGTGATATGTAGAAGGCGTCAGCTGATGACGAGGTTCAAAAACGTATTTCTTCTTGTCGTTATCTAGCCGCCGTTATTCTGATGATGATTTGTTTAAACTGATAGGGACAGATCGTTACAGTAGTCACCATTATTATTTGAAACCGCTGCCAGTTTGCCGGTTAGTTGCAGGAACGTCAATCATAGAGTGTTCCATATCCACACACTTTAGCTGGGTCGAAATATGAGATGAACGAGTAGCCCATCATATCAATCGAGTGCTTTAGGTCAATTTTAGCATGAGTTAAACGCTTCTTGGTTGTTTTCAATCAAAGGATTCGCCATTTCTACGTAAATGTGGAAATATTTCAGTTTTCATACTAATACTTAGTGGTTAAAGGTCCTACTACTATCAAGCGTACTACTATCTACCCATCTACTAGTAACACCCAAATGCACATTTGCGCATTACCATGATCTCTTTTTGAAATAGCTTTACACGATACAGCAGCTGAGGTTCAAGTTCCGATGAGATCGCTGGCGTTTGAGACCGGTACCGATAACATCTAACTAATCCATTGCAAAGTAATCCACACAAAGATCTACCTGGTTTCAGTTAGTCTGTAACCGGGAGTTAGTTTGCGACTAAGTGGCTTGCTTTACGATTCGAGACGGACATATCTAAACCCAGTAAGTTGGCTGTGAACCAAACATGCACCCTGGTGGTACGTTTAACCTGGGCGAAAAACGCAGTGGCAGTTTTCGGTGTTTTTTGTTGTTGAAAATTTGAACTTATCACCATTCTTTACACAGCAGTACTGACTTTGGACGCAGTGGGTACCGTGATTTTACCTGGTCTCCCTCTGCCGATGAGCATCCTTGGAGTCAAACTGAAAATGCCACAGTTAAGTCCTCCACTACTGACTGCTTTGAATACGGATGTTGGTTCAGATCACGGTGCAGATTTTCCTCATACTTCGTCCGTGAACCCAACACATGAGCTTCAGATTTAGTAGTAGAAAAGCTTCACTAGCCACCAGTTAAGAAAACATACCAAAGTTCGAAAAAGTGCTTTGGACCAACAGAGAAGTCGTTGTTTTACAAAAGACTTCAAAGGTTATTATGCGCTGCGTTACAAGCGGCCTCTTCGGAAGGCATTGACGTGACCTCGAAAACTGTTTAATGTGTTCAAGAGCACACACACGGAAACCACTGGACCTCAGAAGTGTATCACCAAAGGTAAATAAGTGCTTTCTGCATCTGACTCGTGTAAACATAAGACTTGATCATATCGACAGCGTAACCGATCTATTAGTGTTAATCGTGATGTGGAAAGCTGCATTTATGAAGATCGCGCATGTCAGCTTCAGCCCAGGCGCACTTATCGATCCGAACATTGTAGTGGTCTTAGCAGCGTATCCCACACTTTTGGTATGCAATAGAAAGTTCCAGAAGTACCCAACGGAGCGAAAGAAGAACTGACCACAAATTTAGTGAACAACTGACTCGACTAATGTGGGCTGAAAGTATAAATGCTCCAAGTTAGGTGAAGTGAGGAAAATCCAGAAAGATAAGGTTTTTTCGGCCAGTTTAGCTAGCCTCGTGAGAGCTGATCATATCATCCATTAAGAACTCTAACCAATCGTAGTCTAGACACTTGCCCAAATGTTGGTATATGGAGTCTTGGCTAAACAGACGTATCGGGTTCCTAGTAGTTTTCTGACGCTGATTGCGGATCGGCCAATGTAAGCTGTTTACGGATGTAAACAACCATCGATGGCTGAGAGAGTAATCTAACACGAGGTAAGTAACCAAAACTACGGCAGCAAAGCATCAGTGTCGAACACTGATGTCATGCTGTCGATGATGATAATGAAGTAACCAACACCAGTCTACTCCATGAGCACAATCTTTCTGTACTGTAACTAGTAGTGGAGCAGACTCAAAATGTACTGCAACAACGACCATTCCGCACCATCAAGTAATGACTTTTTGTCAAGTTTTGTGGTGTTTTGCCATCCGTTTTATGAACCTGGCCTTAATTAGTCACCGTACCAGGTATTTTTAGTAGGTAGATAGCATTCCAGCTCAAACGCGGAACTTACTGAAGTCCCATACTCTATATTCTGTTAAGTTTCAGGAATATGAGCTCATATGAATCCGACAGGTCCTAATCGGCATTCTGACACTGGTATACCATCAAAGACACTTGCACGTGATCAAAGACGTGCACCACTGACATTTTCCGAAATAAATGTCAACAGACTTGCTATGTCTACTTAAGTTTAGCAACAAACATTTACTTTAGCATGTGACACGCTTTGGAATCCGCCCAGCGGTATGCCGTAACTTTAAGTCGTGTTATGAATGAGAAGAACAAAACTATCTACCTCGGTATTAAAGGAGAGAATTCAGCGTTACGACCAATAATGGCAGCCTGTCCTCATCTGACTCTGTTGATGAAGGGATTCAAAAAATCCTCTGAACTATTTTAAAAGATGCACGCCAGAATCTGATAACGTTAAAGAGCGTAAGGCGTGATTCCGTCTAAAATCATCAAATTCAGTGTTGACAGACTTGATATCTTTTACAGTCCAACTATAACTTCGATGCTGGTATTCTGCTAGGAGCTTCTCTATCTTGTCCCACAGTCTCGGAGAACAGGAATTCGCTCGCTTCAAGTGAGTACACAGAATCATGCGTTACACAGCAGTAAGATTTAGCGTTAACAGAAGGTAAGATGAGACGAAACCCAAGACGCATTACGGGTGAAACAGCCAGTGTGTTTGAGACAGTTACCTGTCTAGACCCCTCTTAGCTATGAAAGTTGGTGAAATCCTATATGGCTGGAAATCAGAACAGCGATAGAGAATTTTAATGAAGCGGACTACGTATCAAAAACTCATTTCACTGATTCAAGGATTTGTCACTTGCTTCTTAGGGAGAATTTAAGATAATTCATGGATTGAAGAATGGATCAAAACGTCTGCCGTCTAAGTCCAAACTGGAATTTTAACTGCTCCTGTCTTGGTACAAACAACTTATCAGTTTCTTGGCACTTTTAATTCCTTGGGGTTACATTGCACATAAGGACCAGAACTTGATCGCGGTTGAATTCCTTGATACATGCTTGCAACGCTCAGGAAAGTTCGTAGTGCGATGCGATCCAATCGGTTCAGAGGAGACAGGACCTCGTAGCAGTGCCACAACTCGATAGCCTTCTGAGCTATATTGAAAGATGCACATCCAAAGCCTTTTGACAACCAGATTCCAGACGTATACATTTTCCTGACCCACGATTCTAAAGACTGAACATGTATGGTGACTTGTCCCCTGAAACTTAGAGAACTTCAGCAATATTGTGCCGAACGCTGCTGCCTTGAGTCAGACGCCATCTTGTCCAGATGGCGTCCTAGCAACGTCCTAGCTGTCAAACAGTCGCAACATGTGCCAATTAAATTAATTTTCTGCCGCATCTGGTGATCTCAGCCTAAACCCCTTATATGCCGCTTACAAGAGGACGGATAAACGAAACTCTGGGGATCGCTGCTCCTTTGTTTGCAACCGCCGGTGAAACTACCCACGATTCGATACATGTTATGTGGTTAGGATAAGTTCAGCCTCAATCTTCTATGCCATACTGAAGAAATGAGATTTCAAGGAAAACCTATGAACACCCAGAGAGGCAAGTCACAGCTGTTTGATCTGAGTCAGCCATCAGCACGAAATATGAAGATGTGGTAACCCAGCCCAGATAAGCAAACAGTTTGCGAACATATGGCTTCCATAGCTCTAAATCTGATAGATAAAGCTGCAAAACGCTGACCAATTAATACCATCCAATAGAAACCGCCCAGGTTACTCCCCAGGATAAGGTACAGTAGGCATTCATCGTCAGCTTTTGCTCTTCGAAAGTTTGGTTTACTTCCCAAGGCATGCTATGAATCTGAATATCCACCATAAAATTCAGAGAAAACGCGTTTTGGAGTCATGTGGAAATTTTGAGCGAAATGAGTTACGGAGCAGAAGATAACCCATAGATGGCATCTAAATTGTTCGAGGCCCAATCAAACCAGTTGAACGGGGGCCTCAGATGCCGCACCAGAGATGTATTAGTATTACTCCACAAGTACTGTAACTGTAATGGGAAACTTGCGGATATACTTCATCCTCCCAGGGAACGGCTCTATGGCCTCTGGTTGCCTAGATTACTCACCACGTGAAGGTTCATAATCGTGAAATAAGCACAGCCCGCTCAGTGATATTAATAAACAACGTGCCGTATGCCAGTGTAGCCATAATACAAGTAGGCACTGGCTCCTTTCAAGGTAGACTGTAGTTGCATCTCCTGTATACCGATGTACAACAAGCCCTTCTCAGGATGCTGTTTCTGGAGGGGTGAGTGAGGCTCGTTCTGTGAAGTACATTATTGGGAATGTGGCCTTTGAAATACCTCAAATTACGGCGGAAGCTATCAGTCGAATGGCAATAAACTTCCATGATTTGTAGCTATAGGGTGATGTAACCGCTGATGGTCACCTGAACTAAGAAGAATTAAAGGGTCAAAGCCTATCACACAATGCACCACAAGGGGCCTCCTCGGAAGACATTGACGACAAGTGGGAGATAACTATGGCTATGCGTGACGCCGAGAACTATGCTTGTGGTGTTCTTCCGATCGCGTACACGGAAGCATAAGCCAAGATTGTACTGTAATAGATGAAATTAATGCACGGGCAATCAAGGCGCGAGCAGCGTTCACCAAATTTCGTCATTTATGGCATCAGAAACTAATTTCGCTGGAGCTAAAGCGTCATGTATACAAGGCAACTCTCTTACTCTATGGATGTGAGAATCGGCCGCTCCGATCTGGGGCTTCGGACGTCTTCGAACTTTTGATCACAGCTGTCTCCGCAGAATACCAAGAGTTAGCTGGCTGAAGCGAGCGCGCAACGAAATGGTGCGTAAACGGGCATTTGGCAACGAATCAGAATCGTTAGAACAACAGATTAAACTTATCAGGTTAGGGTGGTTGGGGAACGCGCTACACATACCCAATCACAGTCTATCTAAGAAAGCGTTGTTTTCCGTTCCAAAGGACGTTGGCGAAAAGCTCGTGGGGAACATGACAAGGTGAAATGAAAGCGGCTACAGTCAAACTGGGTGTTGTGGGACCTTCTTGCATTCCTGGTCGGGTTCCACATGCTCCTGTTTGCAGGTAGTCGGGAATCCTGCAAATGATGGCACGCAGTAGAGCCGAGTGGCACGCATACGGTCCTTTCTAGCCATACTCCATAACTGAATTTCATTCTTCGTTGGGCTTTGAGTGAGGTTCGCGAGGAACGCTAGGTCAATCTCGCTGATGGTGCTTTACTTCGATTTGATGCTCAGATGTGTTTATTTTAATGCTGTTCAAAGTTGTAGGCACCTTATTTTTCATCGTTTTCCTTAAGGACACAGGGATTCCTCACACTAAATCACTTCCAGTTTCTTTCCTATGTTCACTAACGTTTTCTTTCTTGATGGTTGTCTAGCATTTAAGTACTAGTCTGTATTAATAACGTATTTTCGTCAACGATGATAATGGAGTGTCAATGAAGACGACGAATGTAAACGGCCGAGCAACTAAAGCAGTTTTATTTGGAGCAGCAATCATACCTAGTCAGATTTGCACCATATTGTGAGACAAACTCAACCCTTTGGTGGAAAAATGATCCATGCAACCTTCCTTCTATTTTTGCATTCCACCACGACCTGGTACATTGCCATGCACCCCAGAATGCTCCTTTCTTGGCAGAGGACTCTCTTCGGACTGACTAGATGAGTTTAAAGAACAGTGCAGAGTGTGTTCTAATCTAACCAACCAGCCGACTTTAGCGTGGAAAAGCACTAGACCTTTTACATATTTTCTGACCAGATCTATCGCAAGTGGAAGTCTTTCACGCCTTAAATTGAAATCTCCTCAAAGATACGTTAGAAATGCAGCCGATGGAACTAGAACAGACTTGGTGTTTGGGTGAGTAACAGGTACAAGTTGATGTACGATTAAGATCCCTGATTGACTATTTTAATATTACGTACTCCTAAATTTCCTTGTCCGAATATACGAGATAAAACATCAGTCCGAATGATTTCGGAGGTCAAGGGTTAGTAATGGGGAAGTCTGAGGCAAACTAAACATCGGGAAACTACAAGAGGTCAGCTAGCTATTCCGCAATGGGTACTCAACTTTCATCGACTGACCATTGGCAAGTGCTCCTAGCTCCATCGATCAGGTAGAACAAGGAACTTGATTTACTGTCTGATACACACTGGGCCGAGCAAACGATTTCATAAACGAACCTTTTTCGTTGAGTTTGCTTCTGAATTGACGCCAAGTTCAGTTATGATGATGCAGCAAACTGTAAGCCGCACTTCGCATCGTCTGTAAGAGGTAGATAGCAGATTACGTGACTAATATACACAAACCCCTTTTTTGTACTGACGAGTTGTTAGTAGGTTAAATCGAGATTTTCATCAGTCCACCAAGGAGTGAATGATGCAGAAAGTCAAGTAGTAGTTCGATTGGACTAGTCTTTCATCTTAACACTCGTCGGAGCGGGTGGAGTGTATATCGTGACATAGCATGGAAAAGTGAGCCAGGAGGCTCTCGCTAATAAGTACACTTAGATAAGTACGGTTAATAATTACAATTAAGTACAAGCAAAGAGGACATAACACTTCAGTGTGACTGACACGTTAGCCTATTCGAGTTGTCTCCCACTATGTGCCGTTCCCATGTAGCTGCTTGGACAAGACTCGCAGCTCAATACAGGGAACTAGGGTGGTGAATCAAGTAGGTTCCCTATTAGCTGGGCGGCGGTACACCCCCGGATAACAGCAGCTGCCTACCACATTACCTACTTCGTGGTTTGCAGTGCGTACCATCTCGTCACTGCCCCCAACCTCGAGTTCGTCCGTACGGCCTTCTAGATGTTTTCCGACTCCATATTTGTTGGTGAATTTCGTTCAGATCTATAAACACTTGTAGACAATTTACCAAAGCTCATCAAATCGCTCGATTGTAGTTGTGGGAATCCAGCGATTAATATGGTTTCGGTTAGCTTTGGTGAGGATTCGTCCTTGGAAGTGGGAGGACCTAGTTGCCTGTTCCACGTCATACAGAAAATTAAATGTAATCTGTATAAAAACACCTGGATTCCTATAGGAATAATTCGGCTTCAATGTCTGGTTGAACGACAAGTCCCTGGTCTGAGCAACCGGTAACCAGTAGTTTCACACAAAGTCATGTCATGGAGATGTTAAAACGTGTTTTGCACACCATTCGTACCGACGGATTGAAAACATCAGCCCAACGTGCCACGGAAGAGATTTGTTCCCTAGCCCTAGCCTGACAGATCCTACCTGCTGGCAACGGTCGTGTTGCTATTTTATTGTCCTGGCAACGCCGCCAGTTTGAATTAGCTACTGTCACCCAGCAAAGTGTACCCTCACAACATTTTCAGATTCAAATTCAGCTAGAACGGAGTGATAATATTGAAGCTATTTGACAGACAGTTCACTAGCGGACAAGTGCGTAGCTTCTGAAGTTCACCAATAAAGTGTAAGATTTGGATGAAGAACAACGAGGCGAAATCCCATTTAAAGGGCTTGTCAGTCAAATACGTCTTTTGAAACTCAGGAGGTAAGAGCTCAGACTGGACAGTGCCAGCCCTCCGAGCCAGGCATGGTTTTGCTTCAAACGAATAAATTAACTGAAACACCTGAAAATTCGCCTAACGGAACTAGCACCAACAGGGGAAGCTTGACACCGCGATCTGTGAAGGTGTCCGTCTACCTGCTACCTGAGACCATTTAGTTACACACCACTGTTTCCTATCTAGTGCAGAACTCTCATCCATGCCATTCAGTAGCTACTTGAGTTCAGTAGAAATCGTACACTACGGAATCGTCTCCAGCAATCAGCTTAAGTACGAGAGGGAATCAAGGGTGCCAGTACCGCACAATAGCACGTGAAACGACAGCGGATATTCGTGGTGTACGGTAGCGCTGGTTCATTCAAAGCTTCGGAATATAAAACAACTGCTCACCAGCGGAGATGTTCCTAGTGTGACCGAGAGTCGTGTTACAGAATAAAGCTTTGATAAGCCCTCGTTTCAAATACATGTATAATTTTCCTGTACGCAAAAGTATGTGGTCCAACACGTCTCTTCACAAAACGGACGTTCACAGTAAACAGGAACTACTTTGTACATAACATGAATATAAATAATCGATCCATTAATAACATTCGTCTTCTTGTTTACCGTATGATTTTTCCATTAACGTGACGGCTGGTTGGATAACATCCGCAGCGCTAAACTCATGAGCTCCAGAACGATACCAGTCATTATCACGGCTTCCTTCACCCGATCAGACTTAAAAAAGGTAACTGTCATTTTACATCAACCAGTCAAACACCTTTGTTCGAGGGGGGGGAGGGGGTGCTCGCACTATCGTGTCAGTCCACACAAAGTTCTTGTATGCACTACGCTTACAAGAAACCGAGTCAGTGTACTTCCATGAGCTTACTGAGTAACGGCTGTTACTAGTCAATTAATGCAATTAGTCGAGGCCACACCAGGCACAGTGCGTTGAGGTAGGTGAAATGAAAGAACAAATAAATCAAGCGCATGCATTACTGGGGCTTGGCTACTGTATTGATGGCCGGGGTGACGGAAGCCGATTCGGATGACGGATAGTGGAAATCAATTGTATAACAGGGGTGAGCGATTTCTGAAATCCACAGGCGACATAGAGTGCGTGTGACAAAACATGGTTAGATCGTGTCAAGAGGTACAGCGGATGCTCCTAGGACAGAGAAGATATGTTTATGGAAAAACCAAATAGGACATGGATTTACACGCGCAACGAACTGAATGATCAGTGGTGGCCTGAACCCTGAATGGTCTATTTCTCACATCATATTCTTTTATTCACATTAATTCGCTTTTCAAAGGCTGTATCCATCCTACGAGGAAAAAACCATCTGAGATCTCGAGTGGTGGAATAAAAAAGACGATCAGTCAGAGCATGTAGGAGGATGGTCTTTGCAATCAGACTCTATGCTTAGGTAAACCATTAAAAAATACTGTTCTAACGACCTAGAAAACAGTAATCCAAAGCAGTCTAGCAATGACCTCAAACAGAAGGCTGAGCGCATCTTTAGTCTAATGTGCAAAACAGTGAGATGAAACTACGAGAAGACACTGACCATGATTCACGTATGGAAGGAGTGGGTCAGCAACGGGTGTAGAAACACACACACCTTCATTAGTCTCGTATCTCGCTAGCCAAACTTTCATTCAAACTCAACGCCCTTAAAGGGGGATAGACGCATTAAAGTCACGCTCCAGGAACACAAAACGAACCAATTCCCCCGATGTACACGAGGTTACACCCGAATTTAGATTTGAGGCTCAAATAAACCCTTCCAATCAAATCAGGACGGATTAGTTGCCTCAGACGGAACAAAGTGTATAGAAGCAGTCATACGATTGAGTGCTACCTGTACGATCTGGATTATTAAATCATCTTATCAAGTTTGAAAATCGACTCCTCAGTAAGCTCTTAGCTAATGTACAGTATTTCACATCCATTACTTGCTTGGGCTATCACGTGGCTGACAAAATTTTGTCTGGTATGAAACATCACATGCAGTGTTCACGTGTCGGTTGTAAATTCTGGCGCGTGGCGATCAGACAATTCCGACTCTGGTAAGAGACAAAGCGTTCGACTGGTAACGATGGTTTCCGGTTGTCTGCTCGGTTTGCAAGTCACACCGTGTTTGGGATCCATACTAGAACCCCCCCCAATTGAAAAGCTGTAAGATAAAAAGGCGAAACAATGACGTGTTGTTGATGATGGGTGACGTACACATATATAATGGTCACAAAGTGGGTGACACGGTCGAGCAATGGGAAATGAAAAACTTGTCGGCAAAAAGATGACTCATGAATGGACTAGAAGGGAAACAGAAAAATCTTGAGTTTTCTGGATAAAGGGTTACAATGAGGGCTGCTTTTCTGCAGGTCTCTGGCTCGAGGCGGAATGGATCGCATCAGATGGCTTGGTTCCAGTACGCTTCTGATTCCCACGATGCTGGTAGAATCGAGAAGTCAGCAAATTCAAGTTTTTCGTGAATCGTACATCATGTTCAGATGCCCAGGCGACTAGTTCTCTTTCGTAGACATCCTTCACATCTTGGGCCTTTTTAGTATAGTCCTAGAAGGAAATAGAGAGGTAGTTTCGCAATACCTTCCTCTGGAAAATAACAGCCTATAAAAGATAGGCCAAGGAAAATGATGTGTGCTAAGGATAAAAACGACAGATATTTCGATCAACAGACGCGATGTGCTATCCAGTGCAACTTACTGAAGGGCATAATAAAAATGGCATAAAAAAATGAATGCTACAAGATGCGCCATAAGGGCCGCTGGAACTCGGAAAACCATCCAGCTCGGAACCACTAACAGACTAATGAGTTCACGGAACAGTTACCTACATCTCCGGTAATACTTCATCTGACAGCTACGGAAACATAATTCAGCGTGAGACGAACAGGTCATGACGAATCTTCTAGGTCTAAAATACGACCAACATCCAACTGGTGGTGAATGGTGAGAGAATGACGGGTGGGAGGATACTCTTGTCAGCACCCTCATGGATCGCTTGGTGTCACATAGAGCACGGTAAGTAGAGCCATTCGGGATGACGTGAGCAGTTTGTTGCTGAGAGCCTCATGGAGGGGGTATAGATTGTTTCCAGCAGTCTGTTGGACCACGTCGAGTTACGCGCAAAACCCCAAAAGCCAAATCGCTCAAATGGAGGTTTATCAACAAATGCGGTACTATAAATACAATAATAAAATAATAAAACTGTACAAACTTCAAATCGTGGGACTACGCCGGCTTCTATATACCGGTTTAGGAACTGTTAATTCCTAACGGATCCCAAAGTCCACACCGACTCAAAGCCACGTGTTTACAAGATAGCGAAACCACGTGTCGGCTTAAACAACACGTGCGATGACAAGGTCAAAGAACGGTTTACGTTCAGGTCAAAGACAAGAATGTTGGTATAGGCGCAAAACCGAAATAACAAAAACGGGGAATGCCGTTGTACAAAATAGGGATAGGAGAAAAGAATCAACAGGGGGGGGGTGACGATACACGACAGAGGTCGGTCAGTCATCCGTTTGCACCGGTTCAGGAATTTGAATAAACCAAACACAGCACATCTTTCCACTTCCTAGGCGGATGCTTCCCTGCTCTCTGTATTGGGTAGCTCGGACTAGAGTTTACGGGACATTTGAAGTCCCACAGACAATTATCCATAAACCCGGGACAGTTTCTGCCATTCCGTTCACAAAACTTCAAAATAGGCCACTTTCGAGTAACCATGATAGGCAGATTGAAGCGTAAGAGAAATTGTATACGAAACAATATCGACACAGAAGCTCCCGGGCATGATTCCGGAGATGCGTCAGAAAATAACTTTCAAATTCCATCCATTTGTGCCTTTCAGTCCAAAACGGCCAAAATTTTCATCATATTTTTTCCAGTTGTCATATTTGGACGTGCTTCAACAATCAGAGTACTAAAACTACCAAAGGGAGGATATAATGAACCAACTTCGACAAATTCATTTGCTGCGAATCACAAGCCACTTTTTATCAGATTACTTCATAGTGCTTCAGTTAATGAATAGAGTTGGAAAGTGACTCCGGATAAACATGTGGTCAAAGTAAGCTGAAGCCATGGTCTGTCGAGTTGATTCATGGTGATAACTTGCACAGAGAAAACAAACTTGGACCAACAGATTGCAGTTAAATGAGACATGAGGTAAGTGAGTGCTTTGCCGCGACAATAACTTCAATGGACTTAGCCACAACCATTGTGTTTGAAGGCCAACAAGGAGGTTCAGGGACGATGGAGGCTTAGTAATCCAGATGACACATAATTGAGATGAAGTGTGAAGCCACAAGCACACGTGAAGGTTTCTGATGAATAACTGATCTCAAACAGCAGGCAATGATATCGGTTACTGGCTTCATCCCAGGTGTTTGTGAACCCAACCAGTAACTCTTAGTGCTTACCTTAATATGAGTCAAGCACATTGAACAGCAGAATGTCTGTTAGGGACTTCGTGACTTATACAGTGAGCATTGGGTTGGCCTAACGCCTACCGGACTGCGCTGAAGATAAGACAAGGTATGTTGCATCGCATAGTCACGCGCTTCTACCACCTCGGTTGTGGTGTTGACAAAGAATTGACCGGTGCAACCAAACTACCAGGCTTACCGAACATAACAACAGGCGAAATTGGTTAGTTTCTTTGTAGTGACAAGCTTAGTGAACTGCGCAGTGGACTACGTTCATGTGTCCAACCAAGCCTGTGAACCCATTCACTGCGTGGACAGCACATTCCACTGATAAGCTGTTCAGTCTCGTTGTGAAGGAAGAAAACTTTATGGAGTACATGTTCAGGAAATTACTAATATCTTCGTAATAAACGGTCTACATCATGAGATGACCATGCTTTGCGGGTTCAGTGAACAAACAAATCAACGACGACGACCTGAGTTGACGACATTTTACGCAATAAAAAATCAGTCGCTTTTATACAGAGCAGCAAAAAGATGCGGAACGCGCGATTTTATAGGTAGTTTTGCTGGCTAAAAGTGCATGAATAAGCAGATACAGGAATATCGCAGTAACGCGCAAAAAGATCAAAGGAAAAAGATGGGAAGAGTCACAAAAGCTACAGAAAGTCCTGCTAGCAGTAATTCACACCACACGGTAAGTTAGATGTTGAAAACAAACAGCAAGCCGTTATTGATTGTGACCAGCTATTTATTGAGTTAGTCAGGACTTCCGTACAGCGAATAGGCAGATCGCTCATATATCTTCATAGAAGGGAGAGTTGACCAGCAAAAAACTCAGGCGGGTGTTTTTAGACAGGAGTGTTCAGATCCACGAGACCGTCCACTCCTATGGAGGATCACTTGGTGGGTGTAGGTATGATCAATTGGACGAGAATTAAAACAAAATTAACAAACTGTTCGGACATTAGTTCTGGCACATCGACACAAACAATGCAGACGTGGATGTCCTAGTTTGGTTCAAATGATTATTGCTCACAGAAATAAACCTTGATGGGACTATCCGACAAGATCGACTACAGTCAAGGCGAATCGGTGTGGAATGTGCTCACCCGGTTGTGTCTTCACATTTTGATGTTGCATAAAAAAGACTGTTATCGGTGCATTAGAAAATTGAACTCAATACCTCATAAGTGCATTATTCAGAATAAATGCCGGAGGGAAGTGGGTAAAAATCAGTTACTTAGCAACCCAGTGTCCCTTTGAGAAGCTTTTGGGACTTTTAAATCGGCGTTTCACGTCCCTTGCCCGATCCAACGGAGTGTTTAAAAATCCCACGGGAATTTTAACACTGGTTCAAAAATACCCTCAACTGATGGGTCTTAACGTGCCACTACTATTGGTGTCGTCTATTTTTGAAGAATATCATCACTATCATGGGCAACAACACCGGTGTTGACATTGGTTTACTTAATTATTTAGTTGTTTATTTATTATTCATTTATTTTATTTAATTATCTTTAAAGACTGACAATGAAAAAGGAAAAGAGTAGACAAGGGAGGGGCCTGGATTGGAATCACTCTGAGGTACCCACGCCTCCAAACATTCGACCAGACGATCTGAAAGGAAGCGGACAGCACGAAAGCGACGGATATCGACTTGTCACTACATACTTCAATGATTCTAACCAAGCACAGAGAGGGTCATTGGGATATCATCTTGGGGGGCGAACCACACTAACATATAAACTTCCAGTCACCACTTTCACACCCCTCTACCATGTTGTGCACCCGTAGTTTGCGTCATTCTGAAGGAGGTACGGACAGCAATGGCCGCCTAGGTAGACGATTATTCAGCACGCGTAGCACAGGGCCGAACCACAGCAGTTGATGGTGATGGTTGTTTTCCGCGACTAAAGTACCTGGTTGCACAACCAAACTCTTTACGAATTAATCGACGTCATCCGATTCCAGCGACGCTTCTGAGGCATCGATGATAAAAAAGTTGGGGACCCTCAGTTCGTCTGCCCCTAGTGGCTGTGTCGCAACTATATAATGCAGTCCTTACTGTTGCCTGGTGGATGCGATTCATGGGACCCAGTGATTTACCTTTCTGACGTTGAAAGTGACGCAAATCGGTAAATTTGATTCGGGTCTTTGAGAGTAGTGTACTGACCTCAGTGCTAGCACAACTGCAAAGTTATGTGAGACATCCGAGTTGTTCTTCGAAGTATTCCACCCAACGAGCCGGTGGATATCAGCGAACCATTGTGGTACTTGGCGGTTTCACTAACAAGAGGCTTCCGAGGACCCATTGAATGAATCAAGTAGAGCAACCTGAGGAAATTTATGGCGTTTTTCAGTCGTTCCATTTCTTCGACCTGGATCCACCAAGCTTCCTCGCCTGAGCAGATAGTTTTACGTGGCGTCGAGCTCGGTTGTGGTTCAGACAAGGGGAGTGTGTTTCCCGGCCTCCAACAAAGCCACAGCTTTATCTGAGATCCAGCGCTTGAGAGAAGCTGGAAGACAGAAGTAACGTAATCATGTACAACTTCAGATATCTCGTTTCAGCGACCGTTAACATAATAAATGAGGTTGGAAAGGTGGGCTCTGATACATGGGCTTGATTCGGGATCCATAGGCTCCTTGAGGGCTAGGTGGGGTGTGAATATTTTGTGCAAACCCTAGAGGCGCAAAGAAAAGTAGCAACTGAAAAGAGCGTGATCAGAGTCCACACAGGGGCAGCGGGTAGCCACCGGCGATGTAGTCTGTGTGGGCTCGGGGCTGGTTCGTTGATGGACACCATAATCATAAACAGCAATACATCAGTAGGGGGAGCCGGTGCTTATATGCCATACAACCATGGGGAAGGAAGAGCCCAGTGAAGGGTCTCTAGGGGGAACTGAGGGAGGGTCGAAACTCACAGACCACAAATCGAATTGACCGAGTCGAATGAAAGACATGAGTAAATAGAGAGACGGCCAGCTAAATTGTTGCCAAAAATATTCATCTCACCAGGCAAGAAGCTGATTCTTGTTGCATATTAAATTCCCACTATTATCCGGTCTTTCGGTTCTGTTTTAAGTATCAGGTGAAAATGTTTCCGGACACTCCAAGTTGAACTAGCTCCCTCCATTTTCAGAGCCCTCTGATTCTACCAGGTTAATCTACCTGCATGCAGACTATGCTTGAGCTGACATCTAACGACCCTCCTGGGTGAATTATGTCTAGCTTTCGAGGGGATATGACGTCTGGCATCGATGAGCGACGATGATTGTTTAGAATTCCATTTAATGGGCACCACATGGTTAGACGGTTTCCGCTGTTCCGGAAGTCGGTAGTGCAAAGGAGCAGTCTGTGATAAGCACACATTTTCACAAGGCGCTCTCCAATTCCGTGAGTCACCTATCCAAGCCAGATTGACTGCCTAATTGAGCCTCAGCGGCGCTAAGCCTACCTACCTGTGGGTTCATGTTACCAGCGAACACAACGATGTCTGAGCATTTAGCCCGTTGTGAAGGCACACCTGGAGCGTCATAGAAACTGTCTTTAGCAGATTCAGATCTATATTCCGTAGGCGTAAGAGGGTACAATAAAAACGGAGTGATGGACCTCTTCTTCTGGGGATTCCTTAGTGGCATTTGCCAAACGAAAGACTCACCGGCTAGTTGTAACCAGCATCAAGGCCTGTTTACGCTCGAAAGTTTACCACAACACCCACCTCAAATATCCAGCCACAGCGGCTCCTACGTTACTATGGCTGCGCAACCGGAAACGGGCAGTCAGTTTCCGAAAGACGCCATATGTCAGTGGCATGAGAATCCAGCGTACGAGCAAGAGCAGTTGATTGCCCTACTTGCTTCAGAATGAAAACATTAGAGAGGGCTGAATGGACCGGTTGCCATGGTTTCAAAATCGATTTCGAGATGTCGAACGGGCATGTAAAAATTGTCGCTAAAGTTGGTGGTGGTGGCACAGGATGAACAAAGCTGTCAGTCCTGGTGCTAGGATCAGCAGAGGGCAGTGAAAGTGGGGAGGGTATGCGAGATGAATACATACAAGTGTAAAAAGAAAGGTGTCAGCAGCAGCACATTTTCGCTCATCTGTCCTGCTGCACGGAGCGAGTGAAGTGACCCGGCTGATGGGATCACGCGACGAGCATGATATTATTTTTAGCAATGAAGTTCGTGGTTGTACGAGGGCTGGAATGCTGCGTGGGCGCAAAATATAGGAAGGAGGATTAGGGTCTTCATCCAGAGTCGCTTTCTCGGAAATCTGACTGAAACAGCGGGTGGGTACCGTCATATCACCACAGTGGTACAAGTGTTCAAAAAACAAACCGCCATACATGATCCGTGAACGATACGATGTCGGAAAAGTTGACGGCATTTTGTAAGCCAAACGTCGCTGTGGCAGAGTGGCCGAGCGGTCTAAGGCGCCGGTTTAAGGCACCGGTCCGAAAGGGCGTGGGTTCGAATCCCACCTCTGTCAGCCGTTTTTCCACTGTTGCGGTCGAGACAAACAAAACAAACCACACAGCACACATAGCTCGCTCTGGAAATTCCGTTTTTCCTACCGCGAAAGAGTTTTTCTTCCGAATGTTCAGAGGTTTGTTTGAGTAGCTAGAAGACATCTGCCCTATTCATTGTTTACCCATATATGGATGGGATCGCGGGATGTCCCTAATACGCGTTTACCATAAGCCTTGGCTTCTCTGATTCCGGGAGATACAGGTGTTTGGAATTCAAAATCGAGGAGACAAATGACTTCGGTGTTCTAGTGTTGAAAGGGACAAAAATAAGCCAGAAGTGTTGTACCTAAGTGAGGCATATGTCCCTACAGTGGGGACACTGTCTGTGATGAAGATGACGACGGTAAGGTCTTCGTCGACAACAAGAATCTGATGATGGGAGCACACAACAGATCACGCAATAAAACTAACTAAAACGGTTGTAAAACCGTGTGTTTGGCGCAGAATAGTGGTTTGGCACGATGACTCCGTTGAATTGGATTGCCGAATGAAGCCAAAGCCAGGCGTCTAATGGAACTGTCCGTTGGTGACATTGAATTGGTTAGGGGACGAGCGAACACGACTGCGCAACTAGTGCGGATGTGGTGCACTACTGCAGTGACTACTGGCAGGAGACACTGGGACGGTTTGGCTAAGGGACGGAAATCTCTTGGAAGTCAGCTGAACTTTGGATCTCATTTCGGAAGCTTCGGCATAGGGATAGGACTGAGGAGGGTTGCAGGGCGTGGTGACGTAAGTCACCGCGTCCAGCGAGGTTCAACTACAGAAATCGACAGCAAATCCAAAATGCTCAATAAAGTCTAATCTAGTGATAACTATGGGAGCGGGAGCAATAATGACAGGGTGAAAGGATGAACTGAAGTTGTATGTGAACCGGTAGAAACTTGTTGGAGGCTGTTAGTTTGTATCCGTAAACCCGTGGGCAGCTGGAGGGGGAAGAGAGAATACCAACACCCAGTTCCAGTGCTACAGATGAGTTTCCGTTCAAGGTCGCATGAGGAGTCATGTGATTCCTTGATTGGAGACCGCGTACTGCCGTGGAAGACTGTTAACCAAAGGAATGTACAGTGGATCCTGCTGCATCCATCTGATGGGGTCGAATCAGGACGAAAAGCGCAGTGGATTGTTTTACAGGACTAACCCTATCCCCGCATGTGGAACGCAAAGCAGGCGACTAGAGTGCGAGACGCTTGTACTACATTGGATGACTCACGTTGGTGGACGCAAGGCGAGGTGCACCTGCAAACAGTCTTCAAACGCCTGATAAGAAATACCCTTGCCACATGGTTGACACAGGAATGCCGAATACATCGAGAATACTACGATCGTATTCGCTTATAAACAGCTACAATTGCTGATACCGATAGTTGACCAATGGACGCTTACTCCAAATTAGTAACCGACACCTCGACCTTATCTATAACCCGTTTCACAGTCTTGTCAAGTGAATATTTTCTATAAAAAAAGAAAACAACACTCTTAATGCGCATTAGAAATTGCTTAAGCTATTGCTTAGCTATTGTAACGTAAAACAAAACAGTACAAAACCTAAGGCAGCATTCTTTCGTCGGGAGAACGTCTTATCGCTCTATAACGGCCGCATGGCGTAAACTCGTGTGCTGAAAGGCTATGGGTCTAACCGAATGAGGAACAATTGAAAAATCAAGGACATTGGGGGCCAGACAGCATGATAATGCCACCACCAGATAGGAAAATCACATGGAATCCTCCAGAATATTCGCTGTTGAAAACGATACCACGGTGTGAAGCACACTGTAGAACCCTACGAGGGCTTTTGTTGTTGGTTGTCGTTCAGCTGTAACACCCTTTCGGCGCATAGCTGCCCTGCCACCCGAAGGAAGCACGAGGGCTGGGATACTGCCAGGTTGCCCAAGCCTAGACAGGGGAAGTCGAGAGGCAGAGGTTGCGTTCGAACCACGGACCTTCCGGTCAGTAAATTCGCGCTCTAACCACTTGAGCCATCTCGCCCGAGCCATCTCTCGAGAAATTTCTACACATCGTGGACAGTACGTGCAGCCGGGGGGACGCTGCAAGAAAATAAGTTAATTTGTAAGTAACAATTGAGTCTATGTACGTTCATACACAACCTACATTCTTTGGACCACAATCAAAAAATCAAGATTACAGGCAAACAAGCAAACGACTGATCATCCACATCAAGCAGTACTTGGCAGCGAATGTAGGGCAGCCTCTGCGAGCTCAGAAATTGAAGCCTGAAATGGTTAGCTGATGACGCATTTGGCTGACTACAGGTGTGTCAGTCTCGTTGGCAAGTAAATATTTCGGCTTCGGTAATACACCTCACCGAATGGTCCAAGCAGTTGGCGTTAGTGACAGCAAAGTGAATGAGTCCGGTCGGACCACGGAAAGTGACAATTTCATCAACGAAGTGGAGGCATTCAATGGATACTACGGTCACTGAAAACCACGGGACGGAGCTAATCATCATACCAACTTGAGTCAATGATAACAGACTTTCGTCTAACGTAAACCTGACTGCCTCCGCGAACACGTCCTAATGGCCAGTAAAGGAAAGACCAACCGGCGCGTTATCATATATAGTAATAACACATTCGGACAGTTAAGCAGTAACAGCGACGGTTTAATCAGCTCATTTTTTACTAGACTAAAATAACGGGAAAGTGAGCCGAGTTCGCCCAAACCAACAATCCGAACACAAACAAGACAATGTGATGGACTCACGGCTTTTTCTGTTGAGGATAATTTTTTCCATTCCTCGACGGCCTCCTTAAACCGTGCACTGACCTTCCGAATCGGTTGACCCTGAAAGCAGTAGGGTGAGTTTTTCAACACATGAAAAACATGAGTCGCAGGGATGGGTAGGCTCCAAAGTCAGGAGACAAGCTTCTATGGGTCATGACCGGTGTCGATAACCCGATATAATAACACTTGCCTCAGATGAGACCGTTGGGTAAACCCTTCAAAGATAGTCCCTTCTGGGGAAAGGTCTCTCCTGAAAGGATAACCGTATGCGCATCATACATGGAACCGTGAAAAACAAAACTGGAATGGAGAAAACAGATCCACAGTATGCTTTCGAGTCAAGCTATCTTTACGTCAGTACGCTTGAAGACAGAAGTCTTAACCCAAAAAGCGACTTAGAAAAATCGTATGAAAGCCACATGGAAGCCACACCATCACTACCTGAAAAATGACACTTTTTTGAGGGGAATCTAATTTACAGTTGCTACCTTCGGCAGCAACAGCCTTTAAAAGAGAGGCTACTGTTAGTAGTTCTTCGAGGTTTTTTTTCAAGGGTGAAGTATTTTCCAAAAGAGACTCATTTCGGTCGGTCTCTTCAACCCCCCCTCCCACATTGGACGCAACCGTACACCTACAGTAGCATGTCACTACGGCGAACATTTTGTCATGTGCCAAATTCACCCGATGCCCATTTTCCAGACAGTTTCCGTTGCCTCCTGAACGTAGTGGCTGTCTTCTGCGCCATCATCTCTGCATACAGCCTATTTACACTGTCTGAATGCCCGCATCGAAAACCCTGCTTCCTCACTGCTCCTACCGGTCGCGCTATTATTGACTGTACGTTCTGCTTAATTCATGCTGTTTATTAACCAGTTTTCAATACATCATCTACTGCCCTCAGGCGTCTGTGCCTACTGCCTACTGAATACGAACTGCGTGTAGTCCGACAGCTCCATTCGTCCTGTCAGATCCTTAGCCACCCGGATCTTACAGCACCCTTTCGGTGCCTGGTTGCCACGTCCCCCGGAGGAAACGCGAGGGCTGTCAGGTTGCCAAAGCCGACAGGAGTAGTCGAGCTGCGTTCAAAAAAAATTTTTAAGAAACTGATAATACAAGGAAACTGTGCTCCAATACAACGATGAAAACAACAGTGAATTCGAGTTAGTTCATCCTAGTTTTCAGTTGGCGTCATAATTGCGTAACGTGTTGAAGCGAGCGCTACTGACTGAGTTAACGGTCAGGTCAAGGGACAATGTAGCGAGATCAGTCGTTTGAATTGACAACCAGCTAGTAAATCGGAGCCAACAGTAAAAAGGAACCAACACTGTTTGCGGGAACAATTTCAGAGGCGGTTGTTCTCATAAGAGAACTTACAACAATGGGATATTTCCAAGCGATTTATTTTCATGATGCAACTTCCACAGTTGTTTTTCGCACCGTTTCTAGTAAAAGTTGCAGGATATTTTCTGGCACCAAACGCTTCATTTTAGTTATTTCCATTGTCTACAACTTTGACCAAAAGCTTTTTCATATAACAATATAAAGACTTTCATAATATCAGAGAGTCGAAGAAACTTGCCTTCAAATCACACAGCTTTTCCCGAATGAAGATATTCATCCCAGAGAATGAAGGCCTCCTGGGCATTCCATGTCTGTGCGCATACTAAAACAGAGGTAGAGAGAGGTGTTACCCACAGGCACTCCAGGCATCCATCGCTACGAATCAGTCGGAACATTAAACAGCTAAGAAAATGCAAAGGTCATAACTTCAACAGAAGTCGGATACCAACAATGGTATTAGTGAGAATAATAACACGGTGGCAAACAAATAGGTTTGACAGCAAATCAAATCAAGTTAGTTAGTTAGGGCGTCTTTGAACGCCTAGCTGTCAGCAAACCCGTATGAAGCAGACAGGAGTGGCGAAGTTAGCATCAATGAAGCCAGGAACAATCAAAAAGTTACGTAGAGATTCGAAAGGCATTTGAGCATCTAGGTTCTCTCGGGCTGGCCTGTCTACTAACTTGCAAGCCGAGTGGACCATAAGTAGGATTGGGTAATGCATAACCCTCAGCAAAAAACAAACGTCTTATTAGTGTAGTTACATTATTTACTATAATGCTTATATAATAGCCCCCTAGGAGAGAAGTTCCGTTCTGATTCTGAGATTGCTAAGAAATGAGAGAGATCCCTGCTATCGGTGCATTTACACACCAGAAAAGGGCGATAACAATCTCACTGTTGGCGTACCGGAAATATTTTTTTCAACCAACCTTCAATTTGGTTTTAGTTGGACAGGTGGAGCCCGTATTTTAGCACTTAATGAACGGGTAAACACATACGAAGGACGAGGCTAAGAATGTATAGGGCCATTCGTCAGCGCCCCACTAGGGTACTTGAAAAACAGGAGTATCGTGGTCGTTTGGAAGCTTCGGTAATAATTATTAGAGGGAATCAGGATTTTTTGCTGAGCAGAATGAAAAATAGTAGAGAGACTTCTTCCAGCGGTATTTTGCTGCTGCTAGCCAACTGGCAAAGTTAGGTGGGAATTCTGCCCTCATTCCATGCCCAAAAGCAGCTGGTGATTAATTAAACTACTCATGAGTAGGCAAAAATATAACAGAATAATTGCGCTGCGGTCTGACTCCCGGATTTTATTGACTGCTTGCGCTTCCTCTGCGTTTGAAAAGGTTAATCAGACTTTTTTCTTTGTTCATTTTTGTCTTTTGATGTAGTGGTTGGAGACATTCCAACCAAATTGATTTACCCGCTGGATTCGAGGACCCCTGCTTCTTCCACAGGTTCCTACTATGACTTCTTAAGCGGTGCTGAGTTTTGTAAGCCTGTCTTGTCTTCAGTAATTGGTAGATTGGATCAATTTATTGATGATGTCTTCGGTGGAGTACTGGACTTCCATAACTTCATGTCCTTTCATTGTTCTTGTTTGCGCTAGTACACGAACTTCGTTCCTTTCTAATTTTTGTGCACGGAGACGAGTGAAAATTGATCTTGTCTTTTGACTGCGAGTTTGTGTTCATGAATTCTGGTGGGAAGCCTCCTTTCCCCTTGCCTCACATAGCGTTAGTTAGAGTCCATGTACTGAATCTCGTATATGACATTATTCTTCAGCATTGGATACAACCTCCCTTTTGGTTTTGACAGTGCCGTCCGCAAGGTGTTCGCAGGTTTATAAGTCACCGACATATCGTTCTGTCATTGCAGTTATTTCAGCAACGTTCTTGAGCGATCTCAAAATATAATTTTTCGGGTATCCATTTCTTTGAAACACCTCGTATGGCCGATTTCTTTCTTTAATCTTACACTCCGAAGTGTCACGGTGTGTCTCGACCCGCTTGAAAAGTGTCCGAATGGAGTGCTGTTTGTTTGAGTGTCTACTGTGGTAGCTCAGAATTTCGTCCGTATGCGTCACCGCTCTGCAGACCTCAGTTTGTAGTTGTCCACTTAACAGTATGCTAGCAAGAATGTTAGGAAACGCTAGTTTTTAAAAAAACCATTTTCTTCCATTGTGAATTGGATGTCACAAAAAGGTGATAACACGCGCGCCTCGCATGTCAGATGTACGGAGCCAGGGTTCTGCGCTGCTGATGAGCTCTTATGAGAGTAAGACTCGGAGCCAGTACATCCCCCCTTGGCGTAGAATTGGCAGAATAGTTGCGCCAAAACAAGATGATGACCGTTGAAACGAGATTGACGTGAATATAAATGCTACCGATCCAATATTAACTATAGCAATCATTTTCATCATAGGAAAGCCGCATCGATGATGTGAAAATCCACAATGGGCTTTTCGTGAACTTGAGATATGCATTAAAGCTCTTTCGGAGTGTCACAGGTCATTGCGTGCACATGGGGGGTTGGCAAAAGGATACAGAGGATGCGACCTGCCTCCCACAATGAGTCCCCAGGACTCTGCATGCACTTCGTGAGAGCATCCAGTCGTTCTTAGTGGAATTCCAACTTCCGGTTTTTATCCTGATTGTCTGTCCGAGCATTTGGAGGTGTGCATGACTCGCAATGAACATATTATACTAGTGCTAGGCCTCACATCTTTCCTTTTGTTTTTTCCATAGTACGGCGTTCGTAAATAAAGTTTCGTTTTCCACGAGAGTACAAGAACGGTGTAAAGATCGACCTCATTCCTTACTTGGTTTAATTTATTGAGCCTAGCTCCCGCTGGAGGGTAAGTTAGCTCCACGAACAACAAAATCACCATTGTTGTTTCCATGCTCAGAGAGAATCCACTGCGGAGTAATTTAACTCTGAGCTCAAAAAGGGAATAAACACCATACCGTACCACCGTACCATCGAGCGGTAACTAATTTTTCAGTAAATTATATGCATGTGACACTGTGCTTCTGGTTATGAGAGGAAAATTAAACAAGTATACGGCTGACAAACTATTTGTTGAGCAACGCACTGAATTGTCTCCTATTTTGCCAGACGTTGTGAACGTTTCGTGTGGCATGTTTTTCCCTGAGGTGTGCAACGTTAACACATACTTGACTTTCTGACACACGTAAAACCCCAGCATTGATAAACAATGTCAGCCAGAGCACCTTCGAGTGTGGCGCGTTAAGACGACGGAGACACAAGCGAGACTTGTAGCACGTGCACCGAAGGAAAGTACAAACACACTTTAGGCGTTACGGTGCTATGCTTATACGGTCCTGTTGATTTAGTCCAGCGTACTCGAACTCCCTAGGGCAACTACTCACACAACGAACTGATGCAGCACCACAATCTACAGGTGGTGTCACACTTGTACCTCGGATGGATGCAGGTATGTTCAGTTTCATACCGCTATAGGAAACTAAATAGCACAGCAGACCCTTCAACAAGCGATACTCATCTGGACTATGTCTCCCTGTTTTCTGGAGAAATATTGTATGTCGGAGAGGGACGGCTTTAAAAAATCCCATCCGGACTGTTCTTTCACGATGCTTTTTCAACCGGTCACACAAACGATTGAAAATTATTTCCGAAAATATATAAATATAAATATAATATATATAAATAAATATAAATATATAAATATATAACTTGTCATTAAACAGCCTCCTGAAGTTTCGAAAACTCCAGTTTTGTACGTCCTCCAGAAATACTGCTATAGAGGGGGCAATAATTCGAAGTATTGAATATCGGCCCGAATAAACTGAGGCAACCTTCGCGTTACACAACGGTTTTATTTGCATCTCTCATTCGGACCTATTCGCACGCAGCATGGATGATCCTCGGTTTGTTAAGTGAGCTAGGCAACTGGGTTGCAGAAGAGCAGCAACTCAGCCGTAATACTCCAACGGAGCCGACTGTTGGGTTAACGAAATGAGACAAGAAGCCACATTAAGTCACCTCAGTAAAGTTCAGAGCGTAGAATCTAGAGTGGTCAAGTACAGAACTCCTTGGAGCACTGACCAATGGATTGGAGCAGGAGAGATCAAAACCAAGGGGTACACGGATATCGATCATTCAGAACACAGGTCTAAAATAAATTAAAAAAAAACAAATAAATAGTTCAGCTGTAACACCTCTTCGTTGCCTAGCTGCCATGCCACCCGGAAGAAGCATGAGGGCTGAGATACTGCCAGGTTGCCCAAGCTCAGACAGGAGAATTTGGGATGTAGAGGTCGGGTGACATAGGCCTAGCCAAACAACTAATCGTAATCGAAGGTTACTCCCGGCTAGCAACACGTACACTAATACACGCAAAGCACTATCCAACGCACAACCATTAACGCGCTGCTACGGTCTACTATATAACCATTCCATCTCGCTTGGTATGAAACGCTTGCAACCAAGCGAACAAATCAAAGACGAAAGAGCACTTCTTACCGATTGGAGCAATTTCTCAAACTCATGAGCAGCTCACGCATGCAGCTGACCGATACCATCATGGCTGAACCCCCTGCCCCACCAAAACACGCATCAGAAGTACTGAGCCAACAGTGCGCGTCTCACCAATTGAAACAAACTCAAAAGGTCTCAGCCGCCTCACAAGTGTACCCTAATGGTCAAAGGACGGTTAGCTGTCCCATTTGAGCAGTACCGGGTGCGGAATTCGCCTCCCATTTTACGGATTTAGAAGGTCGTACACAGTGCACACAGACACCTGACTAGTGCCATAGGATCTGAATACCCTGCTCTAAAGCAGACATTGCAGGCACCGAGTGAGGGGGAGACTGACGGGGAGATTGCACTCAGCCTACACACCGATTTGACCGATCCCCCCGGCAAACGAACATGCTCCATTCCATCCCCCCAAAGGGATGACATCATTATACTCAAGAGAGAATGCACAACATCCAGCTCACTAAACTAACAACGACATTGCAAGCTAAACCAGCTCCGTTTACTCGTCAAACCAAGTAGGCCTTAGATGTTCATGTGGTACTGACTGAATCTAAAGCCGGTCGCAGAACAGCCTTATTGGGATTGCCTAGTTGATTCCATTCCTCAAATCAATAGGTATGGGTCATATTACAATCCTCTATCAATAGCACGACTCTGCTGGTTCCGCGCAATTCCGCTTAAGACGGGTGACGATAATAGCTCACTTGTTTATGATCAAAAGGTAAGATAATTTTGGACAGTGATAAAGACTATTTCGTATTTGAGGGTAACGCCACTTGTTAAAAAAGCACTTTGCGTTTTGGATTGTCCATTGAAGAAACCTGTAGTTAATTTTTTGCTCTTCTTCAGCAAGACTGTTGCATATTTAAGGCAAAACATTCGGTGCATAGCTTCCATGCCACCCGAAGGGAGCAACAGGGCCGAGATACTGCCAGGCTGACCAAGCCTAGACAGGAGGAGTCAAGAGGCAGAGATTGGGTTCGGACCTCCGGGTCAGTAAGTTCGCACCTTGGGTATATGGTGGTTTGGTTCGGCCCATTCTTGTTATTCCACCCGATTAGGATCGCAGACTTATACCTAGCTTGGGCCAAATCGAGTACCGGTGTTAAACAATGGTTTCGCCACAAACAATGACAACAGAGAAGGAAAATGAAAACTACCAAATGGGTTAGTCAGATGACGGGTTGCCCAATATTCATGCGCACGGAAGCCACCGTAAACGTGCTGTAACATGAAGATAATTTACGCAAGTGTCATTCGTGCAACGAAATTTCACTGGGGCCTGACAAGTGTGTTTGTAACTTTGACGAAGAATAGTATCCATTCAACAACGGCTGCTTTTTTATCCTTATCTGGGACAAAGATTCTGACTGAGCCTATCCAACAATTGTCATTAACCTAAAATGTTCCCTGGTCGTATACAAGGGCCCGCCCCCCTCGAATGTCAATGGGACACAGAAGTTTGTAAAAAGTGGAGGGAAACGGAATGGAGTTACTTACCATGAGTCTTTTTCGCTTTTCCGAGTGGCGTTTGATCAAGTCTGGAGTGGGTTCAGACAGTTTGAATTGTACTCGTTCGGCATCAGTTAACTTGCGATATTCTTCACCTACTTTGCGCATCAGCTCAGCGGTTTTTAGCGAAGGGTTTTTTTGTTTAATCTCCATGTAACGGGCTTTGACAAACTGGTGGAAAGTGTTCGGAGATGCCAAAGTAGGACTTGTGGATAGGAGTGCACGAGATAGAGTCATTGTATCGAAGATCGCCTTTCGTAGAGATGGACAGGACAGAGTGAACATTGCGGAGAAGTGACGGGGCCGTAAAGATGCAGTTCTACTCGAAACTGGACAGCGCGTGCTGAAAGAATAAAAGACTGTAAAATGATAAAAGGCATGGAGGCTAACAAGGTGGGGACGATAAACCAGCTGGTATTGCGATCAATGTTGCTGTTGATGTCATAGTAGGTAAAGATAGCAACACATCAAGTATAATCATCCCTTCAATAGAGACCAAAACGGGAAAGTGCTATATGAACTCTCCCGGAAAGGGCCGCTGTTAGGGGGATCAAACGTCGGACTGTGGCTGACAAGAAGTGCTATTGAGGACTGTCTCGCCGAGTGGTCCCTCTTGGGCAACTTACTCTAAAAGTTGAGCTTCGAGCCCTTCATCAACACCAGGACATCAGTGAATGCTCAACTCAGTGATCTAGGATATGCCGTCGTAAATCATGAGAAATTAACTCGTGAGGAATTTCTCAGTTACTCTTCTTCAAATAGCTTTACTAGTAGGATGAACAAGGAATGACAATATGTTCGCATAAAGTACAGAGGATAATGCTGCTTCATGGGTTTTTGTCCGGCGATCATGCATGTGGACTGGTGATGCGGAAATGCAGCAAAGCCACAGGAACAGAACAGTTGACGTTTTCAACTAAAGGACAATATATTGATGTCCACAAAAGTCGAAAGCAGCATACTTTCACGCACATGTCACAAGCTAATATTTCGAAATCGCCGCTGGATAACTTCAGTTTAAAAGATGACGTTTCCGTAGGTCCATCATGACCATGGTGACAAGATGCGAGGGCAGTCTAAGTGTCCTGAGTACAGAGAAGGATACACCCGTGTTTGGACTATCTCCAAGCATCTATACCTACTTGTTGAGAGCTCAGCATCACTGATATCATCGTAAATTCAAAGCGCGGTAGTATCCTCGATATTGTAACTCTAAGGGGCGGCTGAGACCATCAGTTCACTCGGGTTGGTGGTGATACTAGTATCACAAACGAGCACGTCAGTACTGGCTGAAGGTTTCTTGTTGCCAGATTGTTTCCTCCGTCCTGATTCCTATTTTGAATTGCTACCGCATTTCGCTTCTCTCGCTCCTACAAGAAACAACCCGGAAGGGGCTCATAGGCCTATCCCCTTAACTTGTTGGAGTGCTGTATTAAACGCCATGGGCCACTTGAGACATGAAAAAAGCTTTAACGAGCCTGTAGCAGTTGCCATCTCCAGATATTAGTCAAAGATCGATAAGCGCTTTGGGAGTAACATCGGAATCTCCTGGTCTAGTATTTATTAGTGGTAGTGGACAGTCATCGACTGCCTATCTACAGGCAGAGACCTGTCTGACTTCAGGAAGTTGAGTATTATGAGCGTTCATGAGGGACTCTACCAAACACTTTAGATCGCTGTGATTAGACGGCATTTCAAAGAAGCCGCCTATGGAAGTTGTACAGTTGTTGCATACCGTCTTTAAGTAGAAAACGCAAGGGTATGTTTGTCGTTGTTCCATCCGCAATGTCACTAGTCTGGTCAGTTGCTCGCCTGATCCCTTTGATTCTTCCGCCAAAACGTCTACAAAGCATCTGCCAATCAACTATGGTCCCATAATCGGCGTCCACGTCAGGTAGAATATCCGTAGACTCAAAGTATTTGATCACTGTTACGGCGAATCAGAGTACATTGGAACGGTGGATTACCTAACAACAGTGTCCGCGAATGTTGTTACAGTACTCTAGGTCGATCCAGAATGACCTAGCGGCACCAGCACTCTCCCCGCAAACTAAGTACCGAACCGTCCAAACTTCCTTTGTCACCAAGACCTCTTCAGGATGGCATTGTCGCACCGGAGAACTGAAAGCTGGCGTTGAACCACTTGGCCTCCATGTGGTCCAAGTCATCCGAAAATAGAACAGAAACAGGATAGTGCTATGCTTTGATTATGCTGCTGACCGTGTTCTATGGACAGCACCGATTCAGCATATCCTTGGGGCCGACTCATACTCCTCTGGGAGGAAGGCACCGTAAAGTCTGGTAGTAACTAGCCATGGCGTTTTTGGGTATAAGACAATTGACCGAGACGTGTTTCGTGGTGAGTTACTTATTATTCTGGTATTAACTGCTACGTGTCCTTCATTTCAATATATGCACCCAGTAATTCGAGATCAGAATGAAAACCTTGTTGAGTAGTTTTGTAATCCTCTCCAGAGAAGTTATTCCCATCAAAATAATCACTGCTTTCCAGAAGGAAATCCTGAGTAAGCTATTCTAGATAGTCAAGGAATTTAGTAAGTAGTAAATGCAAGAGCATGGATGTGGCTACATATCTCGGTTGGTTTCGGGCCTGATTTCAGACGCTGCTTTGGAGCATGTGAGGAAGCATGTTAGAGGATATACATGGGGCAAGAAAATCGCCTACCGGCAGCAGTCTATTTGTTGTGTTACAAATACGACCGAGAAATTTCTAGAGCTCGGGTCCTCGTCATCAGAGTGCAGAAGGGACGTGATAAACATATGCGGCCGCACACTTAATCGTAGCATGCAGCACAGTACATCCGAGGGATTGGAGGTGGATGGGTGCACAGCGATTCACCTTGTCTATTTCGATAGTGCTGACTGATGACGGAACTCCCGCCCTCCCATCTCCTCTGGAAATTCAAATTGTCCAGGTGGCAAGCTAAGCAGTTGCCATGAGTGCCAAGACAGACCTCATGGACTATAAGTACATTCGCCAGGACTTGCATACTAGGCAGCTTAAAAAACTTATTTCATAAGATATAGATATGTTCACCGGCTGTAATCCCTCTCGTGCTTTAAGTTTGGAACCTGACGGCGTGGTTCGTTTCCGTATGCTTAAATTTTCTTACAGTTCCTGCTCACCGCTGGCCTGTCAGGCACAGTACTGAATCCATAGAGCGTCCATGGCGTAGCCATATTGGACAATTTAACATGTGTACATGAGTGGTCTGGTTCTACTCGACAAGCCTACAACTAACAAAGCTCCACGGTGCCTCGCCCGGTGGATTACATCTGCTTAGCTAGCTGTGCGTGTCTGTCGGGCTGTATCTGGCAGTTAACTCCCGACTGTTCCGAAAAAGGCCACTTGTATGGGACACTCGAGTCAGCCAAACCTCGATGACTACCGGATGACTGAGTCCATCCAAAATGGCATTAAAAGGTCAGTATATGAAGAAATTCGTGGAATTTTGAAATATTCCGTATGTGCGAAGGCGGCGGCACGAGTATGGTACGGGATTTCAGCGCGAAATGCTTGGATTTAGAGTGGACATCAGCGCCTTACTCGACCAATAAAATAAGCACATCAGCGAAAATACGAAATAGGTGCAGGTTAAGGAAACGGAAGGATAGTCATACATTTTACTCCCGTCGTGATTAATCATCATCACATCATCACTGACAGCAACACTAGATGAGAGCACTGGTGGGACAGGGAGGAGGACCACGAACATCCGAGCGTGAATGCAACTGATATCAGTTACTAATCGCAAAAGGTAATCGTTCAGCTGTAGCACCCTTTCGGTGCCTAGCTGCTTTGCCCCCGAAGGAAGCACGAGGGCTGGGATACTGCCAGGTTGCCCAAGCCTAGACAGGATAAGTCGAGATGCATAGGTCGGGTTCGAACCACGGACCTTCTGGTCAGTAAATTGGCGCTTTAACCACTGAACTATCTCGCCCCCACTGATATCAGTTAGTCACCATATTGTTCAGTGTCTCTAGCTAACCACGGGGAGGCTCACGTCAACCCCATCCTGAAAGACGAACAGCATCAATGGCACGCAAACTTTTATTAACTTCTTACATTCCCTTCTGCGATGTCAAATTCTGTCCTCTAGGTATCCGTCGTTCAGAAGTAGGCACGGAAAGTCGCCCTAGTCTCTCTGCATACGTAACACATGGCCGAGTCACTTTAGCTTAGAGTGCTTGCAGTCACGAAGGGACTAAACCTTACCGTGAGAGGACGGTTTGTGCGTCCGTAACCCCGTGAACTATGCTAAGGGATGTCCGTGCGACACTCGCAGTCTCAAACCAGGTTGGTCTGATTAACAGTATCCTGTTTCCCAAGGTTGGGGGATGGAACATTGCAGCGACTTGTTCTTCAAAAAATATAACGCACTGGCATATTTCACCAAACGCCGCTGTCTTGTGGCAAGATTTTTGAGTCAAAGTCTTTGGCCGAGGGCCATAATCGCCCTTCTGTTTAGGTCTAGACGCACTGGCAATATCCAAGCTCGAATAAAGCCATGATACCTAAAAACTTACAACACTGCCATGCCACATCGGCCGTCG
>SJOL01006346.1:454286-466335 GCA_004794785.1 Opisthorchis felineus | reverse complement strand
GGGGGGGAATATCGCGCTGAGGCAAGAAAACATCGTTAGAATGTGAAGGTGGCGGGCAAAAACAAAGCAAGGAAGGGCAAAACAGGAGGCACCCCGCTGACAAATGACAAGAAAACTGCTAGTTGCGGAAAACGAGGAATAATAATAGGCTTATCTCCCAGCTTGTAGGGAACGTGCCAATAGAAGCATAATCGTGTCGTTACAACCTGAACGCGATAGGCAATAAAACAACGGAGGAGAGACGGGGCAAGCTTATTACACGAACAGTCACGGTTGTTGTGGGAACCAAAAAACTAGAACAATAAAGCATGAGGTACAACTGGTTCAATGATGAATCCAGTTGACTTGAGCTAAAACTGAAAAGTCTTCGCTGGCCATGAGTAACCTTGGTCGGTTGGGTAAATGGCCAGCGTCACGAAAAGCAAAACAGAGATGAAGTTGGAAAAACTCGAAATGGAGACAAGTGGCGATTTTCGTCTCAAAAATTGAAACTAAAAATTGAACCTAAGTGGGCTGACTGGTTTCGCTGTTGTAGGGAAGGCAGGTGTAAAGGATATTTTCAATGAGTGGATAATGCTAGTGCGTAGGACCAAACGAACACTGTTAACGAAACCTTTGAACTTGTGGAAGGGGAAGACTGAATTTGCAGAGGAAAACCAGGTCGATTAAATCCGAACGAAAGGTTCAGCGTATTAGAATGAACTCCTCTTAGATGCCATTGGGGCTGGGTGACAAATTTGTTCCTAGTTGCAACTAGGGGCTCAAGTGGGCGGGAGGCGAAGGTCAAGGGTAGGGAGAAAATAGTTGCGGGATTGCCATCAGGCCAGAACAATGGATCTGGTGAAACGGCAGAGTTGGCGTGATCCATCCAGTCAGTTTGAACTAAAACCTAAAACCACCGCTGAGGCCTCGTGGCCTTGGACTGTTGGGCTTCGAATGACAAAAGCCACCTACGGGAATCAACCAACGGAACGAGTGGCTGTCCATGGTACCCAGCTGCATGGGTCATATGGCAATATGGAAATGACTAAGGAGCTCGTAAACGAACACGAGCACTTCATCGGCCGTCCAAATTGCAGCCTATTGCCGTCGCTGGGAACTAGGTGCAAATCCGTGCTGTGGGCCAACTGAACACTTTTACTATGTTTGCGACGAACCCGCTCCTGGGAGTATTGCGCCAGCCGGCTTAGACTCCCCAAATGAGACGGCGACGTCACACCTTCCATTCGGCCACGCACAAGTGGGATGTTAACGAGTCTTCTGTACTTTGCTTCCAATGGCTCATTCCTGTTGACAATGGCCTGAGCACATGTGGGGAACGATGGTAACTCAGTTAGTTTCCAAATAATGTACATATTACCAGATTCGACCCGGTTATTTGTTTCATTGCCAATTTACAGTATGCTTCCGGGCATGCGTCGCCCAAGTACTCAGGCCGGTCAATTATTCCCCGCTGAGGTATGACCAGTATTTCTGGTTACGGCTTCTGATGCTGGTGGTATAGACCTCAAATTCACTCACTTCCCTACAGTGCGCCATCCACTTGGACCAGGTGAACAAAAATTGTTTATCGAAGTGAATCACTTCCCTAAACTCGTTAATCCTGGCCTTGAAACTTTGTAACAAGTGAAACGAACAAAAATGACAGCGACATTGGCATCGCTGCGTTCAGGCTAGCCTTGACTTTTTCTTATCTACCACAATCGTTCAGATGAAATTCACGGGCGACATCATTCACACAAAATGTTCAACTGCTATATCATAACATTCTTGTGACTCATTGGGGATAAAGGAGTAAAACATACTACAACCAACACTACTGCAATAGATGATTACTACATCCACAAAAAGTTGTTCTCACAGTGCAAACCTCCCTCTTGGCGCTCTTGCTGTCAAATTTTGGGCCTTGAACCACTATAACTCAGGCGGCTTAAGCTAAATACAACTCTTTTACGTTGGCTGCTGCACAAAAATGCCTTTATAGCAGAGGCTAGGCCAAACGCTAATTCATATCCTCGCTATGGATTACTTAGTGCCAAGAGCCACATACTGTGCTCTCCAGCTAGTACTAACCTACGCCACTACTTCTTTCTAACTTGCCAAGCTCGCATCTGGAACCGTCTTCCTGAGCGGCTGCAAAATAACACGCACCATCATGCCTCTTTGCAATCCGTGGATAAATTCCTTACTTGTGAAACTGCTGCCGCCTCACTTAATATCCAACTACCCCCCGATTTCATCTATGAATCGGGTCCGATGCACATTCGAGTTTAGCGACGATACATTTGGTGGGCACGTAAAAGATATCGCTATCATATCTTGGTATCCCCCTCAACTGCTGTCCGTTAAAGGCCTGCTTGATCTGTTTGTGTTGTGTTACAAGCCTGGTTGTTTTTTTCCCGGACAAGTTATACCGCGCTTTAGCCATGCCCCTAATCTGGTTTACTTCATCTAATGACTGGTGCTCTGTTTGGCATAGCTCTTACTAACACAAACCAAACCGAGGTCAGCTTTTCTTCAATAAAAGAGCACATTATACGCCAATATATACGGTCCATCTGATGGTGCGCTTCACAGCCCACCAAAAACTCATACACACAGCATCGCGGTACGCCACTGCTCGACCTGGTACCTCGCCCAGCTCTCACTCGCCGTTTATCCACTCTCTCTGAACATCACCATTCCATTCCCATTGTCTCACTGGTTACTGCCATTTCACCTGCCTCCACCGCGACCTGCCTTTACCAGCGTCTGTTTGCTGTTTGCTTGTCCGAATCGACTGAACCGTTTTCGTGGCCCAAACGAAAAGAATATCTGCTAGCTGGAGTGCTTTACTGGGGCACAAGTAGCATGTGTGACCGCTTGGGGGTTTTAAACCTTGCCTGCACGAGAGATGAAAACCTCGTGTGGTGGTCGGGTACGCATTCCAGGGACGGTCGCCCCGTTACTTTGCACCATGGTGAGTTCGTATACCCGCCACCCCTCCAGTGGCATCGCCCATCGCCTGTAGTTCTGAGTCTGGCCTTTGAATTCAGAACTCAAAAAAAGAGCAATGTTATTTTCTGTTTGTTGCTGCTGGCGTTGCACTCATCCCGGTTATGTCAGTTAACTTGCAGCACCATAAACCACAGATCGTGGAACAACTGACCTTTCGCCTGTCAAAAACTCTTCAAAACGTACGCGGGATAGCCTGAAGATACTCTGCGATGCCAGCGTCTTAAGTCAGCTTGCAAAGCTGTAGCTGCCTTCGCCACAATTGGGGTTGCATCGCACCAAAGCCCACCTCGTCAACCAAACTTCTTCCCGACCCTGGGCAGTTTGAGCTTCAGTTGCTGATCCAGCATCCGTGCTTTGGCACGTTCGAGGGCCTCATGCGCTTCTCTTGTCTGTTCGAACTTCCGACTTTGATGCAAAAAGTCGTACAGTGAAGCAGCAGCCGTATTGAACTTCTTGACAAACTGCCTGTAGTATGCTGCCTGTTCAAGAAAGTGCCGTAGGGACCGCTTCAAATTGGGGACTGCACATTTCTTGATCTTTGCCAGTTTTTCTGGCGGTGGGCTAACCTCTCCGTGACCCACTTTTTGCCCGAGCAGTGTCACCGAACTCCGAGCGAGCTATGCCTTGACTTTATTTATCCGCAGACTAGCCTCCCGAGTACGCTTCAATACGGCTTTCAAGTGAACTGCATGCTCTGGTCCCGAATTGCTATACTAGAACGATAATACGGTCTCTGCGCACGGCAACATTCTGCTGTCCCTTCTTTAAACGAAGCATAAAGCGCCTGAACGTGAATATTGTGCCCGACAGAACAAACGGAATTCCCCAACCGTGGACGCCGTCTTCTCCCGATCCTCTGACTTGATAGCTAGTTGCCAGTATTCGGAACGCAAGTCAATCACCGTAAAATATCGGGATCGCCGGACTAAACCGAAAATTTGCGCAACCGAAGGGACAGCTACAACTCGATTTACAGTCGGTTCATTTAAACGCCAGAAATCCACGCAAATCGGTATTTCGCGTCCGCCTTCTTCACAAGCACAAACTCGGGATTGTACACACTTTTGGCTTCCTCGATTATGCCATCCCCCAAAGTCTCTTGGACCTGTTTATGGACCCCCTTCCGTAGATGGAGCGACAGCTGACGGGAGCCATATGGTCGAAAGCATTCGGACGGGAGGGGAGATTTGTGTTCAATCCACAGACAGTAGCCAAACGGATCCTCATCTTCTGCGACAACTACTCCTTCACCACGGACTGTACTGACGGCAAATAACAAGCCGGAAGCCTTCGAGCGTGCAGTTCGTTCACGGTAGTGCTTGGGCAACTTTCAAGCTTGACTGAGCCATACTTTGTCATCAGTTTGTCCAGATTTAAGTGCACCACGGAGTCGGCGCTTTTGAGAAAATGCACTCTCGATGTTGTCTGTTCTACGTCTGAGCTGATCAGGAACTCGTGTTCCACCGACCTGTCGCCTAGGCGCATTGACTGCATTGATAATTCGTCAGTTTTCAGTCGGTATCCACCCACTGCCTCCACGGCTAATGCGCACGGTTTGTATTCAGCTTCCTTCCCTCTAGTTAAGTGACACCCCGCCTCCTGTATCATTTGGACACTACCCTCTTTTCCCGTCTATCTCGATAACGCTTGTGGTGTAGCCTGTGTCACAGCAACAACCTCAACCCACTCGGGAAAAAAGCGTGATCCAAAGATTTATTATTTACAGGTGATCAGGTACGGTGACACTGACTCTTCCATTGGGCGGGCATGCCACAGCTGTAGCACTGCTTCGTTCGAGCTTGCTGCCGCGATTCTGTCTTCACGGCTGCAAGCTGTTCGATCAGTTGGTTTACTTTGGTCTTCAGGTTCTCCACAAGTGAATCCCCCTCTTTACCTGCGACTGCAACGTGGCCAGTGGTGTCCCGGCCAAGTGCCATGCAAGGTGCACCAGCTCCTCCATACTCAGCTGGCCAGTTGCTCTTGCCAACCGCAACTGGGCGCCAAGCGGTGGCTGCACGCCTTCGACGAACTGACCAGACAGCGACTGCTGGCGAGACGCCGCGTCCACTCCCAGCAAGGCACAATCTAACCACTGATACAGGCTGGCGAAGCACACGGTCCGGTCGTGTCCCGGTCCCACCCTGGCCGTCCTGAACCGCCCAGTGACCTCCTGGTTGTCGGTTGGTGAGTCGAACTCCGCTTCTAGGGCTTCCTTTGAGGTGGCTTAGTTCATCTTTCGAGGGCTCCTTCCGGCCGCATCCAGGGCGGCCTTCGCCCGGCCTATGAGGAGGGTCTTTAGTGCCGCCAACTTGGCCCGGTTGGTTTCCAGTCCAGCCGCCTCCGTAACAACTTCAAATTCCTCCAGGAAAGTCCGCACATCCCCATCATCAAAAGGTTGTGGCCACGGGATCTTCATCCGTATCCTGGTCACGGCAGCAAATTATTGGATGAAAACCCTTCGCAGCGAAGTCGTTTATTAACAAACACGAACTTAGCAGTAACAAGCTATTGGACAGGAAAGTAAACGTTTCATATGCACAGTTTTTAAAAACTGAATATTCTCACGAGTCGTCTTGAACTTTTACGGATATTCGTTGACTATCACACACTGCAAAGCATTTCCAGAAGTTCCGTAATAAACTTCACCTTCCATTAGACGTGAGGCGGAGCTTCGACACGACCGCAGACTACTCGCATGCCTATTCACCGGTATGCGCCATTACCTTTGTACCACTGCTGTAGAGCGCCAGTTTGAATTAAGAGACCATTTTTTCGTTTGATTCATTTAAAGGTCACCAGTTCTAGTACGTTCTTCCTTCAAGTGGGTCTCGTGTTACTTGAGGCCTACTCCTCAGTGGACATTAGCTGAAGGAAATAACGCAACATGAGTTAGCCAGTGAACATGACTTCATGTAAGCACCTACCTACGACGGTGTCGTCGCCGAAGTGTTCGCTTTCCAGACCAATAAATGTTTCCGGTTTGCCAGCCGCCTGCCTCATTGTGATATTTCGATAAACCAACTTATGCCTTCCTGTCATTTCAGGACGTCAGTAGCTCGCTGAACACCACGTACAAAGAAGGCCGTACACCTCCTTCCAGGACATATGTAATAATCAAGATGTCCGAAAAAATCCAACTTTCCATCTCGTTCAAGTTAGACACTCGACTTTTCCCAGTCGGGATGAGTGGGCGTATGTTAGTCGTGTGCGTCAGCTAGGTGCATTCAGCTGTCCTGTATGATAGAAGTCGGCTACATATAGCTAGGTGATTATGCATAGTGAACCCTAGTCGTGTGCATCAGCTAAGCCCATATTGCCGAATTGCCCAACCACCGGCGGCCTTGTTCACTCACGTTGAGACTTAGTGGTAGGCATTATGATGAGCTGCTCACCATGTGCACTACTAGCCACAGACAATCCGGCAACTCCCCGGGGCAAGTCATGGCAAACCTGGCACGTTTCGCCAGTTGCACTGGAGAACCCTGCTGAAGTTTACCGCAAAACTTGACCTACGGGCATAGGTCATTATCATCTGCAATCCTCACGTTCATCAAACCCCCTTTGAGTTATCCGAATATAATGAATGTCTCCTGCTATTATCACTCGGAACAGCAATTTCAGAGGTCCCAGAACTCGGAATTCTGTATCCGTATAATCAACCAGGGGATACAAAACAAAATTTAATTACAGATGTGACACTCACGGATATTTTACACCTAGAGGCACAATTCAGGCACCAGCAAGCGCAACGGATTATTTCGGCTGCAGAACTATCTACAACTTTCGTCCAATGTAAGCGATTCACGTTTTAGCGCAATTCGCGATATATTGTTCCATTAGGCACCGTTTTTCCAATTGGTGGTGTTTGATGACCTTGGAGATTCACTCATTTGAAAAAACCATCCGTACAGAGAATCCTCAGAAAAATGCATAGATATAGACATTCGTAACTATGACGTGGCAAACTTGAAGACCTCGTAGTTTTCGATAATACGATTTCATTCTGCAAATACAAAGCGGCCGATGAAGTCTACTTTGATACAAGATTTCACTTAGAAGCCGCAACCTTGACCTCTCGTGTTTATGTCTAAACTTTGAAAATCCATAGTGTGCATTCAACAAGTTAAACGTTCTTATTTGTTCGTGTGCTCGTGTTGAACTGAACTAGAGGTGGATAGTTTTTTCGCATCGGTTAATCAGAGTCAAATGGTTAGCGCGCGTGCGTACCCTGATCCCGCGGAGTCGGCGTCGATGGCGTCTGACAGGAATTCGGAGCAGAGAGATCGGAGTGTGGTTTCGGAATTTTGCCACCTACTAGAAAAATCAAAGCAATTGTTCAACGGCCTACGGTGAGTTTTTATACTCATTATTGCAAAATACTGAGGTGATTCATTTGGAAACGAGTAGTTAGTAGTGTTTTTGGTGGAAGCCAGCAGTCCACAGGTAGCTTCACCCCATTTGCTGGATCTTGACAGACCTTTTGTTATGAAGAATAAACATGGCTCTGATGGGCTTAAAACCGTCCTCCCACCCTGATTGCCGACAAGATCTGTGGGCGAGTTCGGGTAATTTTGTCAATTTGTGGACAGATTTCCGCAATTGGATGCTGATTCGGAGCAGCGATGACGCATGGTGACTACTTTTCAGGTAGCCCAGATCCATCCCAGCACTGCCTAATAGTGCCTGAGATAATAGATCCCTGAGAGAACCACCGTTGGCCTCGCGGCCCCACTGGCCCGTGAAAATTTGATTAAAACTGTCGCTTATATTTTCCACCAGAATGTTCAATTCGGCACCCACTGGAGACAAGTCGCTATTAGGAGTGAGTCACATGACAGTGCTACACGCGCTGTACGCGTGTATGCGTGCTACAGGCACGGCGAGACATACGCCTTCAAGCAATAGGGCGTCCACGAAACTCATCGGATGTTGGTTCAACTGATCTGCCCGACCGGCCCCCGGAAATTGCTTGTGAGCAAAACCATCAGGGATCAAACTGGCGTGACCATCCCCACTAGAGGATGACTCTAGCACTATCTGCTGCCACTCACGTAGATTTCGGAACTGCAGTAAAACCTTGGAGGCTAAACCCTACAGCCTTCGAGGTTTATGAGCGCATATGTTCTCCCAAGCTCCACCGAGCTCCTGGTCCGGATGACCTCTTACCCACCCAAGGCTGAGAGTGAAGTCCTCAGTCAGCGCTTGTCTGATTTGTTTGCTTGCATCATGGAAAAGGAGACTGCCTCAAACAACTAGGGGGAATGGGTTATGGTGCCTCGCTGCAAAGAGACTGGACCTTGTTGCGGTGTGGTGACTGTCCCCCTGTGACCAACTGAGTTATGCTGGGGCGTTCCAATTTATCACCCACAGTTGCTCATACCAGGTTGGTCAGTGGATAAAGGTCTGACAGACGATGTCCGAGTAATCCAGATTGGCGGTTGGAGCCGGCACGGGGACTTGCTCCTCGAAAATCTGCTGCCGTGTGTTTAGGCTTTTGAGCCAAAGGATTTGATTAAGGACCCTAATGTTCTCTTGTTTAATTGTGGACGCCCCGACAGTATCCCAGTCCAGGCAGTGATATATAATTGTCAACAATGCTGTTGATTTCTCTGTTGATGGTGATGATCATGGTTACCCATTTTCAAAATAGAGACCCGTAGTAAGTGCTGCAATCATAAGTGGTTCAGCTTGGCACATCACAACGATACTTTTTGGGTCGTTCCACCTTCGTCGCCTTATGGTGAAGCATTGATTCGGAACAGCAGGCTGGATTCTGACCAAGTTGCGTTGATCAAATCCTCACGCTCCGTCGTGCGCTAAAAAATCGCCATACGTATAAACGACCGATAGTTTGCTGGATTTCAAAGAAACACTGAACTCGTTTGACCGTTGTGTTCCTAAAAAGTCTGCCCAGCACTTGATGTTTTCAGACATTCGGGCGTGTGAGCGTATACGGAGAGCCTTCCAAAAGCTTCCGCACACACATTGATGTCCATCAAAAAGGGCCACTCTCTCTATTCCTATTTGGTTTTGTAATGGACGAGATGGTGAGGTCAACGCTGGAAGGTCTTCGAAACCCTAATATTCGGATAACTGCTGACGAAAACCTTCATCAAGAATATGCACACGGCATCATTCTTGTCCCCGAAGAGAAGGAAAAGTCTTAGGTATTTTTTTGGATGAACTGACTGAGGTCATCCTGTTCTTTCGCATGCGTAAATTTTGAGCTCTTGCTCTTGGACATTCAGTCAATGTACATGCCACTGACAATCCAAGAAGGGACAGTCCAGGTTGTGGAGCGTTTCATGTATCTTGGGAGTTGTATCAGCTCCCATTGTAGTGTGACAGGTGAGGTCAATGCACGAACCTCTGCCAGTCGATTCGTGTTTGTGAACGGCGGCAAAGTGGAATATCCCTGAACCTCAAGGCACGTGTGTATCAAGCTATAGTATGGGTTGGTTTGGCTGAGACCTCTGCAAGCAGTGGACTGGGATGCATTCAGGTCTTTGATTCTCGTCGCCGACAGCATAACATCAGTGTCCAACACTGATGCTTCGCTGCCGTACAAACATGATTTATCCGAAAGCCTTATTTTGAGGAAACCTAGTGCTAGACTACCACCGGCGCCTACATATCCAGGCACTCATTCAAACAATCCGGATGGAAACTGACAACACGAACGCCACTGAATTTGATCAACAGCCATATCTTTCAGCGTCTCTAACCAGGCGCAGTGAGATAATACGGTTTCCATCCTGGAGGGTAAGTAGCACCAACACCACCCAGACTTTTCGTAATCTCCTTCATACCCCTCTGCAAGGTGAAATGTTGGCCACTGAATTGGGCATGGAAAACAGCACTCTCTTCGGTTAACGCTAGTTTGGCGTGCACTATACATGGTCCAACCAATGCAGCTTCTGGTGCTGGACACATTCTTCAATGAAAGTCCCCGTTGCGCAACCGAACACTCGCTTTCTAACTGCCTCTCGACGGACTTGCTGACACAAACCCGCACGAGCAATGGTTCTGAGACAACCGAAGATGTTTCAGTTCCACCCCTCGAACAGGCCAAGTCTCTGCCATACAACAAAACAGCCCGCACTGTAGCTTGATACACACGTCCCTTGAGTTTCAGGGATACACCACTTTGACGCCATAGGTGCCTCAAATTAGCAAACGCGACCCGAGCCTTGTAAATTCATGCATTGACCTCGTCTGTCACACTACCATCAGAACTAATACAACTACCCAGGTAGGTAAAACGCTCCACAACTTCCAGTGCCTCTCCCTGGATTGTAAGTGGCGTGTTCAGTGACTGCATGTCCACGAGCATGGTCTTACGGTTTGTGGTTGCAAAGCGCATGCCGAAGCACAGGATGACTTTGGTCAGCTATTCCAAAAACACGTGTGCCTTCTCTTCGAAGATGAGAACGGTGTCTTCTGCATATTCCAGATCGACAAGGTTTTCTTCAGCAGCTATTTGAACACCAGCGTTTTGAGGACCTTCTAGCGTTCGTCTCATTTCATCGATTAGACAATTAAGTAGGAGTGGAGAGAATGCGCACTCATAACGGTCACTGCTTCGTGTACGGGAGCTTTTTGGGAGGTCTCCGTATACTCTCACAATCCCGGAAGTCTTAGAATACGAACTTGTTATGTTCACAAACTTCCGGGACATTCCCTGATGGACAAGCATATTAAGGAGAACAGACCGCTAAACCGAATCAAATACGCCTTGGAAATGCATAAATATTAAAATTCTGGGTCGTCTTTACGTCTGGCGTTGTTTTAGCACCTGGCGGAGTGTGAAAATGTGGTCAACACAACTCCCGCATGGCCGGAGTCCCACTTTCTGCTCTCGAGTCAGTGTTTCACGAGCCAGCATAAGGTGACGAAGGATGCCAAAGGTTTGGTTACGACCGGAGTCAAGCTGATCACCCTGTAGTTGCCGCACTCACCACGAGCCCCATTTTTTGAAATTGGCACTGTCGCCGACTTTCTCCAGATGTTTAGGACGGTTTCCTTTTCCCAAATACACGCAAACAGATCAGACAAGCGCTGACTGAGTACTTCGTCTCCATCTTTCAACAATGCAGGTTGGAGGTCATCCGGACCGGGAGCTCAGTGACACTTGAGAGAACATATGCAGTCATGAACCTCCGAGGCCTTAGGGGGTTCCACATTCACCGTCCAGGGCTCTTCGTGAACGGTAGGCTCCAGATGAGTGGCGGCTGATGGTCACGAGAATTGTTGTTGATAGTTTCACTCACAGACGGTTTTCGGGAACCCGTCGCACGGATCAACTGAAATAGTCTTCGGGCATTACCGGCTTCCTGTGCCTTTTTCATTCCCTTAGCTTTTCTAATGTACCAGACGTCACTTTCACTGACTTCTGATACTTCGTTGGGCCAAATTATGGTCGGGATCGGCTGGGACATTTCTCCGAGATTCAAGTAGTGCCATTTTCCTGTCTGATATCCATTGCTTGAGCGGGCCTGGTAGCGCCGTGCCACAGGCAAAACTCCCAGCCCTGTGCAAAGAGGTGGCAATCTCGTTCCAGTATGAATTCACATCTGACGGTGGAGCAGTTGAAAGATTCCAGAATCACCATCATCATCAAGGATAGCAACATCAGTGTTGACACTGATACTTCACTGCCGTACAACCATGAGGTTCATTTAATTATATTTAGAGCCCTGGAGTGAAAAGAAGAGAAAGAGTGGGTGAGGGAGGGGACCTAGTGCTGGCCTATGTCAAGCATTCTGCCTACACCTCCAAGCGCTCAATCAGAATCTGGAAAGAAACTGACAGCACGAACGCCACTGACACCGATTAGCCGCCATTTCTTGCAGCGTCTCCAGCCAAGCACAGGTGGGGTCACGGGAACCCCACCCGGGAACCCCATCCGGAAAGGCGCACAGCACCGACAACACCCAAACTCTCCGTGATCTCTTTCACGCCCTTCTGCCAAGTCATGCGTTGTCCACCTCGCGGTTTGCACCATGCTGAAGGAAGTACGGAGAACAACACTCGTCTCGGTAGACGGTGTTTC
>SJOL01006346.1:419223-450816 GCA_004794785.1 Opisthorchis felineus | reverse complement strand
GCATCAAATATACGACAAAAGTACTCGGTTTTTCAAAGCTGATAATGGTGTCGGATATTGTTTGAGTCTCGACGAAACGAACTCGTCGGCTCAAGCATCACTCATCCCGGCGAATTATCAGACGTTAATGAAAATTGGTTTGTGCACTGACCGTAAAGGCTAGCGGATGCCGGAGGCAAGTGAAACGGGAGAAGCTACGAATGCCGGGAGTGCTCGAAGACTACTCCAGTTACTCCGTGCGATGACCGAAACTGTAACAGTTGGAACCAACGTATCTTTGCCACATGGTTTATAACTGACAAACTGAACTGATGTAAACTGCTTGCGGTTTGGTCTCGGGTGACTGCCTGTGAGTGAAACCACAGTCTGCCTTGACTTCAAGAGTGCATTAGATTCTGTCAACCGGTTAGTTCTCAACACACTTGCGCAAAAGGGTTTGCCCCAGAAGTCCGTGAATGTCATGCACTGTTTGTATTCACATGTGAGTGTGAGAGTGCGAGCTCTCCAAAAGCTTTCCTACAAACCTTGGTGCCGATAGGATGTCCACTTTTCTCCAATTTCTTTACTGATGAGATAGTGGGGTGAACACTAAAAAAACAAAATATCTCACATCTCTCCGAGCGGAAACCTCGTCGACCTGGAATGAGCAGAGAGCGCAGGGATTACTTAAAATGCTGATCAAATTCATCCAGTCCTTCAGAATCTGCTTTGCGCCCACAAAGCACAAAATTGTGCTGCAGTCTTTGGACATGCTTCTAAGAATTCAACGAGTAACGCTGGAAGTTCTGGATCGCTATACGTATCTTCGAAATTGCGTTGGATCTGACAGTAGTGTGATAGACAAGGTGATTGCACGAATCTCTAGGGCCAGAATTGCGTTTTCCCATTTGCGGCGCTTGTGGCATCAAAAAGCCATCTCACCAGATCTCAAAGGACGAGTGTATCAGATTATAGTGCGGGCTGTATTGTTTTCGCGGCTGCGAGACTTGACCACTTCGGATGGAGGACCTGAAACATCTTCAGGTGTTTGGCCATCTGTGTCTCAGAAGTACAGCTGGAACCGGTGGATTCTCGATGAGGTGGTGAAGAGACGGTACTTCACCAAAAAAATGCAACCAGAACTGCAAGCTAACTTAGTAGGGTCATGTGTTACACATGCCGAATTACCGGCTGCTGATCTGAGCTGTTTTCTGTGCCTAATTCGGAGTAGTGGAAACCTAGAGGTGGACAGAATTTGGCATGGCAGAAGAGAATGAAGGACGTTACGAAATGTTTGAGTGCTGTTCACTTCTCAGGATGAGGTCCAAGTGATCCTACATGGGTTTGGCTGGAGCATTGAACGATATGGCGGCTAACCGATGTCAGTGGCGTTCATGCTGCCGGTTTCTATCCAGAATGTCTGATTAAGTGTTGGGGGTGTAGGTACGTCGGATGCTTGTGGTAGGCTAATCCTAGGTCCTAATCTACGCTCCATTTCTTTCTTACCATTATAAGACTTTGTTGAAATAAATTGACATGGTTATACGACTGAAGCACCAGTGTTCTCATCTTGTGCCACTATCAGTGGTGCCGATGTTGATGAGTGAAACTAGCACGGCACGATCACCTCTAATTAAGAGCGACCCCTCAATCATTGAGCCGATCATTTCGACCCCTGGAGCCCTTGGTTCCATAACCTACTACCCGCTTTGTTCATTGATGATGGTGAAATCAGTCAGGTTTCGCCTGATTTAATCGCCCTTTTTTGGAGGATGCAGACTGTTCCAGTGAGGGTTTTCAGAAAAGGCCCCACACTAAATGTATCAGTCAGAGGAGATCTGCTTGACTCCAGCTGTAACGAGACTCGTGGCGTCACTTTTCTATTGCGTCTTATATTGGTTCCTAAGAGCACTTCTTGAGAACAACAGGCGAGATTTCGGCCTGTTGTGTTGACCACGTCTTCGCACCCCGTCAGGTGCTAGAACATCGTAAAATTGTCGTTCAGCTATAGCACCCTTTCGGTGCCTAACCGCCATGCCACCAGAGGGAAGCACGAGGGCTGGGATACTGCCGGGTTGCCCAAGCCTAGACAGGGGAAGTCGAGAGGCAGATGTCGGGTTCGAACCACGGACCTTCCGGTTCGTAAGCTGGCGCCTTAACCACTGAGCCATACCAAAATCGTGATATGACGATACTAGAACATCGTCATATCACGATTTTGGTATTCCTGTATTTTCAATCTTGATCAGTCTGTTCACCTTAGCATGTCTTCTCAGCAAGGAATGTCCCGGAAGTTTGATTATGATGAGTCCCTTGTATCCTCAGATTTGCGGCTGTGTGGCTACATGGGAAGGTCACCAGAAGATTTTCTACAGAAGTAACGTCCGAGAAGGGTACGAGCCCTCCACTTTTAATGAACTTTGTGTTCGACGTGATAATAAGACAAACGCTAGATCCTCAAAACCGTAGTGTTCATATTGATGCTGATGAGACGGTCGATCTGAAATATGCCGAGATGCACAGATGTTTTTGGGTGATTTGAACAAGTTCATCCTTACAAATGCACACAGTCGGCGTACGTCCCGGATTTCAGCACCCAGGGTATTGAATATAGAATATTCATTGCAGTTATCCTGTCCTTCGACATACATTGCTCCCTGAAGGTGTACGGTCATGCTTCGTGGAGTGTAGTCAGTGAACACGCCACTTACAATCGAAGGTAAGTCACTTAATGTTGTGGAAGTTATATAAGCCGCGGCTGTAGTGTGACAGGTGAAGTCATTGCGCGAATCCCAAAGGCTCATCGTGTTTGGTATTTTGAGGCACCACTGGCGACAAATGAACATCCTTGAATCTCAAGGGACATGTATATCAGCTACAATATGGGTTGTATGCTTGTCAAACATGGCCTCTGTGAGCAACGGAACTAAGATATCTTCGGGTTTTCGATAACCGTTGTCTGTGGACCATAGCTCATCTGTGCAGGTGCCAGCGAGATCAATAGAAAACGAGTGTTCGGTTGGGCAACGTAAACTTCAATCGTTTAGCACCAAAAGTTGCGCTAGTTTGGTCATTCATTGAGCCTACCTAATCATCACCCACCGAGGAGAGTGCCGTTTTGCGTGTCCTTCAGAGTGGCTGAAATGGAGAGGTGATCGGCCTTTGACCTGGCGATTGGGTATGAAAATGATTCATCATCATCATTACTATCTGTAAGAACCGCGTACTTGTCTTACAGTTGTCAGTAGATTTTCAAGTGGGGAGATTGGGAAGGGAGCTATGCATTGAAGGCAATAGCTTGGATGCACGAGCGCCATTGAGGGCGCAACTGTGCCATGTCTGTCAATCTCTATAATCATTGATGTGTCCCGTCTCAGGGTCCCCATCCGGGAAGGCAGCAACGACTAACGCAGCTGAGTTTGCTGGTAATGGCTTTCGCTGCCAAGTCATTGTTTGACCTCCCCTGGCTCGTTCCCACCCTTCGCGTGGTTGTGCGAAAAGAACCCTTCGAGGAAGTCGGTCGACTGGCATACGGAGCACTTGGCGAAGCCAGCACAACCCATGCAGTGTAACCAGTTCATCTATCGTGGGCGAGTTATTTCTTCCTAAAAGTCCATGCGACCTAACAGCCAGGATGCAGTCCATATGACGCTGCAGTATATGGCTGCCGATCGAGGCCATTGGCGTCCTTGTCGGTTGTTATCCAGATTGTTCGACTGAATGTCTAGATTGTAGCGGGCTAACGCTTGGTCCCTTTCTTACCTCTTTATTTTTCTCACAACAAGGCTTTCAAGTTTATGGTTGTATGACAGCGAGGCGTCAAAGTTTAACACCGATTATGTACTTTCGATGTCGGTGGTGATGACTTTCGATTCAGTTGTTCGAGGCACCTTATGAAACCATCCAGTTGAGAAGCACCAGATAAGTGTCTGACAATGTCCCTCCACAATCCCTTCTGAACGTGAGATGTGTCCATAATTTGGGAGCACCGTATGCTTGTGCAGATAGTTTACAGATAACGGTCTCGGTCGTTTTTACACATCGAATTGAGTTCTGTTAGTGATTATCTAATTGCAGGGGCACTCTTGCCCTCTGAATCCCTGAGAGCAGAATAAGCGGTTTGCCGATCCATTGTGTATGTGGACGGTTCTTCATCCTTCCAACAGAAGACAAACTTGGATCCTATAGAAAAATTACCATTATTTACAGGATATGCTTTTCACCTTCAGAGTGGGAGATACTCTGACGTTCTGCGTGACAGGCTGTCGTGATTCTCTTCTACGTTGGAAGTGTTAGGTGTGCTGCGAATGCAATAGCCTGCAGGGTAGAAGCACGCTCTGCATTCGCTGCACACTTTCGGTGTGGAAAGGATGTCGTGATGTCATCCAACGCGAAATGTATGGTGCTCAAATGTGACCAATGCTCCTCGGTTCAGGTGCTTCACCTCCGCGAACAAGTGTATATGCTCTCGGTTTTTGACCATTGTTGACCCGTAACTAGTTCTATCAAGCTAACTAATCGGATCAGCAACGAGATTGTACGTGGAGGCATATTTATCAGTGGATCAAATGCACGCTTACTTACCGATTTATTGAAGGTGCACAGTCTTCATCGGCTGAGTCGTGTTCTGCCAATGCCGAGAGAGCGACTCACATAAATCGTTGTCTACGATGCCCAACTAAACTGGCAACAATGGAGCGCTGTCAGCCGGTGATACGGCAACGAGTCACGAAAAGCTCTACCGCAGCGCTAAGCGGAAACGGTAGATTTCCGCCGGTTTAGGAACCGGATGACAAATCTTATCACCCGAGGTGATGATATGATACATCCAGTCTTGATATGAACCCAAATCAGGCTTACCCCCAAGAGCTCACTTTCCAACTTTAATCTATTCAACCGCAGTCAGTAGCTAGCACCTTCTGCCTCATTTTACTATCAATAATTTTTTTCCATAGTAATGAAGCTCAACGTTAGCATGAACCAGATGTTTATAGGCGTGGCTTTGCGCTGGTAATGTCTTCCATCCCCCTTCTTCCTCGATATGGTCATAAAAGCTTCCGTACGAGCCTGTGATGCCTGTGAAATCAAAATACGTCCAAAGTACGTCCTTCATAATTCGGCGCCAACCAAGTAGGGAAGTCATAGTACTCTGGATATAGAATCTCGGATGGGACACAACGGCTAGAAACTTCTGGAGGTGTGCTCGGGCTCAAGATAGCTCAGTGGTTAAGGTGCGAACTTATTGACCGGAAGGTCCGTGGTTCAAACCCAACCCCGGCATCTTGACTGCACGTGTCTAAGCTTGGGCAACTTAGAGGTACCTCAGACTTCATGCTTCCTTCGGGTGGCATGGTAGTTATGCACCAAAAGGGTGTTACAACTGGTTTGTTGTTATTATTATGCAAACATGATCAAGGCATGCACCCAGGCTATTGCCCACGCCTAGGTTGCCTGGCGTGTGGACATATAAGGTACTCGGGTTGGTGAGAGCCGTATTCTCCCTAGCGCGTTCCCACGTCGTAGATAGACGGTCGAACGACGCCCTTTTAGGGTTAGCTGTGAGTAAACCATTCGTGGTGAATAAGCAACCGTGAGCAAGCAGCAGGCTCTATCCTGTTCAACCGGTTCCTTACGAAGACTGCATATGCTCAGTGACGATGGTGTGACGGGGTTCAAATGAATTCACCCACTAGGACAGGAAAAGGTGTAGGAACAGTTTCACCATATTGGAATTGTCGTGAGATATGTTATCTCACTAGGCTATCACCAGACGACGTGAAAGGCGTATGAGATGCCATCCCTCTTGGTGGGTTGACGTAGCTTTGAACCGTATGGTTTGATGCTTACCGACGCACGTGACCTTCTGGTGCAGTGGGCATCCCAGACGTTTTTCTACTGTCTAAAGGACATGAAAGTCGTACTCGTAGTCACCAGCACCCAGTGGACTGCACACTGCATGCTTCATTCTACTGTTTTGCCAGTCAGATTCGTCAACCGAAGACCCCGGAACCCCAGAAATCTGCATCGGCTTGGGTAGCTGGGTCCTAAGCGTCCCACGCACAACAATTTAAAAATCGTTCAGCTCTAGCACAATTGCGGTGCCTAGCTGCCATGCCAACGGAAGGAGGCACGAGGGCTGAAATACTGCCAGGTTGCTCAAGCCTAGACAGGAGCAGTCGAGATGCTGAGGTTGGGTTCGAACCACGAGCCTTCCGGTCCGTACGCCGGCGCCTCAACCGCTGAGCTATCTCGGGCGTCCCACAAACTTATCATGGAACCCCAAACAATTACAGAAAATGTTTTCAACTATTATCCTAATAATCGTTCAGCTGTAGCACCCTTCCGGTGCATAGCCGCCCGAAAGAAGCACTGTTATTCTGTTCTTGCTGTTTCAACTATGCGCTTGATAATATTAATTTGTTTCCTCACCGCCGAATAATTATCTGCCCCTATTCTTGAACGCTTTAAATAATGGCCATCTAAATCCTGTTTCAAAAATGAACTCACCATCACTACCACAGCAATGGAGTCCTGAAAGTGATGAAAATCCTGTACTGTTTGTCCATTTCCGTACCCCGTCTTAGTGAACAACCGCCAGTGTGCTTGCCCTTATGAGTAGGACTGCAAGCCGGTTTTTGCTCACACTTGATGCCTTTCTAGCCGTCATATTTTGCGTCCAGGAGACTGGTATCCAAGACTCAATAATCTAGCTGAATACCTTGTTTGTTCCCGGAAATCAGTGTTATTTACTTATGTCAGAAGATGCTGAGATAACGGCACTAGGACGTGCAAGTGTTGTGACAGAACCTTGTGACAACCGTCGTCTACTTTGTGCTACGGGAGTCATATAACGTGAGTCGAGTGCGCCGTGAAATACTGTGTTCGCGGTCTGCTTTTATGCACTCACTGCTCAGTTCAGACCAGTTTTATCGACAACGCCATACCCCAAAACTTCTATTGTAGTCCGAATCAACTCGGTTGTCAGTCGTGGCTCAGTGGTTAAGGCACGAATTTACTGACCGGAAGGACTGTAGTTCGAGCCCGACCTCTGCGTCTCGACTTCTCCCGTCTAGGCTTGGGCAACCCTTTAGTAGCTCAACCCTCGTGCTTCCTTCGGGTGGTATGGTAGCTAGACACTGAAAAGGTGTTACAGCTGAACGACGACGACGGACGGTTGTCAGTCGATTTGACTTAGACCGTGGTCATTCAGATAATGGAGAGACTACTGGGCTTGTGCTCTAATCAGCATCTCTGCCTGGGCATTACAAGTTTTCGATGCAACATGTGCCGCTGAGCCAGCTGGGGCCCACTTTCAATACAAGGATAAACTCAAGTGGATCACATCGCGATGACGAGGTAGTGCACATTAGCACCACTCATAGTGATTTACCAGTTTTAGATATGGCAATGCACGGATTTGCGCTAGGTTTTCAGAGCTCGAGATAGCTCAGTGGTAAAGGTGCGGACTTACTGACCGGTTAAGGCGCCAGCTTACGGACCGGAAGGTCCGTGGTTCGAACCCAACCCCAGCATCTCGACTGTTCCTGTCTAGACTTGGGCAACCTGGCAATATCTCATCCCTCATGCTTATTCCGGCTGGCATCGCAGCTGCGCACCGAAAGAGTGTTACAGCTGAACGATGCATGTATGTATGCTTGACACGCTAATTATAAGTTCGGTTGAAGCCTGGTGATCGTCATGTACTGTCTAAAGGAAAGTGGCCTCTGTCTCTAAATTTGCGTAAGTTATTCCACTCTATACGAAGTTGATGGTGCCAGGTTCGCGTTGTAAACTTACGACTAGAGAGTTTTCGTTTCACCACACATCGGATTTTTTTGTTTTGTTTAGCCACTCTGAAAGACGGCAGTCTGTTACATCAGTGTATATGTCAGGTGAGCTGATAGATGATATGGGGTGCAGAAAGGTCGGTCCCATCGTATTTGACCAGGCTGAAGTTTCAGCTCTAAAGTTCGATCGTGAAAGTGCTATCCCGAGTAGCTGTTCGTTTCGGTTTAATGTCTCAAAATATGTTGCCTCCCTTAGTTCCTTTCGGCGGTAGTGACTCGCTCTATTATGACTTTTAACAAGCTGTGTATTCAGCCACCATGTTCCCAGTAGCCATTTTGTGGTAGGGTTTGTTTCGGGAACTCTTGCGTTTCACCAAGAGTAGAAATGTTTCTTGTTCTATAGGACTCAGCCGCGTTTGTAAGCTACTGGTGCAAGAGTGAATGTACTAGCCAATCCAGGTTGTTGTCGGCGTACAGTACATATTGATATGTTATCCGGACGTCTTGAGCAGAATATTTAAGAGTGCTCAACTGTCGTTTGACTCTCAAAGTGGAGTGAATGTTACTGAGACCAAAAAAGAACAAACAAGATGTCATCAACATATTGTTTGAATTTTGCAATGTTGTCACGCTTGTCTTTCTGTCGTAGCTAAGACTATACCAGAAAGCGTAGGGCCAAAACAATGGCCTTTTTTTCAAAATACTGTCGCAAATTTCAGTTGTGGTAGTTGGACGTGATACATCCTTGGCTGTTAGTTCATCTTTAACGAGGATCGCGCATACCCTGCACAACGGTAGCAGTTTATAATGCTACTGCTAACCTCACTCGTTACATTAGCCCCTCCCTCGGGTGACCAACAATGGTTGTATTTCTTGATGTTAAATCTTTTTTTGACTCCGTTGATCGTCAGAAACGGTGGCAGTGTCTAACGGTGAAGGGTGTCCACCTAAATTCGTCTATAAATGTTCTGTATGTCTCTTCCCGTGACAGCGTTCGTGGCCACGGCAAATTCTTTCCTGATTTCACCACCTCTAGTGGTGTCAGACTAGGATGTTCTCTGTCACTTCTTCTCTTCAAATTCGTGATCGATATGTTGCTTGAATCTTATTTACCGGCCTATAACATGTCAGAGGTAGGAATACCCCCGGGATGTTCGCCCTCGAACAATGAGTACACCGATGATATTGCACTCTTTGGATCACACCTTGTGGGAACACAAACTAATTTAAATGGCTTAAATAATTTTGATGCAAAGCTCGGTATATGCTTCGCATGTGTAAGATGTAAAGTGTGATCAAACCCAAACCTCATGCCTGCATGTGAACCGATCGATGTGATAGATGAGTTCGCTATTTGAGCACATGCATACGTCCCGGTAAACTGGTGAGATCACTTCCAGAATTGGGAAGGCCAAGGCAGCGTTTGCCAACCTCTAACATCAGCGCCAATGTGACATCAGATTAACTGTCATGGGTGGAATGTACAATGTCGCGGTCCAGTCTGTTCCACTTTGTGGAAAAGAGACGTGGCCGGTGCGTGCGGAAGATCTTTGGAGACTGTGTTTGACCACTGGTGCTTCGAAACCATTGCACGGGTCTGGTGGGAACACAAATCAGTAGTGCTGAAGTATGCTAAGTGGTTTTTATTAAAGTCCACTCTCCTTCGATTGATCAGCTGGTGATACCCCACAGGTTACAGTGGTTAGGTCATGTATTTATGCCAGAGGACCGTTTGCCTTGTAGAGCCTTCTTTGTCCAGCCCTGTACCGGGTGGAGACGATCCAGGGTCAGTCAGTCCATGACTTGGCAACGAATCATGAAAGCCATTACCAGTCAACTCAAATCGCGTTGTTAACTGCCCTCCCCCCCCCAGGTGTGGACCGCGGGACGAGACAAAGTCCTTTCCGGTTCCTAGCTATCATGCCATCCGAAGGAAGTACGAGGGCTGGGATACTGCCAGGTTGCCCAAGCCTAGACAGGGAAAGTCGAAATGCATAGGTCGGGTTCGAACTACGGACCTTGCGGTCAGTAAATTCGCTCTGTAACTACTGAGCCGTCTCGCCCCCACGAGACAAACTAATGGTTAGTGACCCTGACAGATATGACTGTCACAGCCAATGGCGCTCTTGCGTCAAAGCTATCGCTTTCACTGAGTAGCCCCCACTTCGTGCCATACTGGACAGACATCCATTTGTCGTCAATTCACGGATTTGGACATCGGCTCCAATGCGTGACTCTCATTCCCTTATTCTCCTTATCCTCGGTGAACGAAGCTGTAGCAACCGGAACTACTGCACTTCGGTGTACGGTTTGCGAACTGAAAAACTGAACTGACCTGAATTCATTACGTTAGTAACATTTCGCTTGGCGACCCATATTCTTCGATCTTAGTTTTGACAATCGGATCTGAAAGGCTATTTTCGTTGTAGTTCACACGTATTGATAGAGACCTCGCGCCTTAACCGCCGAGCTTTCTCGAGCTCAAATAAGACTGCGGAACGCCTGCACGGCAAAGTAAAACAGAAGCACGATAGTGGTCAGAAAAGCCCCTGAGAAGAAAGCAGGTCAAACAAAAATCATGAGCAATAATCAGATAGACATTTTTGGGCTGTCACAATAGTACTGGAAAGAAAACATTTACAAGAAATACTGGGTGGAGTTTTACCCAATGCAATACAAACACACCTTGATTGATTCTCAAATAAAAAGTGACAGAAATCAGCACTTTTGTGAGTGGACTGAAAATTCAAATGCTCGCATTTTGCAACATGCATTCTGAATATTACCCTACTTTAATAAGGCATGTTTTTTATTTGATTTCAATGGATACGGCATAAAGGTGGAATAAAAGTTTGGATACGAGTCATCCAACGGGTTTAAAGTCATTTGAGAGAGTGGTACCGACCTACCCGGATAGGTGGTAATGAATATTACTTCCTAGGTTTGAGAAAAGGACTGTTTTATGGACCGCCAATCTGACATTTTGCGGTCCGTCATGGGCAAGAAGAGACGGATATGTCTTGTGGTTTTGTTTGTCTTGGATTGGGTCTCTGTTGTGAAGGTTATAAGCCAAGGACAATGGCCATCCTTAAGTTGTTGCGGTCTGTTTTCTCACATTCGGTTTATTTGGACCTGATACAGTTGTGCAAGCTGTGTCACAGGTTTATTTTGTCCAACAACAACTAATGTGGTTTGATTTACCCCAAATTTTCAGCCCTGAAGATTGGGTCAACACTTATTCTTCTGTTTTGAACAGTTAGTGATCGGCGGCTATGTCTCGTGAATAAAAATGGGACAGGAGCTTGAGACAACAGTTTTCATATCATTAGTATCACCCCGTTACCATGGATCACGATTACGTGCTCCAGCTTATCCTTAACTCACAATACGATATCCACTTTACCGTAGACGCAGTGCTATTGCCGTGTGCTTTGGAAGGCCTAGCAACCCGTTGTCACTGCCTCTGTGATCGAGTGGTGAGACTTTCTGTGTGACAGTACAGAACCTTGTTAGTTACTGGCTATAAATGAATAATGCAATTGTTACATATTGGTGCCTGTCACGCTGTGGAATACAAGGACTAGGGACAGTCGATCTGCAAGTGCACCAGATATAAACTCAGCTGCCTAGGTGAAGTGGCGCTACGCACCCGTTTCATGCAGAAGCCAGTAAGGTTATTAAGTACGGCAGCGATGCAAATGCTAACGTATGGTAGGCGCTTTCCTAGCTGTACATACGTGTGCTGAACATAAAGTGGAATTTTTCCTAGCCTCATTCGTAGCTGACAGCCGGCCACTGCCCTTTCTAATGTCTCACTCCGATTTTTCAACCACCCATGCTGGTCCTGCCGACCCGAAGTAAATGTTGCATAAAACACGCAAAAGCGTGGTCCATCATCTAGAGCCAGTTGAAGCGTAGCGTGTACCATCCTATTTGGCGACCTTTGAATTAGTTTGCAGCCGCTACATTACGCTGGCGCCCTGGATGCACGCGAAGTACCGATCAACATTTGAATGTTCTGTTTCTAGCCTTGACTGTTCGCATCGGAAGGATTTTCGATTTCCCCCTAATCAGTCTAGTCGCTTTATCTCAACTATGGCTTAGAAACCAATGTTAGAAATATAGCTGTTGCGGATGAACTGTCTTCGTCCTCGTATCCCTCAGTGTAAAAATGTCTATGCATTTTGTGTACGCCTTGAAAACCTTATATCTGGTAAATTTATAACTAAGACACGTTTTTACCATTTCTTATCTATTCGGGCAGTGATTTACCTCAGCATGGGCATAAACAATGGAAGGCCTATTTCGGTCGAACATTTGATGTATACACCAAGCTGTGGAAGTTTCAACAGCAGCACCGACAGCAACTGGACGAAGTGTACGGCCTGAAACGATGGCAGATAGGCGAGGTAGCATCGAAGATAGGCCAACTTTATCATCATTACTAGTAGGTTTCTGTTGTCCTCACTGACTTCATCCATTCCGATTCTTTCGCCTAGTCTTCGAACAAGCGAGGTACATTATCTGAACGAATCGTTTGCCTTTTTCTCTGCGATTCGCACGCGGGGTTATTACTCTAAAGCGAGCAAAGAAGAACGCCCAGATTTGATGGTGAAAAAGTTACGTTACTATGCTCGTTTCATTTTGGTTTGCTTATTATTACGAAAAATGAAGTTGGTGCATGAACTGCTTCGCGTAAGTCCTTCTCATTTCTCTGATTATTATTCACGCATATTGTAGGAGTTTACGAAGCAGGTAGAAGAGTACACTGCAGTGTATGATCCAGAAGATCAATTGGGTTGGGATATGGTTGTGCAAGAGATTCGTGATTTCGTCGAAGGTGAATCTCTGTGTACTGTGCTCAGTGCTGACTCTACCCCGACTGTGATCACACATCGCCTAAATCAGTACAACAGTCCCCAAGTGGAGAAATGTGGTTCAGGCTATATGCAGCTGTCAGAAGTGCTTATAGTGGGCAATTGCTATGAGCAGACACGATTTAGCGAGTTATCGCTCGACATGTATCGCATGTTGCAGACCCTCGAACGTGATCTGCTTGACCCGCTGTTATCTCACACTCGACACCCTCGAACAGCATCGGCAGACGGTGGCCCCCTGGAGAATGGTATAGCTTCTAATGAGGACACAAATGGCCCGTTTTCCCGACCATCCAATCCGCATAAATATTTGCTATACAAACCAACTTTCTCCCAGTTCAACACCGTTATGGCGGCCGCATTCAAAGATGTTCCGGCCACCGGAGCCGTTCTGTTGTACATATCTGCTGACGGGATCCGCGCCCCTTCCGCGAAATACGGGGATGAACGTAGGTTTCAATTCCTCTCTTTTTGGGTTATACCTTGTAGTCCCTGTTAAAGGAAAAGAGCGGAAGTGGGTGCTGTTGGGGAACTCGATTATATACTTTTTCTCATTGTTGCGGTATCAGAAACTCTTATGAGAGGCTGATATGAGAATTTTCGTCCAGCTTGAAGCTTGTTTCATTGCCGTTCTTATGGGCGTCATAAATGTCATCCTTAGAGTAAATTACGAATTCTTACTGTTGGCCGCTTTCTACTAAATCAGGATCAGTTGTGTCATTCCTACCTATCTTCCCCAGCTCATGGGCTAGTTGGCTCAGTGGTTAGAGCGCGAACTTACTGACCGAAAAGTCCGTGGTTCGAACCCGACCTCTGCCTCTCGACTTCCCCTGTCTAGGCTTGGGCAACCTAGCAGTATCCCAGCCCTCGTGCTTTCTTCTGGTGGCATGGCAGTTAGGCACCGAAAAGGTTTTACAGATGAACGACCTCCAATTCTTAGATGCGGTTCTGATCAGCTGCAGCACGGGCCGTCGAGCATCAAACTGTGCTCGATTCCACAGGCGGTGAAGCACCTAAATGTTTTATAGCTACGAAACAATACGATTGCCTGGTGCACCTCGATTTCTTACATGGATGGACAGAAGTGTCTCAAACCGACCAAACGATGCATTCTTGTCCGGTCCTTTACTTTTGTGAACCGAATCCTGGTCTTGGTGAAGGCCGCTCACCAACTGAAAGTGAAGTCCGAGCTGGGTTACTTTCGTTTTTGGATACCCGTTGAAATGCTACCCATGTCTGCCCTGAGTAACAATGCCTCTGCAGCTCTACAGCGTTCAGCAACTGAGGAAATTTCTGTCTGCTTCGTTTCTTTGCGTCAACCTCCATCATTCTAGGCATTGTTTGGTTTTGTTCGATCCACGCTTAGTCTGGTCGTTTTCGGGTTAGCCTTGCGTTCCGAAGTGCAGCCAGAACATTTGACTACTGGATACCCAATTGCTGCAGCTATTTCCGACCGGATTTTTCTCACTTTGTCCCTTTGCGCTGTGCTGTCTCCGTTTCAATTGCTCGTCCTTGAGGAATTGAGTCAAGTGTTTGAGACGTCCCTATGAAAGAGTGACTAAAACTTTGACCAACATCCGCCTTGTTGTATCCGCTTCTCACTTTGGGAGAAATAGTATATTTCAGATTTTTCGTTCGAATAGTGTTGGTCTTGATGTATTATTTGGGTTTGGTGAACAAGTGATGTGAAATGCCTTTAGGTCTTTAACCGTTGATGTTTCTGAACCTTTGCTCAAACAGGAAGACCTCAGCGAATTGGAAATTTGGTGTTCAGGAAACTGGTGTTTGGCAAGATCGCAGGCATTTTACTTAAGGATTGCGTTCAGCGTTGGAGGCTCCGATTAGTGGTGTCACACACACCGCATGTCGACTTATCAAACACTAGAGTAGAATATTGTTTACTGCGCCAAAGTTAGTTTGACGTAAGTCAAATGGCAGGTAGTTTGATTCAACATGCGGGACGAAGATTACAATATGCGAACGTTTTCTGCTCTGCTCGCCTTCTGCGATAGAGTTCCATATGGATGTCTCTGTCCGTGAAGTAATCATTTGCTTTATTTCCGCCAGTTTCTATCCACATTGTTTGAGCGAGTGGCTGGAGATGTAGGCACGTCAGATGTTTGTGGTGGGCTTGCAGTAGACTTCTTTTACCTCTCTTTTGGTTCATACCTTCAGATAAATTGGCAGTTGAATGGCATTGGAGCATTGGTGTCACTGTCAATCAAGACACTGTTAGGGTAATAGTGATTTGGTGATGTCTTTTCTGCACCCTAATCCTGCTTGGAAACTCCACTAGCACGGTGTAACCGCTGTTTCCACTCCATCACTCTGGTTGTTCAGCAATTAATCGAGCGGCTTGCTTAGGATAGGTGGTTTGGTATCCGAATATACCACCCTCATAACCTCTGTCTTCGCTGATTACTCTGAAATAATGATATGCCGTCGGTTTTCCACGAATGTTTCACCATCGCGTTGATCCCCGTCAACTAGACATCCAGTTCATCTTTCCTTGTCTTATGGAATATGGTTTTTGGGATGTGTGCAAGTCACCATTTGGGACCAGGACTAGTTCTAAACTAGTAATCACTCAGCAATACACTTCTTTTTCTCACTGATTGATGTTAATTAGTTTCACGGGCAGCACGCCCGTATATGTTGAAATGTCGACCGAAATAGCAACGAGCACGATGTATCTCAGGGGCGCAAGAATGTTTGCAGTCGTCTACAACTAATGAACGCCTTTGATAAAGTCTACCTACGTGAAAGATCCCAACGGTCTTTCAGACTCCCAAACCGTAAGGACTTTTTTAGGTGCCTTCCAGAAGTGGACGCCCGGGGTGGGGGGCATTGTTGATTGGCTATCAACTGGCTATGTAAACTGCCGATGTCACATTTCCGGCTCCGTTGCAATGAGTCAGTATAAACGAACTGAGTCATAAGCGAACAGTCGTTAAGTTGTTGCAGCATGTGTGATGAACTTGGCGAGATAAAACAGACCATCCGTAACATTGTTGTCAAGGCAACGACATTACACCATTTCGTCGGTTGGCTTGTCGTTGCGTTAAGTACCGTGTCACGGATGGGCTAACTAACCTTTTCTGGTGTCAGGGATACAGTAAACTGTTTACGCATGCGACTATATATCTGGTGGAAATGTGAATTTGGCAGACGGTTCCGGTAACGCATAAAACAGACTTTGAATTTACTTATTTTTGGCTTTGTCGACTGCTTCTCTAAAGGAGTTTTCGAACTTTATGTGGCGAAATAAAGGCTAGCTTCCAAGAAGGCCATCGGAATGTTGTTTCCAGGTTTCCGTAAAATCTTTCCAAGGTTCAGCGCTTGAGAAGAAGATTATATCGGAATTAAGTATTATAAGTAGTAGTTTCTGCTTCCACAAGGTGATCACAAAGTTCTTTAGGAACTGTTTGGATTGGTTATTTGACGAGACGCTGACTGTGATTGATTTCATGTGAAGGGGTAGATTCTGAGAAGTTCCGCATCTGTCACACAAGGGACACTGGAGAATGGCATTACTTTTCGAGCAGACAGCTAAAAGAAACTCTTGTTTGAACGGTTCCCTTCCTGTCTGACGCAACTGTTATCGTGAGTCCACACAAAAGTGGTGTGATTGTTCAGCTGTAACACCCTTTCGGTGCCTAGCTGCCATGCCATCCGAAGGAAGCACGAGGGCTAAGATACTGCCAGGTTGCCCAAGCCTAGACAGGAGCAGTCGATGTGCAGGGGTTGGGTCCGGACCACGGACCTTCTGGTCAGTAAATTCGTGCTCTAACCCTCTTCAAACGGTCGCTAGTGACATCTTCGTAGGCCCATTCTTTAGGACTGACAGATCCTTTCGCTGCCCATTGCTGGCAGCTGCAGTATCCACGATTGACTTGGCCACTATGGCCACAAGCACTTCAGAACCCCGAACCCTGGCGCTGAGTTCATCTGGTAACCTTTGATGTCCGCACTCGGAGTTAACTGAACAACAAACTGTTCTTACATGTACGCTAGATTCTTTCTATTGATGTATGCTGGCTCTCTCAAACGAGGATTCGAGATCCAAGTACGGTTATTGAGCTGGCCTGCAAAAAACAAAGGCGTCTGAACCGTGGGGCTTAACACTTTCAAGATTAATTCAACCACTTGCAGTTGCTCAGTCGAATTCCCAATCGGGGCCGCATCCCTGAACAATGAACTTGGAGCCCCCGACGACTTCGGAGAAGCGAATACCTTTTGTCCCTCAAGCGTCACCGGGCTCCTTGTGACGAGCTCCCATCCGCTCTATCTAACTTATTTGCCTTTAGCTTAAAAACCGCTTCGTAATCATGTATGACGCTCACTGTTTTTACGTCCATAGTTGGTGAATTTAGTCTAAAAACCCCTTCTGAATATGGCTGGAATGGCTACCTGGTCTTGAAATAATGTCCAAGGCAATTACTACGTTTCTTCAATGAACAGGCCACCCGCTGCGATCGTTCAGAGGGTAAAAATCATATTCACAGCGGCTTATGAGACGTGCGTCAGTTTCGCTGGTTCTTTGGTCTGCCCCGGTAACCCGTCTGTTTGTGCTTTCCACGTCCAACCTGTACCTGGTCAGCCCGGCAACTATGGTCCGACATGGTGTCTATTTGGTGGTTGCCATGCTGACCCGAGTGCATCGTGTGTTTGTTACTAGGCTAGGCGACCGGCCTGTGTTTGGATCGGATTAGTTGCCACGGCGACACATGGAGCGGGCTGTACCATTGTGTGACTCAGTCACCGTTCAACGACCACCCTCACCACTGGTCGTGGTCGTGTGCGCGCGGCGAGTTTGGGATCGGAGTTTCATCTGAGCCCGGACTTCTTGTTTCAATCGATTGGCTGTCCGTTACCACCCGCAGATAGTTTGCTGACGGACCTGGCCTGTCGTTGTGTTCAGTCGGTGGTGCAGCGCGCGTATGTGCATTGCATCGGTCACTACATCACTAATCTTGCGATATCTGCAACGTTGTATCGGAATTCTTCGTTTTCTTTTTGACTTATTCAGAGGACAGGTTGTGTATGTGCGACACCTCAACATAGTTCTGCATATACTTGCCTTGAATGCACCCAAACTAACAGACCAGCCCGGGCATCATCCAAGCAACGTTACTTTCTTAATTTAGCCGATTGAACATCGCCGAACTATATTGTAACCAGAAACAGAACCAAAAATGCATAGTTTTGCTTTTGGTTAGGTAACGATGTAAAATGTGAAATCTCCCTCAAACAGCCGAAAGTCGGGTAATAACATTTTTTCGGTCAAACCGGTAGTTGCTTTCGGATGATCGGACGACGTGGGGTTGATTACAGTAGCTTCTCAAGAGAGGCCAATTTCTAGGAGAACCCACGTCAAGCATACATGCCAGATTTCTCCATGTAATTCTTCACCTCCCTAATGAGTTTCCAACTTGCCTATACAAGGTATCACCCGAAGGAAGGCAATAAACCCTATGTGCTATAGCAAATACACGTTCCAAGGACCGAGCTAAGCTAGTGATGCAAGTAAATGCAACGATAGCTTCCTAACTGCTCAAAGTATGGTTAAACTAGTTGAAGAAATCCAGTATACTATACTATACCATACCAGTATACTATACTACCCTTGTTTTGCATAGGGATATACCTCTACCGAGTGTCTTCCTCGGAACCAGTTCTCTTGATCCTTCGATTTAAATGGCAGTAATCATGCTACGGTTGTCTATCGTGAAATAGTAATGCGACACTTCGTGGTCTTAGTGAACGGTGTTCCGTGTACCGCGCTCACAGAATCACCAGCGGCAGTAAATGCTAGGGCTCCAACAATGCTAGGGCATACAACAATAAGGAAAGAATTCATCGTTTTGTTTTACAGTTAACTTCTTTCTAATCGTTGTTTGTTCAGTCCTGGATAATCCCGGCATACCTCTTTTTGCCGCCACACTAAGGTGGATGTGATTTGGTCAGTGAGTAACTTGTTTTAATCAAGGTATCCTCTGTTTGGACGGCTTATTATAAACATGTTTTATGTAGGAAGGAAGCGAAATCGCTTTTGAGGGCTTACTACGTCACTATACTAAATAACTGGGTGTTTACATTTCGTCCCTATCCACCTTTCAGCTCATGCCGGCACGTTGGGATTCGATTGTGGTGGTGTAGTTACCAACAATCGTCGTGAACAGGAATTCAACGTTAAACCGAAAAAGATCACTCTCAAGGAACCGCATTGGTGAGTTAGTTACTGATCACTCCATATTGTTGTTTATGTTTGGCTGACTGTTCTCTCTACTTTCACCACCACCAGGCAAAGATTATAACTAAATGAGCGTGGGCCTGAATTCCCTATGTCCAATTCGCTAACCAGTCACAGACATTTGGTTCAGTTTGACAATCGTGAGCTGCGGTTTGGGTTGCCGCTGCTCATGCCAGCGGGTGCTGTAGGATTGCATTTGGAAAGAAAAAGGAAACCTTTTCGAAGAAAAAGACTACCAGCAGTATTTAACATACCATCACTGTTTGCGTGACATCCCCATAATGCTATCCTTGTGCACCCATCCGTTAGGACTGTCGACCCCATTCGTCTTGCATCGATCTTGACCACAACATCCGCGGGTTAGCAGCCGCCGACAGCCTCACTCATTTTGAAATCAACCTTCAAGCTTTTTTGTCCGATTTATCTGGCTGCTTTTAATATTAGCACTCTGAAAGCAAACAGAACGACTAGCTACTCTTGCTCGCACTGCGCATCAGGAACAGTGATCGAAGATCTGCTCATAGCTGTTGAGCTAACTTGCCCATCACTCTCCACTTGCTTCCGGCTGTGCACCTCTGGCGATTCAGGGGTTCCAGAGACAAAGATTTTGGATAGGAGTATCGTTCTAAGACACCGGGAGTAAGGGTCATTGCTTCCTTAGATACCACTGATAGTCGCCTCTGTGTAGCTCGTCTGGCGACGCCCGTGTACGAATCTCACAAGCGAAAAGTTGTTCGTTGTATTTTTATCGTGCTTGCTTACGCTCCAACCGGCTGTCGCTCTGACACCATCAAAGACGACTTTTATAACGCCTTGAGTACCCTCCTAAGGCGAACTGACAGCTCAGATATTGTTGTGGTTGCCGGAGATCTGAATGCACAAGTGAGCAGCCTTAGCCCATCTGAGACTATTCGTTCATCGACGTGGATTGGACTCGGTACGTACGGACAGTGACGAACGATTGCTTCAGTCCGGAGTCGCTTCTCTCTTCGTTTTGCAGGGTCGCGTAAGGGGTGAACAAATGGCTTAGCAACTGAGAGGGTGGCAGATCACGAAGTTAGGCGAATTAGTCAGAATCGTCTTATGGGCTGTCTTCCAAATGTTCAACCTTCGGATGTGAATTCGTACTGGAACGAGATCGTCACATCTTCGCACAGCGCCTAACGGGAGTTTCATCTGTGCCACTGTGCTAACAGGTCCGCTCAAGCACTGGATATCAAGCAGAAATACGGCACCGCTTGAAGCTTGAAGAAACGTTCCTGCCGGCACCGACTACAATTCAGCACGACGTATTACCATACACCGAAGGCTAAGGAAAGGGAAGACGCCCAGAAAGCCGGGAACGCTCGAAGATTTTTTCAGTTGGTCCTTGCGTCCGGGCCCCTGGGAACCGCCTGTGACTGAGACGATCGAGGATCAGAGCGATGATGCTTTCTTGATTGAATAAGAAAGCCTCGACCTCTGGGTCGAGGACTTTGAACAAGTCTCGTGACCACCTGCTGCCTAGAATATGTAGAGGACATCGTTCTCGTCTTTGAAGAGTAGAAAAAAGCCAAAACGTTTTTGAATGAACCGATTAAAGTCATCCCGTCCTTTAACACGCTCTTCGCTCCCACGAAGTTAATGCAGTCCCTGCACACGCCACCCACAACCCAAGGAGAGGTACTCGGAGTTTTGGAGCTTTTTACCCATCTTGGATGTTGTATACGTTCCGATTATAATGTGACAGATGAAGATGATACACGAATCTGGAAGGCTCGGGTCGCGTTTGCTAATTTGAGAAACCTGCTGGCGTCAAGGGGTGTCTCAGGCTGCAGTATTGGCTATTTTGGTGTATGGCCGTGTGAGTAGCGGAACTGAGATGTCTTCAGGACTTCGACAACGAGAACCGTAGCTGATGTAGGTTGGTTTCTGCGAGTCAGCAACGAGGCAGTTTGAAAGCGACGATTCGATTGTGCAACGGGAACTTCCATTGAAGAATGTGTCCAGCACCAGAGGCTGTGGTGGTTAGGCCGCGTATGGCACATTACGAACCATCGTTTGCTTACAAGAATGCTGTTTTCCGTGCCCAATTCAAAGTGACGCATGTAGGGAGATGGTTAACCCTTGACCTGAGAGAGGGAAATGAAATCGATTACGAAATGTTTGGTTGCTGTCGGTGCAACTCGATTCCTAGGATGTGTAACTACTGCAGCGAAGCACCAGTTTTCAACACTGATGTCGAAAAGAATTCGACCATTTACGATCGCCCACTCGCTTCCATTTATCGGGCTTTTCTTAGCCACCAGTTATTCCGACCATTCTTAAGACTGCGGGCCAGGTGTCCTTTCGAAGATCTTCCTGAATTGTATTGTTGGCTCGGCAGGATCGCATTTCTTTGCCTCGATCGGGGTTAGGTATGGCTGTGAGATCCAACTTGAATTTGGCCGTGAATTCGTTTTCGGACCCACAACGTTACGCCGGTTTCGAACCAGTCTTCGTTTTCCCGATCGGTTTGTTTCACGTTCGTGGGTTGTCTAGACAGCTGATGCTGGTAGGCACGTTTGACAACCACATCTTGCAGGCAGTGAATATCATGCTGCTGATCGGTTTTCGCCTTGGCCACTGCGAGACGAGCTGCAAAATGGGCGCAAACCAAGGCATTATCTGACTCCGTACACGTGCTCGAAAAGGGACAACCCTCTTGAACACAAGATCATCGTCTTTAATTGACTGCTATGTGGTCAGTCTGAGTGCTCGAGTAGTTACGGTCGGGAGAGTTCGAGGCGACGTGATGTTCATGTTTGTGCTGAAGGTTTGTGCTCACGACACATCGATAGTGATTAATTCACGGTTATATGGAGGGACTGTCGTTATCGGTTTTGGGAGCATCTACACCAATTCTTTCGTTGAAGCTGCTTTCATGCACAAGTTAAGATTCTGGTGATTAATGATACTGTTTCAAAACCAAACTTGTTTGTATTTCGGAACAACTATTGCCTTCCTCAATTCACCAAAAATTTGTCTGCGTCCCGAAAGTTGTCAGACCGTCTCTAGCCATGGGATAGCGTGCGTCTATGAAGCCGCACACAAGAGCTGGAGTTGTGCTAATCAAAGTGAATGTTGTACCTTCCAACACGGAATGATTGTAAGCAGACAGGACGTGTGAAAATCCAATTCCGACAGAGGAACAGGTGACGATACAGCTCTAGTTGTTGCTTCACCTTGAAGACGTGATGGGACATAATTCAGGCAATTCAAGCCCATTGGTACACGAACACTGAAACTGGGAGGGTAACCGAAAAACCAGAAAGAAGATACTTTACTAAGAGCGATCCTCAGCTTGCGAAATTCAGGTTATTTGAAACTGGCTTAATGGCTGTTGGCTCGGTTACTTGTAGCCTCACTGCCTTGAAGAACCCTTTTGAAGCTCGTTATTCCCTGTTGCCTCGTAGGACTTTTTGTCCTTATGTAAAACGACCCAGGACCGGTTAATCCACGAAACCCGAACCTGAACCTTAGTGACTCTGACAAATATGCCTCAATCACGGAGCCGATCTTAGTCCTGCATCAAAGCCATCGCCTTGTCTCTCCTAGTCCATAGTTAATCAGACAAATAGACGAATTCAATGCCAGTTAGCCGTCGCCTCCAATTAATGACCATCTCCCTATTCTCGGTGAGCGGAACAGTGTTGGGTGCAACAACCACTGCACCTCGGCGCACGGTGTATCGTCGAAGAGTTGACTGACGTTCACTTTTCATTTACTGCCGTCCTGGTGACTCTGCGGAAGTACAGCCGCCCCATTCCATGCCAACCACCTCTTCTGGTCGCCCGTTTACTGTCTCCTGTGAACGCAGCATTGCAATTAGAATGAAGATCGCCGGTCTACGTTCGTTGGTGGGTTCCTCTGAACCATAACATAACTGCCCTTCTTAAAACCCTCCGATAGGCCAGGCCCTGTAGGGCTTGACCTTGTGGTCATCCATCTTCTTCGTCACCCAAGCCTATTTTACGTATTCCGTTATGTACCACCTCCCAAATACATAGTCTACTCTTGGGTTGTTTCACATCATCGTCGTAGAAGATAAATGCCTTTGTACTGTTGTGGATGCAGAATAAGTTTACGTCGAAGATTACTGCGATGCGAGAAAAACAACAGAAGACGAGGAGGGGTTTATTGCTAATCACTTGTTGGATATATGAGATCGGCGCTTTCTCCACAAAAACTTTTCTGGATCCTGCTACCTAGAATGTTTATATTGTTCCTGTTTATACGGGAACCTTTCGCTGTGAGGGTGGGGTGTTATACCATATCCAGATTGCATGAAATTTAGCCACTATCGGTCCTCAGATGTCCGGTACATCGACTCTGAATGGCTTTCTTGTTATTGCTCGCTTTCGTCATCATCGCTTTTCCTGCCTTCTCCAGCATTCATCCAGGGGACATCTATCCATACATGCGAAAGCCACTGTTCCTCGTTGTGGACAGCGATAATAGCACTGCATTTCGTGTAAGTTTGTTTTTCTGAACCACGGTTTTTCTCTTTCGTTTCTGTTTTTCCATGTTCTTTAATTACTCTTCTATAAGACCGTCGGTATCATGGACTTCGGTGTTGTGTGTAGCTCATACATGTTTGGGGTTCTACCAACCAGACGTGTTTGGGTTAAGTTCCCTTGAACGATATTTGTTTACCATCGCTTGGAACCGATATCAGTGGAACTGTGAATATTTGCTTCATTTTTGGTTCTTGCGCATCAGAATCACGCTTACTTGAGAGTCGAACCCTAGGAGAGGCACCGGATTCTCTGAACTCATTTCTGGATGCGCACTATTTTGCGATGAAAGTCATAAATGTGTACGGCCAGTTGGATTACTTTTGTTCCCGCCGACCCTATAAACGATCTTCATATCTATGGTTAAGACTTATTATTGGGCTAAGATGAAGCCTGGTAATATGCCGTGTGCAACTTTTCAATCAGATGAGGACCGTTCCTTGAGGACTCCACATATCCGACTTAGTGAATCCATAATGTATCTTGGTCGTATGTGAGGAAAATATTGCATGCACCATCGATACTGGCCGTGCCACAGTATAGTGGAAATATATTGACGGAAACACTGCGTACCACGCACGTCCGTCGTGGCCCCTACTCCGGCCAGATGTAATAAGTAATCGCATATCGTACAGTTGTCAGCCACAGGCGTTTACCCATTGTCTTAGGCGGTGTGGCCGAAGGGAAGCATAATCATAAAGCTGGATGTTGGCAAATCCGGTAGAAAAACTGACATAACAGTTGACTTTAAGACTGTTCGATCGTGCTCCTTCCAAGTTGACAGGATGGTATGACTTATTCGATCTGCTAGTCATTTGGATTGTTGTACCTGCAGTAGCCAACCGGCTGCTTTCTAGTCGGTCGTACTAATCTGTTAATTTGAGCTATGAAATGCACCAATCGCACTCTTGATCTCGGACCATAAAAATTATCGTCGAGCCCATTAGTGCTCTGATTTGAAGCGTCTCTAACCTTGGAGGCTTGTGAGGCGCGCAACGCTGGTGATCCCCAACAAGAATAAAACAGCTTTTCGGCGCAGACTTTCTTCACCTATAAGCTGAACTTTCGATTAAAGTCTATTAATGTTCCCTATTAGAAGCAAGGAAGTCGAAAATCCGGTCCAACATCCATTCGCATTCATTCAACTGTTGGTAGCACAAATGAACTTCAATCAGCGATTTTTGGTATCCAAATGGATCAATCGTTGGGCCATCATCCTAGTATCGTGCTTCCTAATGACGAATAGAAGGTCTCCGGACAAAAATTCTGTTTCGGCGTCGTAGAAAAACTGTGAAGCGAGTTCGATATTAGCCCGTTTTAGCTACAAAGCAAATTTGGAATTCGACCGTAGTTATCTAAGGCAACGTTCCTTCAGTGGCGTCTTTTGGTGTGGCGGTAGTAGTTTTTTTGTCTGGCGGATAACTAATTTATCTCTGGTCGGGGTTTCAGACACAATTGTCGGTAATTTGTATTTCGTTACCCACTTTGCTTGAACTGATTCTAGCTCGAAGATGATCTGCTGTACCTTTTTTCTTCTCACTATTTCACCTAAGTCATGTTTAAACTTGTATTTTGTCGCGTTCTTTTCCCGCTGCTCATTACTGTAGAACTTTCCAAGCCTCTTTGGACAACCGTTCGTCTGCCTTCTCTCACCCGAAGTAGTCCCGGACAAATTGGAAAGTATGCGTCACCGGGGAAATGTTTTTACCCTTTTCCTGCACTGCCCCATCACGGCATTCTGCTATATATGTGGACTGACCACCATTCAGTATAAGACATGGGATCGAGCTCAAGCCATCCTGGACTCATTCCTGACCGAATGTTATCGCATCCTAACACGGTCCCGTAACTTAGGTATGTGACCTTTTCGCAACATAGCATTCGTTTGTTTTCCACATTTTCTGTCGCGTTATCGTCAGCCTCCGGTACTAAACCAAACGCACCTGTTCGTCATTCCGGAACTTACTTAGCCTTGTTTTGCGGCTTACGATGACGGTGTCCACAATGTCACCGATCAGTGTAGCTCAGCTTTACTTTGCAATAATTATTGAAACGACCAGAAAGTGGCACATCGTTCATATCAAGAATATGGTCCATGCAACCATTCAGTCAGTGGTTTTAAGTTCCCTTGGTGCACGTGAAATGAGTCAGCTCGACTGGATCTCGTGAGTTAGGCGTCCGTAATAGGAATTTTTGAGTGCACGCATCCCTCAAAGGAGGATAACGAAGGCAAATCGATATTTTCGGGGAGGTGACGTTGCACGTGATAGTCGTCGATGCGTAATGGCCTCTTTTTGATGAGGTTACTTTAACTGGTGATTGCCTTCACTCTTTATCCTTACTTTGAGCAATCTTGGTAGCCGAATAGAAACGTTGTAGCCATTCCTTTCAATAACAGCTGCAGCGATTCAGTGCTGCCTATGATTCGTATGATCAGTGAGCAACCATCGTATCCAGCGGTCTCGTTCACTTACAGATATCATACAAGATTAAACAAGTTGTCCCGGTCGAAGAGTGAATACTCGGGGCTTGAGATTAGCGCATCCTGGCTCATGTCACCTCAACCAAAAACCTACCAGATTTGGGCGTGATATTGCAGGCTCATGGGTTACTCAGAAGCTGTCCTTCGCTCTCGAAAACTGCATCGTTTCTGATATGGTACCGTTTTCAGTAGTGGTTGTCTTTTCCTCTTTTGTCCTCAAGAAGGATTGTGAATTTGTAGGTCAAAGCCATTTTCACCTGTGATCCCAGAGCTCCCCATCTGTTATCGTACTAGACATGTACTTCTCGGCTTGTTTTAAAGCATGTTCGGGTATATTATCTTCACGGAACACCAATATGTCTGCTGAAAACTTCGACAGCCCGTTACCGATTTCGCCTTTCGTGGAGCTCATCAAGCAGGCACAGTCCCCGAGTTCTCTGCATTTTGCTTGAACACCAAATGGTACGTAGTTGACGAAATACACCTGAAAATATCTTGAAAATGACATTCAGCTGGGATTCAGTTGAAACTTACGTTAATACCAACTTAATTTGCAAGTGAATATATTTCACCAATGTTCGGGTGTTTTGTAATTGCTCTCGCTCATTCCACATTACACTGCTTTTTGCATGACCGAGCAAATGGACAAGAAATGTGCCTGTAGTTCCACACACAAGCAGTGCTCGCTCGGGTCAGATGTCACTTCTGGTGCTAGTAACTCCTGGGTTTCATTGGTGGAAAAAGATCTCGAGATAGATTATTGGTTAAGGCGCCAAATTACCGACCGGGAGGTCCATAGTTCAAACCCAAACTCAGTATCTCGACTGTTCCTGTCTAGGCTTGGGCATCCTGGCAGTATCCCAGCCCTTGTGCCTCCTGCAGGTGGCATAGCAGTTGGGCACCGAAAGCATGCTACAGCTGAATATACTTCTTGTTACTTAGAGTTCTGTGCATCTGGGCCCTACTACTCTCTTTTTGGTGCATCACTCTTAGCCTCGCTATACGGGAGCACAGCTTTGGTTACTGTACTTCACGACAGTCACTGAGCTGGGGTTGAAAGTGAGAATAGAAATGCACTCGACTGTGTTGCTTGTGGTTCCAGCAGTCGACAAGGCTATGGACTAATAATGTTGGCATATGCTAGCTTAGGGGTAAATATATTAACATCATCTTCCCCACTTCAAACACAGTGAGACGGCGTGGCCGTCTTACGGAACTGTCAAGTTTAGGTACGTTGGATGAACATATTCAGACGTGTATGATCGAAAGGTGTAAGTGTATAAAGTGGCATATTTCCACCAAACCTAAAGCTCTGCCGTGCATTTACTCAATCGCATCGATACGACACCCAAGAAGGAACTACCGTAATCAACCGCACATTCATTAGTTAGATTCACGAGCAGTCAATATCGGTCCCTTTTTCACCGCATATTAGCACATGCACAATGAATACTTTTGTACCCGGATGAGCAGGTCGTATCCTGTATCAAGAGACACTCGCAATGCAAGTAATTTTGGGACTGGACGATTTCTCTCTCTTCTTGGAAGCGTTCCCTCCTTCAGGTCACTCTCTTGGTTATGGTATGGACTTTGCTTGCCTCTGCGACTTCGTTCGTTGATCTCATTCCTTCAGGTTTGTGTCAGATTCACAGACTGGCACTCAGTAGCACAGCTGGACCATTTGTGGTACTGCTGCTATGCACGAGCCTCCATCAGTCCAACCACCCTTTCGAAGTCCAGCCAACCATATACTTTGCTTAGATTTTAGATAATGAGCTTTTCATCGAACGTGCATCTTGATATTTGACTAACAGACCCGTATTTCTTTCATCTATTCTCATAATTTCAGATTACTCCTATATGCAGTTCCTGGTTGACGACTTTTTGCGACTGTTAGTTTTGCGGTATTGTTTTTGCAGCATAGTCCTCCAGTTTCATCGAGGCTTCACAGGTCCTTCATTCTATCCTTCTTGTTCCCCTTCGCTTCCGGAGTCGGAGATGATCAATTCTCCCTTGCTACATAAACTCGTGCTTGAGCTTGCCACATTACTGGAGTGCAGGTCAATGTTCGCCACACCTGGTGAGTCTAGCGCTGTTCCGCTCAGTAGTTCGCTGAGCTTGGCGGTTTTGTTGCAAACGTTTCATGGCCAATGGAGATGAAAGCATCGGTACGTAGTGGCGCGTGTGTATGTTCACATATGGCACCACACTCTCCGTCACCTCAACCAGTAACTATCAACAAATTTTCTGGGATTTCCCAATCCACCATGTTACTTTGGACGCGCTCAGTGTTCTTTGGTGTACTTTGTCTTGCCGCTAAATTGACTCTTAGTTACCCTTTGTGTTTCTATTCTCAGTGTTTGACACTCCTTCGCTCAGGTTTTTGGCGTGAGAAGGCTGTTGTGTATTAAGTAAAGACCATAAAAACAGGTTATAAAAATGAACCATCGTAGAGGCTATTGCCGTGCGCATAATCATTTGGGTATCTTTTTCTCTTCGCTGGATTCACTTCTTAATGCAGCTAGTCCCTTGTCACGTGATACGGTGTCAGCTGACTTCTCAACTTTTGTTATTGGATGAATTGATGAAAGGAGCATTAGGCTTCATTATTCGGAATTCCTATGCGAAGCTCCTCAACGACCACTTATCCCAGGAATGTATCTGATGTTGCCATACGGTCAGTCATTATCCCGTTTGATTTTACCTATCAACAGCGGATAAACTTTTGGTCACTTCCCTGGCTTACAGCTGTCATTAAGATTTATTCGGAGTTTGTGCTCTTGGATTTGTTTCATCATCCATTCCAAAATGATTTGAGAATACAAGTTCGCGAGCGGTCTTTTTCAGTTGCATCTCACCAGGCAACTACAACTGAGTTTAGAATACCATATTGTGTACCCTAATACTTGGTATTAAATGAGGAATGTATTGTTGCTGGGCCAAGTTAATAATCAGGTCACCCCATGCATTTCGATGGCAAAGAGAAGAACCACGTACTCAATTCCTACCCGCTTCAGAGCTCCTGGATGTCGGCATTTCCTTTTTATCTCAGTCGTCATTCTGCAAATCTAAATTTCACATCATAAATAGGAATAAAACACTGGAACGGATTCAGTCGTATCGTTGGCCAATCAAGTCTCAACCCAAGCTGGTGGTTTGTGTTAGATTCTTCTGTGCACATTAGCTGAGTTCCTGAGTTCGAGTTGACATTGCACAGTGAAATTCTGTACGCCGTGACCAGTGAACAGAATATGTTTCGCGATCGCTGAGGCAGGCTCTCAGGTCTCCGCCAGCTTCATCGGTCGATCGATGGATCATCTGACCCAACTAGCGGGGCAAATGTTCTGAGACACGTTCGCATGACCTCCCGTCTTTTCTGTCAATCTATATTTCATTGCAACTGCATGTGAATTGATACACAACATGATGCATAGAGATCGAGTGCAGCACGCGATGCGTATCGGAAATTGACTTCTCCCGTTGATAACAGCAGGATTAGTTGAGTGGCACGTAATTTGTGCTGTTTGGCTGTAGTTAATTGGAGTCTGATAGTAATTTCTTCCTTTGTTTTTGGGTTGTCAGATTCCCGCTTGGGCTGTGGCGTGCTGTGGGCATTGATAGATTTCTCCAGATAGCCGTTGGAAATCAGTACCTCTTAAAAGAACTTTTCCTGGAGGGAGTCAGGAGTAAAAATACGTCCGGTTCGCAACACTTTTCTGTAAGCTGAAGGATTTAAACTGGAAAACTGTGAATATTGCTATCTGGGCGTCTAACGATAAAAAGCATTAGGTCTGCGAGGTTATTTTCAGTTGCTGCCTCAAGCTACTGAGGGGTTTGGATGTAGATTTTCATTTAATCGTATAGGTTTTTGAAGTGATTGCAGTCTGCGAAAACTAAATTGTCACTCGCATATCCTTCATAAGATATCGTACCGGAGATAGTCATAGAGCTCTCTTTCATTCGTACCCAAAAATTTATCAAACCTGCTAATTAAGGTTAAAACGGGTTACCTATTGCCACGCCATCAGTCTGTATGCCTCGCCCTTGGATTTTAAGCGACTGTTTTCCCTACGTAAGGGGATCAGCTCTCTTGACTATTCGGAAGAAACACGTGGTGTTTCTACAGTTCGCATAAATTATGGACCAGTTGTCAGCAAGCTCGTGAAAAATATTTTCGATAGATGTCATCAAACGTTTGGTAACCAATTTTCGTTTGTACAAGACTGTAAAACACTTGTTATGTTTTATTACTGTGCCAAAGATTTTCACGTGTATTCCTCTAGAATATATCAGAGAGCCGCACTTTTACATGATTGACAGCGTGAGGAACCTTGACTGAAATGAAATCTAATGCTAGTGATCCATTCTGAGGACCGTTTTACCGCCCGTTTCCATCATCAATTGACGATGACAGATGAGTTTCTTGTCTACGGATGTAAGTACATCGTCGCACAACACTGGCTACTGTTGTGTGCTACTAGTAGTTGTTTCTTTTGTAATATGTGCGACTTTTCCTCGCCGTCACCGATCATCTGCTTCTCTGTTTACAGACAACTACGCGAAAGACTGATTCAGACCGTCGCCAGCTTCCCACCACCCATCAGATGTGAGACTTCTACTATTTTACTTACTATCCAGAGCCAATTACCAAAGAGCATCAGAACACCGGGCCACCGAATCGCCATTCCCATTTTCGTGTTCTTTGTTTCTTTCTCACCTGCCGCCCTGCTCGAAGAACCTCTTGTGATTTATTTTCTAAAGCTCCATTGGAACCCTATATCCGTTTCATTCCTTAGCTGCCCATGTTGCAGTTCCCGGTTCAGATGAGGTCGGTAGGATAAATAAACATTTGAAAGGTCACACGCACACAGAGTGCTCATGGCCCTCACGTTCTTGTTGCATTTGGTTTCTTTTGCTGCATTTTTTAACTTTTACTACAGCAATTCCAACACCATAGTCCTCTTCTCCCTGTCTTCCTGGTTATTTCTGTTGTCCAAATTTTCTTTCACCCCTCGCGGCTTACCTCTATGGAGCAACCCGCATCTTCTTGTCTAACGCCACTGTTTCACAGGTGACAACAGCTCATGTTTCCAGGGCATTCATCACGTCGTCCTGATTCCACCTTTCACTGTCCTTCCTTCTGGAATCGGGATTATTGAGAAAACTAGTCGTCACTACACAAACTCAAATGTCCATATACATAGATTTCCTGTCACTCTTGAGTCTTTTTTCAGGGTTGGTACTTTGACGAGGAAACTGGATTTAGAAGCGCTGACAAATTGAAGATATACTTTTGCATGAGATTACGTTGTCGTATAAGATATAGTCTGGACAGGTATTTCTTTGTTGGTGTACCGTTCTCCCGAAAAGTGTGCTTACGGTACTTATATTAACACTAGGAACACCGAAGAATTCATAGGCTTATTTGCGCCAAAATAGCTTTCAGTTGAGGGGAAATTGCATCTGACCTTCAGTTTCTTGACGAAACACACTGCTCATCATCATCGGCAGCATGACATCGGTGTTCAACACTGATGCTTCGCTGCCGTACAAGGGAAGGGATTTAGTGCTAGCTTACTACAATCATTCCGAGGTGCCCACATCTCCAGACACTCATTCAGGCTATCTGGATAGAAACTGACAACAAGATCGCCACTGATATCGGTTGGCAGCCATATCT
>SJOL01006346.1:378779-418574 GCA_004794785.1 Opisthorchis felineus | reverse complement strand
CACATTGCTCATAAGGTTGCTGAAAACTTCGACAACCCAGTATCGGTTTCGCCCTTCTTGCGACTCACCAGGTAGGCGTAGTCCTTGAGTCTCCTTCAACTGTGTTCTGCGTAAGCACCAAATTGCTTGCAAGTGCCAAAATACATGTTAAGTTGGTGTTAACAGTATACTCAACTGAATCTCTCGAGAATGTCATAAACGGGGGATTCAGCTAGCATTCAGTCGAGCAACCGGTCACCACCACCTTAACTTGCATTGTTCGACAAGACCTCGTCATGCGCGTTGTGTAAAAGTAAAAGTATGCCCTCTGTTCTCTCGTTCGTCTACGATGCAGATGACATCAAGCAGAAGTCGCATTCCAAAAGGGTTCAGCACTGTTTGCTCTTAACTAACGATTGACCTCTGAGCAGACTCGTTCAGAAACTTACCGAAAACGCTTGTTGCGACTAATTTTTCATAGTTGCAAGATAAAGGAAACGTTGGGGAAAGGTTATAAAGAACTTATGGTGAGGGAGAGCTCATAGAAATAAACCGAAATAATCCATTACTAAACTCGGAAGATCTAATCCACATTGTAGTTCCCTACTTCCGTACTCTGTCAAGTTGGGTAACAAACATGTCTCACTGCAAGTTTGCATTCCCTTTCTACTGAAATATGTTGTTTCCGGAACAAGTGACCTAACTTGGATCATGCACCGTAAGCTGCTTAGGACAAATTCAGAACAGCGCCACTCAAACATCCAACGCTGGTCGTTTTTCTTGATCTGAAGGAAACTTTTGATTGTCGATCGTGAGAAACTACGGCGGTACCTGGTGATCAAAGATGCCCCTTTTAAGGGCACTCTTGTGGGTTTGTACGGGCATTCGGTCGGCTGTCCCCTAAGTTCACGAAGATAAACTGTGTAAGTCAGGGTTGCTCTCATTCACTATTTCTTTTTAACTTCTCTGTCTGTCTCTGGAACCTCGGGGATAGAAGCGCAAATAGGGTGATGGTATTGCTTTCTTCTTCCTCCAGAGACAAGCCATGTCGAATGACCTAAATAGTTCTGCCGCACGGTTTTATCATGCAAAGTGCTCAGTGGTGCTACAAGGCTGGGTGGGATTGAGCCCAAGCCTTACGCTAGCAGACCAGCCAATTAAGGTAGTAGATAAATCCGTTTACCTGGACAGTTGTAAAGGTTATGACTGGAGACAAGATCACTTCTGGGATCAGGCGGCTTTTGCTAACCTTCTGCACCGACGTGACGTAGTTTATCTATCAAGGGCAGAGTGTACGCGCAGAGGATGTACGAAAGCTCGGTGTCTGAAGAATTGGCCGGGTGGGGTGGGAACATCGGACTAGCAACACCGAGGTATGTCGGATGGCTTTAGGAAGAATGAGCTACTCGTGCTTCATAAGGTACGGCGTTTAAGACCAGTAGATCGTATGTCAGAGAACCGTCTAACTCGCAGAGCCCTGTGCTGAACGTAAACAACAGGCGGACATTTTTTGACCTGGCAATGAAGTATTAAACCACTAAACAGCAAAGTCAGTCGGATTGAGAACTGCGACTTCCTGGTTCGGGAACCCAGGACTCAACTCATTAGTGGCTATTGACACTGGTAGATGTGGCTCAATCTCGTAGTCGGTGGCGCTCGTGCATCAAAGCTCTCGCCTTCATTGCGTAGCTGTCCCGTTTCTGATCCAACATCAGTTAGCTAATTATGCCACCGCCTTCAATGCCTGGCTATATCTTCCATGTAGCAGCTGGAACCTGGGCATATAGTTTGTGGCTGATAAAATGAAGTGAACTGAATAAGTTAGGCTATTTATCCACCCAATGTTTGGGAATCCATTCAGTACAACACTGCTTGAACTTAAGACGGGTGCTTACAATACGGGCAGACGCCAGAGGACCTCAGGAGTGTCAAAAAGCATTACGTTATTCCCTCCACTAAGAACCCCCCCCCCCAACCGTAGCGACCCCCTTTCCTAAAGTGACCGAAGTTTGCATTCCCAGAAATGTTTTCTTGTGAGTGACGACCTCTTCTAGTCCTGCATGTGACCATTACTTTACCAGCTAGTGCGACTTGTACTTGATTAATGAAGACGGGCTGGAGCCCACATTACTGCTCAGTCTAATAATACTGAGTCAGATAATTTTCTCATTATTTGTTTCCGGATAGTACCATTCGTAGGTCCTGAAAATGTCGTATCTGTCTGGCTAGTTGGACAATCAGATTGTCATTGCGGTGGTTATGTCTAAACTAGTTGCTTAGTAAAACGGCCCATAACGTGCATTATTCACACAAGCTGATTTTGTCCAGTGTTCCCTCATGAGGAATGTTCTCTTGAGGATTTCGCAGAAAAAATTGTGACAGCGGAAGTCATCTCCAGTGAGGTTCCCCTCAAACAGGAAGCACCATGTTTACAGTATGGCATAGTTCCTGGATAGCGTTGGTGAACCCTGGACTATACCAATAATTGTGCAGGTGTCAGCGTCACAAGCCGCAATGGCCTTCGGCATGTGCCACAAGGTCATCTTTTCAATCATCTGATAGGACCTGGGCTTGCTACAACACGTTTGGCTTCGGAACAGCATGACAGTGGAGCCGACAGCGCTGGACTCCTCACATAATGAGATGTGTTTTCTGTTGACAGAACGTGATGAGTGGATAGTGCACAAGCTGTTTGCATGCAGTGCTTTCGACCTGGATTGCTGTGGCGTGATAGTAGCCAGCATTTGAGCGTGCAGTACGAAATGCCTTATTCATGCGTTGGTAACACTGTATTATAGACTTGTTTCCACATACGTAAGTTGTCAGTTTCCCCCCACAGTGAATACCTTTGATTGGAATCCCCTTCAGACCTCATTTGAATTGGTCTGTTAATAGCGGAATAGCTACTCAACATCATAAGTCGATCAAGCCAGCAACGTCTTCGGAATGGTTGTAGTATGGGTGAAAGGAGCTAAGTCCTTTGCTGACAAGTCGTTTGTTAGCAAACACGAACTAAACGGTTAGAAACCATAAGACACTAAAGTAAACGTCTAATCTGCACAGAGTTTTTTGAAAAGTGAACATACTCAAGCGCCCTGTTGAACTTTCCTGGACGTTCATTGAATACTAAACAATAGTAAATGAACCCTGCAAATCGGTTCCATAATTTCTGAAGTGGGCTTCACCTTCCATTGGATGCTTGGACAGAAGACCATAGACCACTTGCATGCTTCGTCAGTAGCATGCACCGTTACATGGGTAGTGGTCTAGAATGACGAAGAAGCAGTGTAATTACTCTCCGCCAAGATGCTCATGCTAAACGAACAAGTCAGTAGCTGCTGAAGCCTATCCATTAGCAAGCCGGCACGCATGAGGCTAAAGATAAGCAGTCAGGGTGACAAGGCGCCTTGATGTTTATCAAACAAAATGTGACGCACATACTTCGGGTTCAAAATGAATTCTAATTTCGGGTATAACCGCCTCCTGTATTGCTGTTTAATACGGTCCTTTACAGCGTCAAATTCAAAAGAATTTGCGAACGGTAAAAAATGGTTCACTGGTCTTCCTATCTGATGGTTCAACGTACCTAGTCCTGACAATGGTGTCTTGATAACAAAGCACTGATCATTTACATGTAATTCAATGTTTCCGAGTCAGGTGTATCGAATTTCGTGTGAATTTGATTCGAAGAACAGGTGCAAAGATGTTTAACCCATAATCAGGTCCATAACCTATATACTGATGGTGGTTATGGTCCAAAGATTAAAAGGCATACACTCTAAAACACCAACCAGTCACCAGAATTAGAGAAGAAACTCTTAATACAGCTCAAAAATTCGCAACAACAACCCTCTCCTTGTTGGCAAATAGGTGTGTTCTGCAAGTTGTCGTGCTGTAGTGGACACCAATATAGACGATATTGTATAACCGCCGTTTGCTGCTTCCTTTGACTGGTGACATTCCAAATTTGGTTTTTATGGACATCTAAATAAAAAGGCTTTTAATTTTTCCCTGAAATTGACATCCACCTTGCAAGTGTTTTGTCACCAATCTAGCTGACAACATCAGTGAGCGCTGGTGTAGCGGTTTGTTGTGGTTTGGCAGAGCATTTGTGTGTAGTGTGTACCGACCGACGCAGCTGCACCGTAAAACTCGACGTAGTCGTCGATATCATCGTTATACAACCATGAAATCACTTCCTCACCGATTATATTTTCGAGTAGCTGAAACGTACATTCCCTCGAGAGATCCAGTTGTCTGCAGCACTAATTTACAAACGAGTTTTTTCATCTCCACATAGGTTCCGCCTGGTATTCAGGTACAAAATAAGGCTGATGAAAATTTGGCGACGGGGCCTAAAAAATGAGCGAAACCGGTTGTAGGGTGTGTTGCATCTTTCAGCAACCTTATGAACGGCGTTATATGGAGGAAATCTTTCACAATCTACGAATTCTTCATCTAGAAAATGCATACCAGGTATATATATATATATATATTCCACCGTCGGCTGGTGTGCTTACGAGCGTCTTCAGTGTCAGTCAGTCTCTCGCGCAGTGCACGTTCCAAGCAGAACCACTTGAGCTGGGTGTTTTACACAGTCAGTAAGTTGTTATGGAGCCCTCGAATCGGCTGACCAGCATGACAGCTAGAGTTACCAAAACTTTCTGATTTCACAACGATAAAATCAGTAAACTGTATACTTCAACGTTTCAACGTTTCGGTACTCTGTTTTTAAGTCACCTTAAAAACGCCTTTGAAAGTCTAGTAGTCTGAGAGGTCGTTCAATGAATGCAAATTCCGTAGAATTCTGCTAGAATTCTCGGTTCACATGACCACAGTAAATGCTCACCCAGTTAATCATATATTGGGACTGTTATTTTAATGGACTTTGTACATCATATCTATGAAATATCCTGAAAATATGGCTCTGGTGGATAGTCTGAATTTCATGAGAATTTGCTGAGAGGCAACGGTCCTCAGATAATGAGTGTGTGCGGCAACTACATATCAGGGGTGACACTGCTCAAAAGGTTACTGGGAACTCTTTAATAGTCCAAGACCGGTTTGGACCTTCTTGAGACTTATCAGGCACAGTCTCCAATTTTCTCTCAACCTTTTGTTCTACATAAAGGCAAGAATCCCTATCGATACTTTTGAGAATAGGCAAAGAAAATACAGCTGTGCTTATGTTAGGGGAAAAGTGGGGACTGAGAATGTTTCATCCCTAGATCTGCACTTACGAAGACTTCATTTTCAAACGATTCATGCATATTTGACTGACGATGGTTACCAAATCGATCATCATTTGTTTTCAGAATTATGACACCAATTCAGTTGGACAGATGGCGTATGTGTTTCACACCAGGTTGATGCCTTTGGTCGACGCTCTGAACTTTTTCACATCACTATCCTTTGAGATGCCTTTTGTGGGTCCTGGGGGAATATAAAAAGAGCTAAACCGCTAACCAGTTTGGTTTTCATAGGAGATTCAGCTGAATCTCTCGTTTATGATATTTTTCAACTGAATGTGCGGCACAAAAGCCGCCTCATGTTTCAGTTGGTAGGATATTTGAGATATCGCAATATATATTCTCATTAAGGACGAATATCACAAACGAAAGTTTTAGCTGAGTCCCCCGTGAAAACCAAATCGATATCCAAATGAGAATATTTGTCGAAATCTGTCCAATCTGGGTACAAATAGGACATAAGGTTGGCGGAAACTCGGAGGCTGCGCCTAAAAGATGAGCCCCACGAAGGGCGAAACCGATCATGGACTGTCGAAGAGTTTTCAGCAACCTTTTGAGTAGCTTCCTTTATGAAAATAAACTGCTTGATATTCATCTGCGTTTCTCGGCGGCCTGTTTATTTTTATCCTGTGCTCTCCAGTTCTGGTGTGAACAAACCTGGTCGTCTGTCCAATATAACGCAGTCGTTGCATTTGTAGACAGCCTCTGATTATGTTCGCTGTGAGGCGATCCTTCAATTGCACCAGCGCATAGAGCAGTGCTTCCATTCTGGAATGCTACTCTTATGTTAGCCCTGTTTGGTATCCTTAGAATAACTTCCGACTTCCCTGGTTTATATGGAATAACAGCAGTCCCAATCCACCTTTCAGAATCGGATAAAAATAAACAGGCCGCCGAGGAACGCAGATGAATATCGAGCGTTGCTGAAAGACTCAGCAATGACGAAAATGCACTGGACAATGGACACAAAATAGATCTAGAAAATTTTGACAGTTTGAGGTGGGGACTACGGTCCATGCCACAGATCAGTCAAGCTGACACGTGTTGGTGTGCGGTGATCAGAAAGAGGAGTCATCAATAGAAGTAGCTTAGATTTGAAGTGCACTTAATCTCGCCCTCCCATCCATCCCCTTCCGCCAACCGAATTGCCGTAGCACTTACAAGCCCACACGGGCCAACAAAGTGAATCATCAAGTGAAGCACTCTGAACCGGAAAATTAAGAAACCAAACGCGATCAAAAATAATTTGAAAGCCCCCAGCCCATCAACTGCAAGTTTTAGACAACCACACTTACCGACAAGACGCCTTAACTGACATCCAACATTGATCTAGTGTGCTAATCTGAAGCGGTCTTGTTGATTGGTTCTCCGTTTGCCTTAAAAACATGGCCAAATTGGTGACCTGCTCACTTGGCTTGATGAAGCTCTTGTGTCAAAAGCGAAACATTGTTCAGTTGATAACTACCGATTGTTCACAAAGCCCTTCTGAAACCATATTGTTCCATGTTCACATCCAAGTTGCGGTTAACGTTCCTCTAAACCGTCAACTATGTTTTAGGTGAGTGGCATCCGTCGTAGTCCCCCATGAATTTCTGTGGCCGTTTGCGATCAACTGAAGCAGGAATGAAGAGATATATACATCATCCGAGTCAGGGGAATTGTGACAATTCTACCAGAATTTTCAACTTTGCCTTATATTACTTATTTGGTGTATTGCCTTTAAATCACTCTGCGATAAAATGGTAAAAACGAGCCCGGATTTTCCCTGAAAATAGGGAAAAATCACACATCGTCTGGTTTACTTGTTGTTTATCTCAAAATGGTGTCCTGAAGGTTTATAAAATTATTTCATTGCAGAACGCTGGAGTTGTTAATTCGTATGATAAACAACGACTGATTTTTTCCCAAGCAAATATGCTGCTCAATCGTGCGTTCTATTTCGATTGCAATCGTCGCACTAGGGTTCTTTTTTCTCCTAGTTGTTATAGTGTTTATTGGGTTGGTGTTACGGTTGCATTTGCGATTAGATTAAGTACTAATCAAAGGCACTTCATGGTAAATATTTTTAGGAACCACTTTTTTCATGTGGTTACTGAAAGCTGAGTGGCTGATTATCGGGATGAATACTATATCCATTTCAATGGATCTGTTAATAACAACACCGTCTCTGGGTCTTGTGTCATGGTTCACCGTATCTACTATCTGATGAAACTTTTAGGTTCATTGCTTCCTCTTTCAGCCTAGTAGAGCATTTGGGCGCTCCGCTCTGTCCCATCATTCGATGTAGTTGCTCGCAATCCGAACTGAGCCTATCGAGCGAAGCGCTCATGTCATGCCGAATAAGAATTTCACGTTTTCAGTATAACCCAGCAGTAGTGAAAATCATTCTGGTCAGATTGCCGGATTAGAGCGTTCAGGCGTTCCCTCCCCCCAACCTTTATTCCTTATTTACACTGTAGTTTTGAGTTACATTCATCATTTACTCTTCTTTGCTCGTGACTACTGGCCTTGTTGATACTTTGGTGAGGCCATATTTGAGGTGTGGAGAGTTCGGTCATGTGACCTTCACACAACTCCATCCTGTCACTCAGACTGCCTTTTTATTCGCGTGTCCTACCGATATTACAGGATGGCGAAAATACTTCGCTGACATGATAACTAACTTCCGGTCACTTAACTGACTGATTAGAGTTGTATCATCAGCTTCAATAAATGTAGTTCATTCTGTCGGCAAAGTCCGCCTGCACTAGAGTGCAGAGATTTTTGATCCTTGTTCAAAGTCATCAGTCTGCATCTCGTCACCATCTATACGATTCGAATAGCTGTTGGTGGTAGCAAGTTACCTTTTCGTAATACTAGACTGGATTCTCAACGTTAACCAGTACTCTGGGCTACTGTACCGGAGTCTGGGTGGACTTACCCCCTCCATCAATGATCTGAACAAGAACAAACATTGTAAACTGATGAAAATTGTTGGTAATATTAATCACGCATGTACAACCAAACGGAGTATTTTATTTGCTTTCCCTTTTGCTCTGTGTTTTGAAGGGGCGTGAAATTGACGCTCGGCGTTGTCCATCCACGTGTCAGACTTTCGGCCGGCGGCTCGTTCCTGCCGCATTGCTCAAGTACTCGAACCACCTATAGATGGGAGAGTGTGAAGGTTGAGTCCTCAGTGACCTTTTTTCTAGTTAAAATTGCATACATCAGGACAAGGCAATACATGGGTGATGTAGGGTACAGTTACCCTCCCAAACAGCACCATCCTCAAGAAACAAAAACCTGCGAACAACTTCTGTCGTAAACTCGTGGAAACTCTTCAGAAGTGAAAAAATGTAATGTGACAGCATTTTGTTTTAGTATACTGCCACCAAGATAATTATCCTCAGCTTGGTTACAAACAACAGATATGAAGACAGCAGTTGTATATTCCAGGAGAAATGACAATGTTATGTCTATCGATCGTTAGTCCCGGCAGTTGGAAACCGTTTAGAAACTCCACGTATTAATGAAGACAAAGAGCAGCAGTTCCCGCTTCGTTTCCATGATTCTGGGTCACATCATAGGTAAGTAACTCGTTCATTCCACTGACGTGAGAAGAACGTGTTGACTGTGCAGATTCTATGACGAGTTCGATAGCCAGTCAAACAAGTTAGAGGCGGCCAACAAACGGTATCTCACTCAGGGTATCCGTTTGTGAATGTATAGAAGGAGAAGGAAAAATCCAAAAACCACGACAATTCAAGTTTAAACATTACATGGCTTGGTGTCTGTGTGCATATTTCCTCAAAAATGCAGATAATGTCGGGATTTCTCAGACGTAATGCAATTACCGTAATAGCGTTATTCCATCAGAATAGAACAGATGGATCAAGCGAGTGATTTCGGTTTGACAGATTTTAGATTAACATTCTTTTAAATAGGACTACTGGTTAGTTCTATTGTCCAGATGACACATGCCGACCTCCAGAACAGAGTCAGTACAATAAGTTCTGGGCGTCCAAAGTGATATCAGCTATGGTACTTCGTTCCACGCTAATTTTCTCAAAAGAATACGACTTTTCCATGAGAAGGTCCCATCTGACCATTCCGTCATCATTCATTAATCTGTTTTTCATATAAAAAGCACTTGGTACCAGCAGGAAGGATGCAATCAGGCAAGTGTTGGTTTGTTTACCATTTGGAGGAGGTTATCTTAGCGGCACAAGTGATCTGCTTTTGAGTAAAAAAAGGCCTGAGTAAAAAGGCCTTAAAAATGTAACCAAACAGCATTTAGTATTTAGACTGACAGGAGTTGTCATCCCCAATACTCAGTTCAACAGCCGCCAAAAGTTTACTCCTTCATTGAATTCCGTACGGAACAGCAGTTAAGAACAGAACCAATGAGCTCTGATCTACTCGCTTCATAGTGGGCTGATCTAAGCTGGGTTACATCAGGACACATCCTGGACCATCCGTCAATGGTTCATTGCATTCCAAGCTCACAGTATAGCTAATGGTTCAACATTCTCCTGCCCGTGTATACCATTCCATTTGGTGTGGTGTGAAACTTGTTTCGGTCAATTATGTGGTCCAACCATGCGTCAACCGTTCTTACCGGGCACTCTCAACTGGTCGGATACGGGGATTCTCCACGTTCGCTGACCGTCGCTGAGTGATGTCTTGGGTTTGTTTTCATGTCTACTGAGGACGTTTAGCGATAAGGCCGCTATGACCTATTCGCTCGATAGCCGTCATGTCTAGACAGTTTGGCTAGCCAGAAAATCCTCAGTAAACACTGTTCTTGCAAGTGGTTTTTGGGTCGAACATCCTCACGCGCAGGCCGTTCTTATGAGAATTTGGTAATGCTAAAAACTGTTAGCGAGGAAAGTCCTACCCTCATGAGAGGAGTTCTTTTCAGAGGGAAACAGCGTATTTGCCCAACTGAGTCTGGGAGAAATGTCTTGGATTCGCTGAGTACGTATTCCACCGCCCAGACGGCGTTACCTGTTTAACTGTAAATCTTTCGTTGTCTTACCGATGTTCCTTGTAGCATAGTAACCACATCTGACACAGCGTGACACACAGTGACAATGCGCAGTCATATCATATAATCAACCTGAATAGATCTAACTGGTCCATTCTGGTAGCTTATAGAAACATGGGAAGCTGGAGAGATTCGAAGTGTGAATTTATAAGTCTGAAATCGAAGGTACGAAAATTCCCTGAATAGGGAGTGACAAGCATCACTCCTGTGAAAGCTTCGCCGCGTCGTAGAGAAGAAAACCGAAACAACTGGTTTCCCTTCCAGGATTGGGGATGAAGGTATTTCTCTCCTATTCGTAGTCGCACGAAAACTACCACATTCTCGCTTGCTTGTGAATTAGCCAGTATTCCAAAATCTTCTGATCCTTGTTGTCCAAGCATTTTCAGAATAGCAGCAGTCAATTTTTCAACTGTGACTTTTCGCATTCTGCCGCCTACGAAGTAGTAGATTTTGGCTACGAATAAGTAACACACCACATATACCCGTAAAAGGATCCATGACACGCTCAGTAGATGACCACGATCATCAGCAGCGTTGGTATTGTGTTGCTACTCCGAGCCAGCGTCAGTGTGAGTAACACCACCGGTGAACATCGGTGTTGCTTTGTGCTCCTATTGTTGGGTCACATCAAAAGCCATTGTTCTACACATAGCAGATAAGGTTGTTGGCCTTGCAGTGACATATCAGAAGCAACGCTGGCAACACAACATAGTCCATTCCGAACAGTACAACGAACATGTGTAAAGGCAAATTGCCAGCAATTCATACAGTATCCTAACGGCGATTAGAAGACTCCCAGCTTTACGTAGATCTACGGCAATGAAGCTCAGGTTTTGATTTCAATGGCGATGAGAACGATGATGCTTCATGAAGGAAGTTCGATTGAAATAACCCAATAGAGACAAGCGAAAATCCGAATAACACTAGGACTTGAATTGTGACCTAAACAACCGCTGTGACACCGAGCTCAGCAGTCAGCTCCTACAGTTGCCCTCCTGTAAACAGATTACCTGAAAAGACGCACCAAAAGTTATTTCTTTAGGAATGATTTATCAATTAAATGGAGCATACATTTGATGTCTCGTTCTCCGATAATGACCATTGATGTATACCATATTCCTGGGGAGCGAAATGCGAATAAAGCCACGCTGATTTGCATTTGGACCCACAACCCAAAGACAAGCCACGTCATTAGTGATGTTCAGTGATCTACTAGGAAATGGCAGTGATATAAGGGGGGATTGAGGAGTGACGCTCATGATGCAATAAAGTCTTTAAACCGGCTGGTTGATGAATCTATTGATCTAGTGTGGTTTATAATCGTTCAATTTTTGACAATGACGTATAGTGGGGAACAGAGAGACGAAACTGAGTGTGTTAGAACAAAGAGTAGCTAAAATACACAGATATAAGGGTACTTGACGAGTCTCTGTCTTGTCAGCTACAGGACACTCGACCTCGGAAGTGTTCAGGTTGTTCGGGACTGTGGAAAGCCAGCCGCGGCGAAAAAGAGGTCACACCATCTAGAGGACATCGAGTGTGAATGACCATAAACATTCACCTGTCTGGCAATACAGTAGTTATCATTGAACGGACGAATGCATCGGCCAAATCGAAACTATAGACCCCTGGCTGTCCATTGACTGTACCTAGCCAACCGGTCACTGTATGAACTGTTTTTCCTGTGCCAGTCAAACTAGTAGTAAGTTGTGCTTGTTGTTTCGCTGGGTATTCATTGGCGCTTTCTACAAGGAGCCTAGAAACACAAAAGTACCTACATTTCGGTTGGCAGTCCACATGAACTCCGGGAAGATGTGCCATCTAGACCAAGGTGTCGGAGTGGGCGTGTGGGGAATCTAACTAATGACAAGGCATCCAAGCCAAAACAGGCACTGCCTCTAACAATCTGCATAAGAGAGTACCAGAGCTGTGACATGCAGTATAGCCTAGACTGAAGCACATCGCAACCATGACAAAAACGTGATGGATGGAACGGCAGTCATGAATAGCCAAATGTGACACTCATTGATGAAAACTTCACTTAGAATGACCTGGATGGTTTGATGTGGTAGTAACATGATTTTAGAAATCGCAACGGACATCCAATAAAAGTAACTACGGTTGTGGCTCTCTTACGGTCTAGGCAACAACCTTTTGTGGAAATATGGAACATCAAAATCCGTTTGTAACGTATTTCCATACACTCAGAAACTTGCTTCTACCTTGTGTACCCGATAGAAGAGTGCGATACTCTCACATGACGGTGACAAAATTTGCTCGGCCTACCTTGCAAATTCACAGTACGAACTAAATACTACCTGCAGTTCCTAAGTTCTGTTAACAGTTAGCACTCCAGGCAGACTATTTTCAGCCAAACTCCCTTGAAACTCGCTTCGTTGGATGGGGAAATGTGCAGTCAGTCGAAGATAAGCAAAACAGTTCGGTTCCTTTCCACCACATGTCACAGCTAACACCTACAGACTCTGGGGAAAACGAAGCCGGTCGCTGACCTTCGATGTAAAAACGTATAGATATGCTAAAGAAATATAACAGTCGTTGCGCAGCAGGAGGCGGGTATACTGAATTTAACTGCTTTGCACGTCTGGGTATGGTGTAAGCAAGCCCCGGAGATTTTAACCGGCAGAAGAGAATTTCCGGTGGGAAGAACATCACAATCGGATTTACTCAGCACTTCAGCAATCAATCTGGAAAGTCGTAGGATGTAACGGTTTGTTTGAAAACCTCAAATTCCTTGCAACAGAGCTACCACCAGTGAACATGAGAATACGTATGTTGCGTCTCATATAGTGCTAAGTTAATATCCAAAGTACAATTAAGGATTTGCTATTTTTATCACCTTCACTTTTTGTAAACTTTGTCCAAATTCTCTCACGGTGTCTGCCAATAATCGATTGAAGAAACGTTAAATGAAATTTCATGCATATCAACGAAATCAGGAAATATGTGACAACTGGCATAGTTCCCTGTGTTTACTCTTCTCCCTCTTGATCGCCCGTCGCAAAGTTGTAGAAATTACTCTTAGTTTATTACGAAAAATGCGGAATATTTCACACAGCCTGGCTTATGGACCGATCATATCAAGACGACGCTATGCAGCTGCTCCACTTTAATTGTATTTTAGCGGACCTGATTAATCGATTCCAATGGCATGAACCAGTTGATGTCCATACAGCTGAAAGGCAAACGGTGGAATTTTACGCAAACATCATGGTAGGAACGGCGTCCTAGAGTTTGGGTCCTAGGGCCAATAGGGCCTCGCCACAGCTTGGCCATTATTCACCCCAAATTTTCAACAATGCGCCCAAAAGCATGCCAGCGACCTCAAGCAACTTCTCCCCTTTAAAGGTGATTTTGATGAGAATACCTATTCCAAGAACTAAGACTACCGTTTATCTAAATGTTTCTTGTGGGGTGGATGGCTAAAAGCCAAGAAAGGCGATGGCAATGGTTCTCAACCAACAAGGGGAAATTTCGAGATTACAATGGGGAATGAGGACTCCCCTGTATTGATTTTGAATCAATTGTGGTCTGTGCTTAAGCCCTGGGACTATATAGACACTGATTTTTTGTTGTTATCTGCAATGTCCTGAAAATTACTTAGGCTGGCCAAATGGAACTAATTGTACATTAAAGGACATGGGGCAAAAAATCCTATGGTGTACTGAACACGACTGTTCCACGGCTCTTGGAAGGAACAAGGAAACTAAGAAACTTGGTAAATATCAGGTGACAAAAAAGCTAAGAAGTTGAGAAAAACTGCTACGCTACGACTGTGTTTAGAGTAATTTTAGGGTCGAAGGTGAATCCTATATCAAAATAATAATCACAGAGTTCTAGTGTGGGCAGGAATATTCTTCTCGATCACTTTTTAGCACTCAAGTGGTCAACAAAATAGAAGCGGCGTGACCTTGTTCAGTATGCTGAAAAGGCGAACAAGGCTAAAGAGGTAAAAGACCACTGGGCTACGGCGTTCTTTCGAGATACGGCTGTCATTTAATAAGTAGGGACAAAGGCGAATCGAGTGATGGGTTAACAGCTGAGCACTGTCTTGGCCCTCCGTGGGGATCTACTTTGCATTCGAAATATCTTCATCAAACTTCACTAATGAGGTTTAGGTCGGCCTGGGGTGAGTTTATAGGTGATGTTGGGATGGGGAGCACCACAAAACTACGGATAGCTGTTTTGATGAGAGCCTCATCAGCTGTAAAGTAAATAACATGTTAAAATGAAGTGAATTGCCTTCTGAAGCTTGTCCAATGTGCTGCAAAACCACGACAGCGTCTCAGACAAAGCTCTCGAACTCCGAGAGAGACCAATCGTCGATTGATGCGCAACTGGAACGTTAATTTATAACAAAAAGAAAGAATTTTAGGGAAGCATCTACACTGGCACTGAAATGAGGCTGGGTATTCATCTGCCACCTAGTGGTCACGCTTACACCGGTTCAAAGTGATAGGCAAGCAATCCTCAACGAAAGAGACAGGCAATTTGGCATATGGCTACACATCAGGGGGCATTCCGGATGCTTAGCTGAAATTCGAAAGAGAATAATGATTGGTCCCTAAAAAAAACAATTTCGTCCAGTTGATAAGTCACAATCAGGACAAAACACACATTAGTTTGCCCTCTGCTTCTCTAATAACCATATCCAACTTCAGGTTTCACTAGCCTGGCGTTTATCAAGTCCTTCAAAAGGATTTCGGAAAGTTTGGAATGCCCACTTGACTGCTCTCAATATCCCCCAGAACAGTTTTTCAAATAGCCTGGGAACATTTGCGGAAGACTATCACAAACGCATAGCACAGATTAGACTTACCGTTCGAAAGAATGATGTGTTTCACCACGGAAAAAGTACACATGGTTTTTGAACTGCATTTTGATCACATTATCCCGCTTGATCTGGTCACCGGCTGACGGAGTGGTGATTGTGTAACCCAGAAGGGGTAGACTGGCAAGTGGACAGTCGTCTCGGTAGCTTTTGTAGAAGAACAGACAGTTTTGTGTGAAGACAACCCACAAGCGTTGCCAACCGTTGCTGTTCTTGAATTTCCGCAACAAGTATCCACTTGTCTCATACTTTTTTAAACGGAAGCAGGAAAGAATGTTTCCAACAGATTAGGACGGCAGTACGGATACCTGTTGTTAGTAGTGGTCCATCTTTCATATACTATCACTTAGAGTAATTTCTCACCATTAATAAACTCTACTAAATAATGTATATAGGACAGGTCCAGCAGGGGTATCATTTATTTTTGCACCATGTGTACATCTCCGGATAAATATATTACGTCCGAGCTTGTTCAGTGGCCCAGGTCTGTGGTTCGAACCCGACCTCTGCATATGGACCACTCCTGTCTAGGCTTGGGCAACCTGGCAGTATCTTGGCCCTCGTGCTTCCTTCGAGGGACATGGCAGCTAGGCACCAAAAGCGTGCTACAGCTGGGCCGTATTACGTCCCCAATTCCCAGGCAATAGCGTTTCCAGATGACAACAAGCAAGAATGTTGGAGAAACCAGTATGGACGGATGACTCGATAGAAGATCCAATTCATTTGGTGGGGGTGGTCAAGTGGATGAGATCATGGGGTTGCACTTGGGTGACCCAGATTGGATCTCACATGGGCGCTTCTTTGGGTTCATAATCATCATCTACAAGCCAGGCTAATAAACTCGTACTAGCTTACGGTGGCACGGTAACTCTGAATTTATCTTTCCCAATGCTTGTTATTACCACAGTCTGTGGTTCGCATCAAAAACGTGTGCGAATGAATGACAGAATCAAAAACACAAACGTCACTGCTGCTTCATATTCGACCTCTTGCCAATTGTGCTCAGTGCTCAATTACTCGATTAGTGCAACAAATGTTGGTGAACAGAGCCCAATCAAACGCAGAACGTGTTTGAAACCGCGAGCGTTTCACTTGGAAGTTACATTAGAATGATTCGAAACGAAAATTTGTCATGATTCAGCCAGGTTTCGATTTTCTAGCCCCGAAAGAATGGAGAATACTGTCAGAGAGAGACTGTCAGAGACAAGTCAGTTCTGAATTCAACTCCCTGGTTTTCTGAGCTGAGTTGACACAATTCGAATCTAGCCAGTATGTAATAACGCATCGCCGTAAGCACCCATGAAGGGACCATAGTAGTTGTCTGACGTGACACACTACTCATAAGACTGCTGAAAACTTCTTGACAGCCCACGACCGGTTTCACCCTTTTTGGGGCTCATCAAGAAGGTGCAATCCCCGAGTTTCCGTCAACCTTATGGTCTACCTGAACCCGAATTGGACAGATTTCGGCACACACCATCATTTGCACACGAATTTGGTTTTGAAAGGAGACTCAATTGAACCCAGCTAAATCCCTCGTTTACGGCGGTCCGCTCCAACCGAATGTGCTGCACCAGGCCGCCTCATGTTTCAGTTGGTAAGATATTCGAGATATCGCGATACGTTGTTGTCTAGACGTAAAACTCGGGAACTGCGCCTACCTGATGAGCCCCAAGAATGGCGAAACCGGTAGTGGGCTGTCGAAGAGCAATCTTATGAGTAGCGTGTTACGTCTAGACAACAACGTATCGCGTTATCTCGAATATCATGCGAACTGAAGCATGAGGTGGCCTGGTGCAGCACATTCGGTTGGAGCGGACCACCAGAAATGAGAGATTCAGTCGGATTCAGTTGAGTCTCCTGTCAAATGTCTGCAAATGAGAGTAGTTGTCGGAAACCATAGTAGCTGTTTTGTGGAGGATAGTCGGAAGGCGAAGGTCTTCCATCAACGCCCAGTTTTGAGCATACAGGGCCGGAAATCATTAGACATGTGTCCGGGGCGTCCATAGAAAGGTCAGTAGACACGAATGTCATGTGCTTCAAACGCGAGGTCAAACGAGCTCAAAATAATTATATCAGAACACGTGATGCTTCTGTGTAAGTCGAAATTTCACTTAGGAAAGAGGAACCCCACCGGTCGATAAGCACTGTTGCACAGAGTACCAAACACATTGACGAACGTCCGCAGACGACCTACTCCTGTTTGTGCATGGAACAGTAGAGAGGAATAGGTTTCCTTTGAACGAGGAGTTGTGCTTTTGTTGAAACAACTCTACATTTTCATGGTTGACACTAGATGGTGAGGAAACTGGCGGTGATGTTATCCTCCAGACAGTATCTCAATGATCTAAAAATTCCCGGTTGAATAGATACGATCATGGAAAAATTAAACCATGGGAAAATGAGATTCGGTGTTATTCTGATCGTGTGCGAAATTTTTGACTTGGCAGTAGTAAACTCATTCGCCCAAACGTTCAGATGGTGGCTAGCATGGACAAACCTCGACGACAATGAAATTCAGAGGCACCGCTTTTCAGGTTACGAAAACTTCACAGGTATAACAACATCGAGTAACACACCGACGATAGGTGAGCACTTTCAATTAAGGAGCAGTAGAACACTTGGAGCTGTGTTCTATCCAAACTGTTAACTTGTTTAAAACGGCTTTTCTGTGGCTTGATCTGACTGATCATTATGTCTCTGGGTTCCATATTCTGATGTCCTGGCTTAGCTGTGGGAAAGGTGTCTGCCATTAAGACGCTAAGCCATTTTCAAATGTTCTCAATCCGGACAGTTTGAATCCTCCACCCCTACAGGGAAGACGATAGTTTCCCGTCCCTGGTGTTCCGCGTGTTGATGAACATCTTCCTACTGAAGCATGCGGGTAAAAGTGTAACTAAGCCGTGTTGGAATATGGATCTAAATTCAAACTTGATGCATATTGAAATTTTGAAAATGCATACAGAAGGAAGGTGGGATGTTTGTGAAATTATCGGATGCCACCAAATCCAGGGGCACTCCCTAGGCTCAGAAATAAGTCCCCGGTCGTTGGAGGTCTTTCTAACCATTAATTTGTGTGATTTAAAAGGAACCCAGTGATTTGTTTTCATAAAACTGGAAGTAGATGGAAAGGCCGTGTAGCTGATGGGAATTCTAGATTTTCCACAAACCCACTGCAGCCAAACATCACGAATACAGGTCAGTTTAGTTTCAGATGATTTTGTACCTATCGTAAGCAGTTTGATCTGAAGAAAAAATGGGTCGTACTGATCGGAGAATGCATTCGGAAGGTAATTTCACTCATGCCGAAAAAGCCTGTATGTGAAGTAGTTTGAATATGCGTTACGTGCCGTTGCGCAGTCTATTAGCTCGCGTCTGGTAGACCAAATGATGGTACACAATGGTACGCTGTTCGCCACCAATGCCGCCTTTAGTCAGGATACTTAATTGCCCCGCCCCACCTCACCCCACCGTTCATCCAGACCATACCACAGGCGTGCGCTGAAATGCCATCGATATGGACAAATAGGCAGGTAAGGTCATTGTTTAAAGTACTCTGCACCCAAGTATTCCTGCTACTGCGAAGGTCCTTCCCTGCATACGCATGTGTCTAACCCACACCGTCCAGTCAGGCCTCGTTTACTGAGACTACGATGAGAAGGGCAGCAACTGTGGGGAAAGTGATCAAGGCATGACTCATTTCATGTCAGTAACTGGGACAGTGTCCGTCCCTACCCTGGAGTTCCTGAGTCCCGTCGACGGGGCTAACGCCAGTTACCATGCTGCATAGAGCTGACAGTGCTGAGATTGGCAGTGTTGTCAGGGCCGTCTCAGGGAGGTGTAAACAACGTATTGCCATGCCGAACCACATTTATTCGCTACCTAGCCACCGGTGATTTCACCTTGATGAGTGATGAAACGTCTGCAAAGAGGTCTGAGTTGGGCTAAAATCCGACCACCAAGGAAGAAGGTTGAACTATCAATGTCGCCCCTAGCTGCGGTGTCAACACAGGCACTAGGGCTAAGAAGCAATGAGCAGTCCATTTGTGGATTAGCGCCAACTTGAGCATCAGTCATGCAATGCGTTGAGTTGCTCAGATGTTTTATGCCTCTCGTGTACAGTTGGGCCCAGTCCCGGTTTCGGAGCTTCTCTCAACACTAGACAAAACTTTATTCATTCGTTGATGTGTGGGCCCTGGGTCGCTACAGTGGAATTACATCATGCATGAACTCAAAAGATCCATTGTCCAAGTCAGTTCAATCAACTGATCGTGTAGGTGGCCGAAATGGATACTGGAAAATGCTACACCAACCAATGCTTCAGGACCGACTGGAGGAGGTCCCTGGGACTTGCCAAAAAGAGCTAATAAGCTAAACAAAACTAATCCAATTGCCAAGTGAGCTGAGGAGATCCGCTGTGTGTTATAAAAGCCTAACGGGTGCTGTATCCAGTGCGACAGTGTTTAAATGGGCTTTATTCGTCAGCACGGTTAACGAAACCGTTGGAAATTTGTGAGTTTATTGGTATGCACACGGGATTCAACAAGCTAGAGGAACATTGAAGAAAATTTATTGGTGTAGCATCTTAAGGGACAGAGCTTGGTGCATGAAACGTTGACTTCATTCAGAATGTCTAGTGTTCAATAGCGTTTGTAAGTCCGCAGTTGAGGAGAAATGTGGTGGGAGTAAAGTCAGCCTATATTGATCCGAATCGCTGCCTGTGTTGAATTACTCCATGTCCCCGAGCAACAAGAATTCAAAGTGAAATACGTTTCAAAATTCCATCAGATGAGACCAGATTTCTGTTGGCACAAACGGCTGTAATCCAACTAAACAGCCTGAATCGTAGGGTTTCCAGGGGCGTCGGGTGTCAGAGGGTTCGTCTTCATATTTCTGCTGACCGTTGGCCTTTGGAAGCCTCCTTAAAAATCTCGGAAAACCTACAGTGTGCACACTTTATGTGGTTGTTGTTGAGGCATCGTTTCTAATAGCCCTACACTAATTCCTCAGCTCAATTCCTCGGTGCAACATGAATGAAACTGTCTGCGTAAAACTCTATTTTAAACAACCAGAATCGGGTTCGAAAAACTGTTGGGGTATACTTGACGTCTATGGATACGAACAAGCGGATTAAACCGTTATGGCGAGCGGAAAACAAACTGTCACACTAAGTCTGATCCTAGTGAAAGGGCATTTTCACATGGATGCTAGCATCACAGTTGTGAAAGCCGAAGACAGTATTCTGTGACCGGCTCAACTTACCTCGTTTGCTCGGAGAATATCCTGCATGGAAACTGTGAAGCACCTGTGCCAGCAAACGTGGACGCTTGTGGTAGCTCGCTGCAGTAGTTGGGAGAGTTCTGAATCGGAAGCTGAAAACAATGGGGCGAAGGATGGATAAACTTTACGGGGAGTCTAGCAAGCCGCAATAAACATTCTTCTGGTCTTATATCCCTGTTCAAAGTCAACTTGCACTTTTTGCGAAAGGCATATGCCGAGACCCGTCACGTCACAGTCAAACTTGAACGGAAGTGTACAGAATAAGGAAAAATTGAAAAACAGGCGTAGCAGAACAAAACAGCTAGTGATCGTTCCGACATCAGGCAGTATTCTCTGTACAATCACACTGTCACACATACATGTATGCCACTTTAAGCACACATGTCTGAACCCATTTAGTATCTCGAAATCGAGTAGATAGAAAGTATAAAGGTGTTCTGTAAAATCAATCCGTTTGGATATCTACAAAGAGTAGGTGTTCGAGCCAAAGTATGTCATTTGACATGAGCACCGAGTGTGTAGTGCTGAAGAGATGTGATAAGGTGAAGAGATGTGATAAGGACTAACGGGACTCGTCAACTGATCAAAATGTTAAGCATAGTGTCGTTAGCTGAAAAATCATTATACGGTACTATCTCTCTATTTTTAGCTCCAAAAAGCCGAGCGAATTCGGCCGTATTAGAGAGACGGTCATATTTGGAGGACCGAATAGTCTAACACTCGAAAAGGCCATGGACATATCCACATGAGAGGGGCAGTGGTTTCAAGGAGAGTCGTTAGCTGAGGGGTGTACCGCAAAGCAACCTCTCATAAGATACTCGGTTGAAAAGTGTTCGTTCCCCTGCAACGTGCACAACAGCATTCTCCGTCAGCCATCACCTGATGTAAAATCCTCTCGCAGGAAGGACCTTCTTTTGTGTTGATCTCTTCAGAACAGAACTTGAACTTTGCGCACATTTGCGTTCCAAGTGTAGCTTTCACCCTACTATATAAAGCTTACTAAGATGAAAATTATGCGAAGCACAGTACAGCTGCTTCAACTTCTTTGGACAATTTAAGTGGATCATGAAGGCAGTGTTGACGATAAGATTACCTGAACATGGATGTTTACACGGCACTCGCCAAGAGACCCATACATGGCACCGATTCCATAACTCCTCCTCCATAGATGGAGGAATCGGACATCTGTTTCATTTGAAACAATGGATCATCGATAATAGAAGATGATAGAAGATGGTGCACTGCATGCCACAAAGTTGTGTAGGCGCCATTTGCCACAACTATCAGCATATCGTCAGTAGCATAAATCGGATGTTTAGACTACCGGTGATGAATCGCACCTGCTAAGCAAAATAACCGCACCAACTTGTGAGCAGCCGTCTTCTTATGGCTGCTAAAGTAAATTCCATTTGTCAGCTCTACCAGGTCTTGTATTACGGCGATGCTTTTCGCGAGCGATTTATGTGGGGTCGCGAAATGTCGAGGCCTCCAGGACAGCATAAATGAAGCCTCGTTTAGCAGCGATTCGGTTGGACACGTTGCTATATTTATGCAAGCGATCATTCGAGACCATCAATGGTGACTGACGAGCAGTCCCCTTCAGCCTTCCATTTACCGTGTATTCAAGTAAAGCGTATCCGCCTGAAAAATGTGAGCAATATTTCCGTTACTGATGAATTTCTAGCAGATAAGTTTCAGAAATGCATGCATACGCTGGAAGGATTACCAGTCCATTCTCAATGGACTACCGTTCGAGGATTCCCATACCAGCTTTCATATAATGTGTGTAGGGGTGAGGGAGTCATCACTGCTCTAAGTCAGGCTGAATCCCAAAGTAGCAGCATCTTGTTCACAGTAAATTTCAGGAGTTCAAACACAATGAGGGTGAAGTATGGATCCATAGAGTCTCCTTCTGTTGTCTATAATGCACCAAGCGGCTCACTACCACCCACTAAGTAATAAGTACACCTCTCAGTAGCCAACAGTCAGCAATGAAAACTATCCTTCAGCAAGCAAACAGCCGATCAAGAGGGGCAGTTCGGTTTAGCAGAAGCAGGGCAACCAAATGTAAGTTGTCGCCTACAACAGAAAAACACACCTGTTCATACCGGTAAAAGTGAACTTTCACGAGGAGGGTTCGCCCTCCGATTTAATTCTGAAGACTTATAGGTACAGTCCAATGTAAGCAGATGTGGAAGAATTGTGTCCTGGTTCAGTCCCTTCATCAGTTAGTTCGTAACGGCAAATGTCAGGTTTCAGTGGGTAGTCAAACGGCCGCACATAGATTGAGTGTCACAGCCAGCCCAGTTAGACCTCCCTCTGTCCGGTAGTGTTCGCCTCCCAGAAAGGAACGTCATCTTCATACTGAACACTGCCCCCATATTGTGATCGCTTGTACTGGATAATAACACAATGCTGTCGGCAAAAAAAAGAATATATTTCCAGTCCTCAGATCCATCCCCAGTGTATATAAGAGCCTGCTTGTTCATTGAACGTGTCTTCCTACAGCCTATCATCCTTTTCGGGTGAAGGGTGATAAGGTTAACCATCTGGAGCAGTTTCCGAGTTATTACCTAATATTCATGGACGTCATTGTATAGCCAGAAGATTCTGCCTCTTTGGACAAACGTCCTAGCAAATGGGAAAAATCCTCCCCAGTTAAAAAACTATATGCACATTAAAACGAGGGGTTCAAACGGGCTTCGAATGAATGATACACAATTGAGATGAGAAGATTGATGGAACTCCGGGGACTATGCCCACATAATGAGTCCCAAACAGGGCGAAACAGGTAGTGAGCTGTCAGTGAATTTTAATCAGTCTCACCATAATAATTAAAAATGTCCACTGCTATGTCAGGAGAATGTCATACCCCGTCGCAACAGTTCCTTTCCTTTCTATTCCTCGATAGAAGTGGTGCTTACATTGCGTCAAGCCTTTATTTTATATCAAGTTATTACCCGGACAATAGATAGCACAGATCATTCTGGAAAGCAAAGCATCAGGTCTGTTCCCTGTTGACGTCTGTCTGTTTTAAAATAAGCACCCGTATCAGTTCTGGGGCTGATATCCCGATGGCCTGTCGTGCATCCCAAATCGCTTCCTTCCACAACTGTTCAATTCTATGTGACAGGCAGTGACACACGTGCTCTCGCACACTCGTCTAGGTGTGTTCGTATCCACTGGATGTGACATCTAGCGTCTTGCTCACAAATAAGTTGATAGTGGTTAACCTTACCCATCATGTGCTATTGACCAGTGGTGTCTCGTATTTGTGGATCAAGCCTCGTCCATAACTGCATTTATCAGGTTCTTAGTCAGTCCAGGAATTTAGCAACACGTTAACAGTTACAACATCCTCTGTATACTCGAGTTCCCTCCACTTTAGCTGTGCACTGAACTTTCTGACGTCAAAGCATCCGCCAGACATCTTCTGATTAGACGATTGGGTCGACCATGTCTTCATCCCGCACTGGAAGTGCTGTATGATTCAACTGGGGTAGGTCAGAACCGAGCGAATGAACAGTGCGTGATTGGTTGGCTTGATCACTGTGCCTGCCTCATGTTGAGCCGTTGCTTACCAGTGTATCTCGAACAACCGAATGAAGTAGATCTGTCAACATGCACGCTTGTCCAATTCGGTCCAAACGGATTAATCCGCATACAGTAGTATAGAGTGATAATGTGTTTAACTTTGTGCCCGGTACTAGCAAATTCGTCCATGAGAAAAGCAGACACTAGGGTACTGAGGTATTATAAGGACCGTCGCATAGTACAACCGATGTTCGGTAATCGTTTTGGCTTGTAAGAACTGACAGTGAACATAGTTTTCAGGACATTTAAACAGTTCATTTTGGGGGAAAATTCTGACAACGCAATGTCTTTCTCGGATGTGAAAGCCAAAAAAACAGGTACTTCTGTTCGATGGGGGCGTACCTCATGGAGATGTGGACGGGCTAGTCTTCTGTCCAGTCCTATTCCTTCTTATTTGTTGCTTGGGTCACAGGGCACGGATATTATGAACGCCGAACAGGCTGGAGATCAGGATGAAAACTGTTTGTGAAACTTTCCATTGGATACCGCAGATAATTTTATCAATCGCAATGTACAAAACTCTACTTGCAGTCAATTCCGTAATATGTGTATAGGAGCGAATGTGTTTGAACCTATCTTTCAAAGGGGCTATTGACGGTGAACTAATAAACAGGGAAATACCGGGTCAAGTCGGAGTTGTCCTTCCAAACCATTAGTCGGAGTCCTATAGTTTGTCTTTATTCTCTGCATCTTTCTGTCTTTTCTATTTCACCTGCTTGAAAGTTGATTACGCTGCGGGACCATCGTAATGAGCATGGAAACACATTCAAAAGCAGCTCAGATAGGAGGCTGATTTCAAGCGCAGTCGGATAGCGCCTAATACCAATAACTGAACCTTAAAGAACCGTGCATCATCTATCGAGTCATGTCCCGGTCTGCAATTCCATGACTATTGCTCATATAGAAGAGATGGCAACCCGACTGTCCAACTATCCACTGTGTAAGCACAAACAATTTTCCGAGTCTTATCTGTTCGCTGGGATAAATAGGTCCTCAATCGTGAAGACTTACCTATCTGGCGCACTGAAAACAAACGGGAATTGGTAAGTTGTCAATTCGAGTTGTGGAGTAAGTGAGCGAAACCAAGAGACTCCGACAACTGTCACATGGTCGCTCGGTACAAGATGTTTTTGAGGGATACAACACAGTTTGTGTGCCAGTGATCAAACGGTAGCCCACTGTGGATAAACCGGTGACCTACCAAATGTACACATCTCCGGTTGGTATCTACTAGAAGTTTATCAGTAGTATAGGTACTACTCACGGTTCATTGGCTAAGCTGTACAACCGTACATAATACATCATGTATCGTGCTTACGGAATATTAGCTGAGTCTCTCATGTATGACAGTCTTCAAGCGAGTTTGTTACACAAAAGTTGCCTCATTTTTCATCTGGAACGCTGTGTAAGATGTCGAAGTATTTTTCTCTGCACAGTACTTTCCATAAGTTTCATAAGGTTTGGTAACCCACCATCGGTTTCGTCCTTCTTGAGGTTCAACAGATAGGCGTGATCCTGCAGTTTCCCCAGTCTTACTTCCTGCTTGGGCACGAAATTGCACGTAAGTGGAGTTATAGGCCCAATGTAGAACTAACTTGCTGTTAATGGGTGACTCAACGGAATATCAGATGAATCTCTCGTTCGTAAAAGTCTTCAACGAAGAGTGCTGAACAAAGACAGCCTCATGTTTTATTTGGAACGTTCTTTTTACTACAACTCAAGACGGTGAATATGAGTGGCGTGAGATCAAGCGAACGGGCCAGTTAGTACCTGGGTTACTCTCAAGGGATTTCTTGCCAAGGAAATTGAGAACATGAAGAGCATTATGTGGAGGAGCTCTTTACGGTGACGGTCACATTAATTTCCTTTCATATAACTTACTCATACCGTTCCCTAAAATATGAATCGAATATGGAGCCGGGATTCCGGTCCATGCCATTCACTTCAGACAGCGGGGACTTGCAAGTAATGGAATCGCGTGCACCAAATGTGACAGCTAATCCTCTTACACTGAGGTAGAACATCGCTTATCAGTTTAGGGAACGTTTCAGACGATCATACTACCCTACTATTGGCCAACAAATCAGCTTACGATGTTCTGTGCTAGCATTGCTGAACAACTACGGAACCGACTGACAGCCGAAATTAATGACCGAGGGTTGTAACGGAGGTTACTACTGACGCCAAAAATCACTTACATACTCACAAGCACGTGACAGTGAACAGTATGACTATCTAAACGATGTGGTTCCCTTAACCAGTGCTGCTCTCATTGGTCAATGTTCGCAACACTCCGGACTGGGTTCTACAAAATGTACTTTAGAAAGGCTAAGTAAAATGCGACTACGAAGTGCTCCCGGAAGCGATGATTCTCATCTTCGTGAGGCAATGAAGCTGGAACACCGAATACAGCACTTGATGTTCGTCGACTTCATTTTACTGATGTTATGCGGTTTTTCTTCAAGTTTAGGTAGATGGTGCAAGAATGACCTAGATGACAGGGTCTGGTGATCACATATACTCACACATACACACACACACTGTTGCAATGATAATTCTTAATCTCGTCGCTCGCGCCATGATGACTTCTTCATCGATTGTCGATTGTCTGTCAGACCTATCCCCATGTTCACACGAGCTCACGGCATTCACACTACCCATACATCGATGCACTCCACCACACGCACCCAATCACACTGCTGCCCATTAGCGTGGCCTCCGACCTTGCAAAGTAACCTTGGCCGTCTGATGTCTCCCAGCCTTCCAATTGGTCATTTGTTGCCTGTGTGTTCCTTTGTAATCAATGCGCTTATGCGTAATAAGCGATCTCCGATTCCCGTTCCGTTTTCCTCTTGTGTAACTCGAGCGCATCAGTTGGTCGTACTCCAGGGATGGGTCAGGACTATCCAGTACCAGGATTAGTCCACAGATTGTCATACGTGCAAGAAACTGTTGTATATATAGCTCACACGCTCCAAAAAAAAGCGAACTATTCTATCGCACATAAAAGTCGTGTGAAACACTCGAGTAAGACTAGGTTTCTACTGCGTTGGTGCAGGAAATGTTATATGGTTATCTTCAATTTGAGCCTCTGACGAGAAAAATTGTCGTCGGGGGGATATTTTGGTATCCTTCGAAGATGCTTCTTGAACAGGATAAGTACAATATCACATTGTTCTGTCTACCTGGATAAAATACAGTACCGACGAAAAACACAATGGGACACACCATACAACCGGATGTATCCACTTCATTTTTCAGGTGCGATGCACTGCTACATTGCACCGTGAAACGGCTGTTAGCTTCCCTTACCTAGACTTGTAAGCTTTTAGAAAACAGCCAGCATGACGTCATGTATGGAATGGTTGACAGGTGCTTCCCACAGGCAAACTCGGGTATTCATACCACCACGGTCCACCAAGCGCTTTATGTGCATTCAACCTACTGCCCACAGTCAGTACACAGTGCGGGTTAACGAACAAATCCACCAAAATTGATCAATGGCTTCGTGGGGAATGTCCCAGGTAAAAAAGATATTCACGGCTGCAACCTGTTGTCGCGACGCTGTCGTAAGCTGACCCTCCCAGGCTGCGGCAACCGTTACTCAGTGCACGAAAGCCGATGATATGGCAACCATGTAAACATTTTCTTAGGTTTGTCAAAATCGCACCAAAACAAGACCTACATTGTGGAACACAGTTTCCATAGCTTGCACTGATCAACTCGATTCAGAAATTTAGATTTTTGTGTCATTGCCGTAGAGCATGTCTTCGAGGGGTCTGCAAAGCACAATGCTGAGAAGCAGTTTGAGTACTACACAGAATGACAGTGGGTATGATGGAAGACTACTAATTCGATAATCCTTGGTTCGCTTCAAGTTGATACTTTGTATGCACAAAAGTGAAGGTAAAATTGGCATCGGAAGCACGATAATAATTACTTGGACGTTTGATTCACGTTTGGTTCAACACTGTGGTATAGAACGCAGTTCTCATCAACAGGTATTATGCAAGGGAATGTGATTGGCGGAACCTTCTTGGACAACGCCCGTCTTTTGACCGAACCGATGATGCCAGGACTGTTCATAACCACTACTACTTGTTGTGCACTATTTTTAATTTTTATTAGTAGTATGAGTATTATCTTCAGTCTCTAAGCATAACGGCCTGACAACACAGTACTAGAGAAACCTCGATTGTCGTACCAAGTCTTCGCGTTCTCGCGCAGTCACGTGGGCAGGCTCATGAGGTATGCAATCAAAATATCGACCCCAGTGACAGGGCTCCGCTAGTCCATCGTTCGGATGAGCCATTGTGTTCAGATCCTAGGCTAACTGTAGACCTGCAGTGGACATGGTTGCATCGGTGCGTCACGCCATCTTGATACGCTTACTGGATGCGGTAGAGTCTAATCGCATCGGGTTCCGATGACCTCGGATAGTCCGGTCTCGCACGATATTAACTTGCACTGGACTGAATAAACAGCTACGTGCAATTATCAAAGATAGGCAACGCGAACTTCTTATTTTTCAAATTGCATCATGGCTGCCACTTATAAGCCCCAAGCGAAATGAAACTAGCTTCCGATAATTTTATATTAAAAAGTCAAGTTTGGTGTGGATTTTGCAGATACGCTGACGAATCACAACACATTTTTGGTAACAAAACGCCGGCCTGTTGAATTTTACTGCAATAACACTTGGGCGGTGTTCAAAACATGCTATCATTTGTGGTGTTTCGGGTCAAACTGGCTTGATAGGAAAAACGCAAATATTCCCGCGTCCTTTGTCATGGTTACCCGATAAGTACGAAATCCTGAGCTTTATTGAATGACGCAGCTGACTTCCTTCTTGAAGAAAATTGCTTCGGTGTGCCTGATTAGCGTTTCACCTGGGGTTAATCTCGGACACATGGACAAAGATATGTTACACCGATACGTTACTGATATGAAACAAAATCACTCGACTGTGAGCAGTACCTCGCTTGTCACTGTATTTTGCCGTGGCCTTATCTAAGTTATTCACTGCTGTGTTTCTGGTATGGAGAAGGATAATGGAAGGCTTTCTGTCCGCCAGGCTACTGGGACTCGGACTTCTGTGACCCATGCTCATGAGCAGTACATGTTATTACCCTTATATCTGCCGGAATTGGTTAGTCTATATTGACAGAAAGATGAACGATCGTTTAAAGCAATCAGCTCTTCGTTCACGCGATTCCACGCCCAGTGTTCGGAGTTTACACCGCGAATGGTGGCAATTTATTTCGTTTGAGACGGATTCGCCAGGTATCACGGTTGCCAAACACAAACCAACCTGAATATCATCTGTTTCATCTGGTCTATGGAGCTAATGGCAATTAGGTAAACTACGTACCATATTAAAAACGACTGTTCGAATTATTTCCGATTTACTTCTTTCTCAATGAGCACATTTTTTTCGAAGTGTCGACATTATATTCAAGCTGCAGTAATCGATTGGCTAACGTCAATTCCATACGTCACATCTCAAGAAAATTTCCCGGGAAACGGAAATATGTGCGAAAAATATGTTTGTTTGAGGGTGAAGTAAGAGTATTTGGACTTAGTTTTACTCAGTCATGAAAAGACGGGAAAATTGAACATCAAGCGCAATTTTCAATGAATCAGAAAATCTCGTACCAGAAAAGTACACGCATGTAGGGACAAGTCGAAATTTAAGATGGTTCTAACGAATTTTCTTTTCCAGGTCAAATTAATCCGCTTTATCATGAAAGGTAACATATTTTCGTAAAGACACTTGGTATCATCCAAACTGTACCGAGTGTTGAGAACATCATGAGCACTCTCACAAGGTTGCTGAAAACTCTTCGGCAGCAACCTTGTGGGTAGTTTCCTTTATGAAAATATACTGCGATATCTCGAATATCGTGCCAACTGAAACATGAGGCGGCCTGTGTGCAGCACATTCAGTTGAAGAATGTCATAAACGAGAGATTCAGTTGAGTCTCTCGTGAAAACCAAATCGATATGCAAATGAGTGTATTTGTCGAAATCATGAGCTCTCATTCAAATCGGAAGACGCTGAACCGCACATAATCAACATACAGAAGATCTTGAGGATGAGCATAATCGGGAGAAACTCTGTTGATGATAGTGACTTAGGCGTGTGCTACGGGTGAGATTATCATGGTATAGCAAACATTCAGAGACGTCGTGGTTGTTTGAAAGGCCGACGAATGTCTCTTTAAGAGTGCCATTAGTTTTCGACATCATCAATGCCTAATCTGTTTACCATTTCCGGAAGAGTTCGTATCGAAAATGTTATCCTCTTTCTTTCACGCGAAGTATGTTCAGCTTATTTGACTATGGATTCATGTTTGTGTGTGATCGATTGTCCTAGGCACAAAAAGGTGGAAAAGCCAACCGACTAAATGAATTCGTGGCGGACTTTTGAGGCTTCTGTAAGCGCATCTTAGTTGTACTCATTGCATTGCCTCTGATTCGTTTTTGATCTAATTGCAAAAATTAGCCTTGATTTACCGTTGGAAAAACTAGCAAAACTTCCCCATCGTCCCGTTTATGGCATAAGCATGTCAAACGGATACTGCCCGAACATAGCTGTATCAAAGCAGCTTTGGAGAGCGTTGAAAGTCCCCAAGTTTGTTTGAGTTCTCCTGTTTTCGATAAACTCTATGGATCCACCTCGATCTAAAACTATGGCAGTAATAATAACCATGATTTTTTAATTGTAACACGCTTTCGGTGCATAGTCACCATCCTACCCGAAGAATACACGAAGGTTGAGATACTGCCAAGTTGTCCAGGCCTAGACAGGAGCAGTTGAGATTGTGAGGTTGGGGTAGAACCACGGACCTTCCGATTAGTAAGTTCGCGCTCTGAAAATACAGCACGTATTTTGTGTAACCGTGGTATGTAGGGAGATCAAACGACAGTTCAGTTTGTTCAGTTCTTTCAGGTCAACGTCACTGGAAATCGTCGTGCCAAACAGATAACTTGTTGACTGTTTCATCCGCCCAGTATTCACTCACATCAAGTTCCTCCAGCTGATACTTTTGAGGCACGAATGCTGGGGTTTTGTCTTCCCACCTTCCAAATTCCATTTTCACAGAATAAAGTTATTGTTTAAAACTTTCCACCAAACAGAGTCAAGCCTAACCTGGCTTGGTGAATGGTCTGTTGTGCAATGTAGGAAAGGACTAATATAATCGACACCACCCGGAAAGTTGCGAAGCATGACCCTACTAGACAGGAAAGCGGTTCCGCGAACTATGGCGTGACAACAGATCACAACCAGCTTTCAAACTGAACATGACGCCGATGGGATAAAGCAGTGATTCCAGGTTCGGAACGACATAGTGCGAGAAATCTCCAGTCTGCAATTCAGCCATAGGGTGCGTTTTACTGAGCTCAAAACTCCACACTAACCGCCGCGTTATGCCGTCAAAAAACCGAAGGTCTAAGGTTACCGGCCCATGCTATCGGTTTCGACGGTATCGGTTGTTCAAGGATGTGAGACTGTCTAGCAATAGAAAGACAGAGGAAAACCTACCAATGAACAACGCGTCACTTTGATGGGGGGGGGTATCCTTATATGTATGCATTTTGTTGGTGCGAAAAACTACAGATATGGGGTGCAACGAGGCCTAGTAGGTAAACTGCAAACAATGATTTTTCGAGATTACGGGGTTTAGCAAAAATAGATGTTTCCGGCAGGTTTCTACAGGTTTCTACAGCTTCAAATTAATGCAGAAAGAGGAAGCAGAAATGCAGTCAGTAATCAGACAGCCAAAAGCGTGAATAATGGTCGGGCATTTGTCCATCGTTGGTCGATCGATCGCCAGTTCAATCGGGTTGATTAGACAAGTTGTTTCTGCGCGCACGGAGTTGGACTCAGTAGCCCGATAGCCATCGATTCGGCAGCGCTCGGTATCAGCTGCCGAACTATTATCGATCGATTGTTTGGGACCCGATAAATGACACCACATGAATGAGTCAGCTTAACTCGGTGGCCACTAAATGGTTCAGAATTGCGCTGTTGCTTGAATTCTCAATCCTCATTCCGAGGAAATTCGGACAATCCTGTCTGGTCCTATGTGACAAGCAATTGGTTGTGCGACCAACACAGGTTGCGGAGGACGCGGAAACAAATGGGTTGACTACAAGTGCTGAGTCGAGGACAGATTCGTAGCGAGCATTAATGAATCGTAAAACGAAAGTGTTGGCTCGGTAGCAGTAAACGTTCTTCTAAAGGAACGTTTTATCCGGGCTGTGATGCATTCTGAATCACTATTGCTTTCAAAGGGTAATCGGAATGGGAAGGTCAGACTAGCTTTCGTGAACCATCATCGCCTGTGGCCTAGGCATGACAACAGCTTGTCAGTCAGTGTCCAGTTTACAACGTTGCGGTGCACTCCATATTGTTATACTGGTCAGAAACCTAACCGATGCGAGCTAAGGATGTAAACAAAACTTTCAATGTTTGACCATCGATGTCTTCGGAGAAATTGGCAGAGTCTGACGGGATCAGTAATGCTGAAGTACGTCCACGATAGATGAACTGATCACACTACATAGGTTGCGCGTGTTCTGTGTGCCAGTAAACCGACTTCTTCGAACGGCTTTTTTCGCACAACCACGCGGAGGATGGAAACGAGGCAGGGGAGGTCAAACAATGACTTGGGAGCGAAATATGAGTCATTACCAGCAAACTCTGCTGCGTTGATCATTGCCGTCTCCTTGGATGGGGACCCTGATACGGGACACATCAATGGTTAGAGATTTTATCAGATGTGGCCCATTCGCGCCCTCAATGGTGTTCACGCATTGAAATGTAGTCTTTAGTAAATAGCTCTCATCCCGGTCTCCCCTCAATGAAAAGCCCACTGACACCCCTGTATTTACGCATAAATTATATCAGCTATCGCCTCCAATGCGTAGCTCTCTATCCCCACCTCCCCAAATAATCGGCGAACGAAACTGTGGCAGCTATAAACACTGTACGGAAGGACGCGTTTTTGACAGCTGATTACGATGACGAGGAACCATTCGTTGACGGTGCGTTGTTTCTCCAATACTGCTGCATACGTATCCTAATGTAGTTCAAAGGGTGTGGGTCCTGTTGAGGAGCTTTTGCTCCAGTTGCAAGTCCCTCGTCTACAATGTCATGTGAGCGAATCCTTCTGGCCCCGTTCGCTTAACAGAGAACTATGTTTCGTTGATATGAGTCTGCGTATTGGTCAGTTCACGTGGGTTGCATATAGATCCTTCGTTCTACGGTATCACCAGTATTTCTCCTAAAAGCTGATGAAAGCTGTCTGCACACTCTTGATCTGCGGTAAATCTACATGAAGAGTATGCACTATTGAGGCAATAGCGGCAATTATGTTATCTACATAGCGTCGATGAAACAGAAAGTAATTAGGAACCGGATTGAAAGAAGGATGTTAAGTCTGACTCATGAAAGGTCCAGTTGATTGACCGATAACGACTCTCTTTTGTTGTCCCTAAGTAGTACAATCGGAATTAAACAATATATTGAACGTGCACAAAAGTAGTAATTCCTTCGGAAATGTGACTGGGATACTGAATTCGATTCCAGCATCACTGACTGAATCATCTAAGTGATTTATAGTTTTTCTCGGAGGTACCTTTGGAAACAGAAAAAAAAAAACGTCAAAAAATACATGGTTTTGTGCCCGAATTGAGTCGGTGAAATCGAATATATCCCATAAACTGAGTTGTATTCGTATGGGTTCGCGTAGCGCCGTTAGCCGACAGGTTACTGAATAGTACAGCCAATTTGTCATATCCAGGATGGGTCGTAGAAGGCAATCCTGTTTGAGCACTTTCGGAAGTCCATACAACCGAGGTATAGGTGCGCATGTGGGTTGCAAGCGAACAATCAAGCCTAAAACAGTTGCTTACCACTTGTGAGTTCTGTATTCTTCATGTCTGTGTTTAAAATTCCAATCGGTTCCACCGACTTGTCCGCAGCCTGTGAAGGTTTTGTTTTCGCCGCTAGTATGGCCCGTGAAATATCCTCGAGCCAACGATCTCTCTGCCAGTCGGAAGGTGCAGCCACAAGAAAACATCGGTTTCCGGAAAACACGGTGAAACTATATGCAGGCTCGGCTTCTTCCACCATCAGATCATGTAGTGGGAATTGTCCGTGAACCTGAGGAGCACGGAAAATGTAAGAGGGTCAACTATGTGTAAGATGGCCATGAGGACAACCAATACAAGCTATGGTTTTCTTCTTTAGAAACTGCAAAGAACGACATTCAGGGACAAAAAACACTGGAGTGCATGGGAGACGAGAAGAGCTGGTAATTCTGAGGGGAATGCATCCAAAATGTGCTTCAAAAACTGGTTTAAAGATGCGTTTCTCCAGGGCTTAAAATTCGACAAGAGCTTCAACAGACCAGCTAAAAGTGGTCTCTAGGGTGGAGTGGAAGTGTTGCCTAAAGATAAATGTTCCCCTTAGAATTATCTGTTAATCCCATACGTGTCATTGGAGTCTGTTGCGATGACCACTCACTTTCAAACTAAGTTGGTGTTGGGGGGAGACTCAGCTGAATTTCATCTGTATCCACCTACCTGATGAGGTCCAAGGAGGGCGAAAAAGTTAGTGGGATATCCACACTTTTCACCGACCTTATGAACCACACTTTGATACGTTGGATATCATTTCAACTGGAACATGAAATGGCATTTGTACAACACATTCAGCTGAAGAATATCATAGATGAGCGGTTCAGGTGGAATTCAGCCAAGTCTCACATCAACACCAAATTGAAAGTGAATGTTTATGGTAACATGCGTTCATTTTGGTGGTCAACTAGGAAGTGAGGTTGGGGGACATTCGAGAACTAGGACTGCCTGACGAACCTTGGGAAGACGAAAGCGGCAGAGTTTTGATCAACCTTATGAGTCGCATTGTCACTCAAGACTGCTTATTTAGTACAGGCATCATCCATTTGTAATGATTCAGACCAAAAGTACTGCTGCGCTAGTCTGCATCTAAGTTACAGGCACCACGAACAATGTGGGTCGGCTCCTGTTCCTGGATATGCCTGCCAAATCAGATTACGGCGGTGGACACTCCCCCGCCCCCGGTCAATTCAACATTTAGTTTGTGCTGAGCCATATCTGTGGCCGTTTGAACGTCCTTTACTCGGTGTGAACTCGAAGCAATTAGACCGAAAGACGAACAGGGGGTGCAGTTATAAAAATTGTCGACAGACTTAACTGATGGCCGATTGGGGTGAAATCAAAATCATTCATTCCTCACGAGGGAGAACTCTTCGTTGAGGCGCCACTTTGCCATCCCTCGAAGTGTTTTCCCCGTGGGAAAGCACCTCGGGTCAAATGAGGGCCTAGCACCCAGAAAGAAGTCAGAGGTGCGCTGTAAGGGGAATGTTGGCAGAAGCCAAATGGCTCCTTGAATTACCAATTAATTACGCATCATTACCCTCCAAGCACAAAAATAGCGTGTCCCAAAAATGAAACAGAGGATATGAACCATCCTCTGGCTCTTCGAAGTGCATTGAAAATATTGCCAGTTATGGGGTTGTAGCTTTACTCAAGTCTTTGGGTTTCGACTCCAAGGCTGCTAATAATTACAAAGGAAAATCTCACGCAAACGTTAGCTGACGAAGCGTAATCGGCTGGAGATTACTAGCAACCGAGTACACAATAATAAACTCTGTGCCACATCTCCGCGGTTTACTGGATATGCTGGATACGGATAACCGGAAGCGGTCCCCGTCACACCGCCCACAGCTTAAGGCTTGAAACTGGAATCGGGTTTTCTGGAAAGGTTATGAGTAAGAAATTAACCAGAACTGAGGTAGCGGAGTTGGACAGGCTAGAGACAACAGCCAAATTACAGGTACATAAGCCTGTTTTCGAAGTAAAACCTGTGAGACCTACCTGAGTGCTATCCTCATCTTGGGTCATCTCGGTAACAATAAACGATCGGACAAATGTGTTCCGGAAGCATGAATTTTAGCGTAAATTTTAGTATTATCTTACTGACACCACTTGCTATGCCGTTGAGAGACCACGTCTTCGAACAAGGTAAGAAATGAAGTAAGTGTGGACTTTTATCTGCCGATCGCAGTTTGTCGCTAAAACGAAGCTGAATTACAAAACTAATCCATGCGCCTGTCTACGGTGTTCATTTGAGAAATCAGTTTGTCACCCTGCCACTGCTTTCATTTAACGATAAAGATGACTCGACACACTTTTGTGTGTTAGAAGGGATCAGGCACAACCAGTGAACTGCATCTTAGCTTGTATCCATCAACCGTGGTTTAGTAATTCGGGCAAAACCTTCATGAACCTTCTAAGACCGTAACCCATAATCAACAAGTAAATCCAGGGCGGTTGTACAACAGAGAATGGAGAAGAATATCTGTGAGTTTAAGTGATAAAACCAAGGAATTCACTTGTTCGCTCTGTAGACACGCCAACTACATTTTGATTGACATGCTGCCCAGCATCATCTTGTATAGTACCGGTGTTACGTATTCTCGGATGAGTATTCGGTATGGATTCTTGTTTGTTAATTTTTGCAGCTCCGAACAACCGGAATTCTGATGTCTGGTTGTTCTCCTCTTCTCCTAATCTGGTTCTGCACTACTTTTGGGAAAGTCACCTGTGCTGAACAATCTGGTTGTGTTGGTATATACTCAAAAGTGAACCGATTTGTCTACTATATCAGTTGAAGTTGCGTCTGGAAAAGTTCGTGCTGTCCGTCTATCAAATCCAAAACAATTCGTTCGGCCATCCTCGTTCGTCAAGTGTTATGTATGTTGCGCAGCCTGTCAGCTGCTGCAGTCAGATGACCAAGATCGAACCGTACGGAGGGACAGAACACAGAACATGCGAGTAAAATAATGCAACATTACATGCTGAAGGCTGATGTGAATCAGTCAACAGACGTCAGTAAAAATGAACGATAGGCTGGCACCGATTTTTGGACTTGCCTGTCACATCGAACTACGCCGATGGGCTCCTGCGCACAATAGATGATGTCACATGCGATTTTCTTTCAAAAGCAAAAGAATATGACCGGAGTCATTTCAGTTCAGTTCAGTTTTTCAGTTCACAAACCGTAGACCGAAGTGCAGTAGTTCCGGTTCCTACAGCTTCGTTCACCGAGGATAAGGAGAGTAAGGGAATGAGAGTCATGCATTGGAGCCGATTGCCAAATCCGTGCATTGACAACAAGTGGATGCTTGTCCAGTATGGCACGAAGTGACAGCTAACAATGAGGGCGATAGCTTTGATGCAAGAGCAACATTGGCTGCGTGACACAGTCATATCTGTCAGGGTCACTAACCATTAGTTTGTCTCGTCCAGCGGTCCTTATCTGGGGAGACGGCAGTTAACAACGCGACTTGAGTTAACTAGTAAGGGCTTTCATGCTTCGTTACCAAGTCATGGACTGATCAACCCTGGATCGTCGCCATTCGATAGAAGGCTGTGAGAAGAGGACTGCGCGAGGCAGCTGACCCAATCGCATATGAAATGTACGTGGCCTAACCAGTGTAACCTGTGCGGCGTGACCAGCTGATATATCGGAGAGTGGGGTCCCCCGAAAATCAGCTGGCGTGCTCCAACATTACGGATGTTCCCACCAGACCCGCACAACGTTTTGGAGGATGAAGAGGAGATCGCATTTCTGAAGCCACCAACATGCTAGACTGACGGCCCATTACTGTCATGTTAAGTGGAAACAACTTAACAATTAAGACCCACAAGAGAATAAGTGGCTATCGCCGGCGGCTACACTCACCAGTGTGCATTCATCATACTGCCGCCGCAGTTGGCAAGTATGCGAAAACGACCGTTGGCGATAAGTTGTAAAGTTTTTCTCTCTACAAAACAGCTTACTTTAAATTGTAAATAGGCAGCAGCAGTTCGGCCTGCGTAGACAAGCTGGTCCGAGAAAAGGAAGAACATCCGAGGCTGATAGCCCTTTTTAGACAGTTTCTGTAACCAACCTTCACGAATAAATTGTCGCCCGGATCGAATGAGCGGGCCAGCAGCAGGGCCTGGAAGATCTTCGGTTGCGACCGTTTGTTGCGGCTTTGTCGATGTCTCAACACTGTCAGGCAGTGCTGAAGGGAAGGAGCTTAATCCCATCAGATCACGCTGGATCTCCAGCAGCTTGTACGTGTTCTCCAATCGTTTGTAGGACTCCCACTGAGATTGGATGAGGTCAAGTAAGCGAGCATGAACCACTGAAACAGAAGAGCGAAACGAAAAGTTGCTGGTGGCGGTCTTGTTGCCGATCACAAACTGTCGAGAGGGCAGACAGTTAATCATAACCGCTAACGTGGGAACTAATAGAGTGAGGACCACTCAGTAAGCAGAATACAATCTAGTAAACCACAAATTTGGTGATATTTTTGTTATTATTATGTCGATGAAGCATAAAGTCGGGTCAACACACTGAATTATGATAAAACTTTATCCGGGAGTACCAAAAGAATTTCAACTTACAACTGCATATTGTTACCCAACCAATTTGCATCAAAAAATGAGTACAAACCTAATCAGTGAAAGCCATCCGTGATTAGTAACGAATCTAGCAGTCATAACGGGTGACCTATGCCCTCTTCGTGTGGGTTTTCAACGTCTACTATCCATTCCTTTTTCACTCACAAAAGCATATTTTCAACTTGCACTGGAGGATTCCAACGGTGGTGTGGTAGCAATGACTTGCTGACCACAGCAAAATACACGCACTCATATAACACGTGCAACGGAGTGTCCAAAAGGACGTTCAAGACTTCACGGTATAGCAGAGCAAAAATGGAAAACATGATCTCCTGGTCGAAAAGTAGTTTCCTTTATGAAAATAATCTCCTGGTGTTCTAATATATGTATTGTTATTTCCAATTATTTTTGCATTGTATATGAATGAGGAACCGTCCCCACACCGATTGAAAAACGAATACGAACATAGTTGCTCAGTGATTGCTACGCAGAATATCTTACAAGCAATCAATGCAGTAACGTCCGAATTCGGTTTTATTCTTTGGGGACATCTGGCACAAATTTTATATCCAGTCGTTACTACATAGTTCAACAACAATTACTGAACTTTTTTGGTCGGAGATCATGTCCACCAGTTGTTAGTGAAACTTCAGTTTCTTTGGACAAGAATACAATTCTATGGATTACACGGTCCTCCTCCAACATGACCCCATGAAGATGGACTCTCCTACCTAAAGAAACCACCTCCCCGGTATCACGAACTTTACCATTGGGCTGACAGATGGAACACAAAAACTCTGAAAATGGAATGGAAAATATTGGCAATTTTGACGCGACAATGCGTCAAAAGGGGACTACTTCCTTTCGGAAGCCGGGGATCATAAACAGTATAGAGTAGGGGCAGTTGATGCCTACCTAATCATGATGCGACACAAAGTTCGGACACTAAGTGGAGCATCACAGTTATCTATGGTGCACTCATTTGCGTCGATTAATGAGTTCGGCAGTGAAAATACAACAGTCGGGTGAATCACGTTAAGTGTTTATTGTAACATAACCACAAGGGGGTGTTGGTAAGCCTGGGCTCGACGATGCTTGATTTGACTGCACCAACCAGGAGAGCACATTGCCACGTTGATCGCCAGGTATATTGGAAACACTGTGCGGTTTACTACTGCATAACAATAATGGTAATCAGCTCTCTAAAGGTGAAATGGAAACCGTTTAGCTCAGCATAAAAGATTAATATGGTATAAGAACGAAGAGCGTGGTGAACAAAGGCTGACTTCTGTTATTATCATCAGGCTAAAAAA